>NW_019167838.1:13691241-14291241 GCF_002303985.1 Durio zibethinus
AAAAAAACAAAAAACAAAAAACAAAAAATAAAAAAACAAAACAAAAAAACAAAAAATAACAATGTTGAGTTGAGTCTTGATTGGGTATTTACGTCTTTACGCAATTTCTGTTTCACAGAAAATGTGCAAAGAGGGGCAGCTGTAGACACCCAATTGGGTCCAGGCCCAGATCAATTGGGCTTGACCCAAATGGGTAAGGCCCAATTCAATTTTATCCTGTATTATTATTATTTTTTCTCTTTCTTTTGTATTTTATGTATTTTATTTATTATTATTATTATGTATTAATATATGTATATATTTATTTATTTATTAGATTAGATTTATATGTATTTTATTTATATAGTTATATATTTATTATTATATTATTATTTTTTTTTTTTTTGTTTTGTAATATATTTTTGGGTTTATCTTATTTTATTTGTTATTATTATTTTTTAAATTATCTGTCAATTTTATCTTATTTTTTCCCGATTATCAGATATTATTTTTTTATTTTTTTATACTATAATATCTTTTGTTTTATCTTTTCTAATTATCTATTATTTTTTTTATTTTGATTTTTATTTTGGAGGGCTAAGATTAAAAGTTGAAGAATCCCACTGTGGAGGGGAATTCAATCAGAAGAGTCGAATTGGATTCAAAGATTGAATCTCCGTCCAAGGAGGAATTGGGATTGATCAGGAACTCCTGATCAACCCCTATAAAAGGCACCTCCTGGAACAGATGAAGAGGACACAAAAAGAAAATAGTGAGCAAAGCTACTGAATTTGAGGTGTATAGAAGAGTTTTTGAAGGCTAAAGAAGGTTGAGAAGAGTTAGGATAGCTGTAGGGATCGAAAATAATTTTTTAGAAATTTTTGGCGAAAAAATTTTCTAAAAATTTTTGGGAAATTTCCAAATTTCGACGAAAATTTCGACGATATTTGAATTTTTCGACAACAATTCCGGTGAACCTTGAAGTTTCCGACGACCTGCTCAGTTCCCGACGAACAATCCCAGAAACCAGTGATCTTTCGGTAAACTTCCGGCGAACCTCCGGCAAATTTTCCAAATTTCGATGACTTTTTCCAAAATCCGACGAAAATTTCACCGGTGTTCTTCAGGCCCTTTAAAGAGAAGGGAGAGGAAAAAGGAAAAAGAGAGAGAGAGGGGAGGAGCGTTTTGCCGAAAAACAGAGGGAAGTGTCTTTTATATCCTCTCAAAACGACGTCGTTTTGGCCTTAAGTAACCACAGGATCCGCGCGTTTTGTCGAAATCCGACCCGACCCGAGCGTCGACCCGCTTCTGACCCGCGCGTGCCTGCCCCCCTCTGAGCCAAGCCGAGCCGAGCCGAGCTTCCCAAGCCGCCCTTTGAGCCGTTTTCTCTTCCTTGAGTCGAGCTGAGCCGAGCCGCGATCCGAGCGCTCCAGGTTTTTTTTTCTTTTTTTTTATTTTCATTTATTTGTTTATTTGTTTTTTTCTATTTTTTTTATTTATTAGATTAGATTTATTTAATATTTTTATCTTTATCTTATTTTTATTTTTGTTTTACTTTTTTTTATTTTTTTTCTTCTTTATTTACTTTTATTTTGTTTTATATTCTTTAAATAAAAATCAAAAAAATATTTTTGAGGAAAAGTTGAAAGTATCAATTTTCTTTAGAAATAAATTTCCAAAAAATATTTTTTGGGGAAAAGTTGAAAGTATCAATTTTCCTTAAAAATAAATTTCAAAAAAATATTTTTAGGGAAAAGTTGAAAGTATCAATTTTCCTTAGAAATAAATTTCCAAAAAATATTTTTGGGAAAAAGTTGAAAATATCAATTTTTCTTAAAAATAAATTTCAAAAAAATATTTTTAGGGAAAAGTTGAAAGTATCAATTTTCCTTAAAAGTAAATTTCCAAAAAAATATTTTTGGAGAAAAGTTGAAAGTATCAATTTTCCCTACACAAGAACAATCATCTCTTCCTTTCTTCAGTTTATTTTTTTTATTTTCTTTATTAACACTGACTATAATACTAAGTAGTTTTCTAAGCATCCTTTGAAAAATTTTCTCAATTTTCTGCTAAAAGTAAATGCAATGAGAAATATTTCCAATAAAATTACTTTCAATTTCTAAATCTCATTATAACACCAGTCAATCTTTTGATACTGTAAGGTTATAACCTTCTACACTAACGAATCAACCCTGTTGCATAAACTGTTTTCTTCTTTCAATACCTTATTTAGTTTCCTTGAAGAGCAGATTCCTTAGGGAACCAATCGCACTAGAAAAAAAAATTGTGGCATCCCTAAAGTCAATGTCTAGTGATAGATCCTCGGATCTAAACGTTATGATAATTATGATAAGATAAGATAAAATTATATTATAAATAACATTAAATTAAATAATGTTATCATATTTTGTATTTGATATGTGCAAGGATTATGATACAATAATTTTATTTATTTGTCAAAATTATCTTTCTTTAAAAGTTATACAAGTTAAATTATTGATGTAATTTTTAAAGATATAATAGGATATATAAGTTAATCCTATGGATTAAAAATAATTCTTTCTACTTTGAGAGGATTGAATCATTCTATATTAAGAGAATGATTAATCCTCCTTTCAATCTTATCCTTTAATGATTAATCCTCTTTACAATCTTATTCTTTTTTTAGATAAAAGTCAAATATGATATAATTTAATTATCATCCTATCTTATCCTTCATCTTATACATCAAACATGACCTTAGGATATTATTGTCTAAAAAATATTTTTTTTTACTACCAACAAAGCAAAGAGAACATATATGGATTAGTCCTTGTTAGCTTCATTATTGGACTCAAATTTTTTTTTATTTTCAAATTTAATGGTTATAATTTCAAAAAATATTAAGAATTTATAATTTAATTTCAGGTAACAGTAGATAATAATAATTTTTTATTTTTAAGTAAAATTCAAGAATTTATTTAATTTGAATATCATGCCTATGTGTATAAAGTGAGTTAATAAGTAGAGCCAAATCATTTATACAAACTAAAAAACAAAATTTCAATTTATTGTTATTTCCTAAATTTATAACTTTCATTTTTATTTTTTTAAACTTTGTGCCATTACATTTGTATTACGCATAATGAAATATTTTAAAGAATATATCAAAATCTACAATGGGCTAAATCATCAAAACAAATTCAACTAAATAAGAAAAAAGCAGAGACATGCGTTTACTCGTAATTGTTTTGGAACAAAAAAAAATATAGTTCATTTCATATGAAAAATATGTTTCATATAAAGTTTATGGTACATGATAAATTTTCATGGTCTTTTGGGGCTAAAGGATTTTTCATCTTTAAAATTAACAAAATTTGCAGTAAAAAAAAAAAAAAGAATTTCATAAAATTTCAAAATGTTCATTTACTTTAAATAAACTATTATTATTTTTTAATGAAATTATAAGTAAAAAATACTATCATAAATCAACTATTAAGTCTTATATAAGAAATTATTAGTGAATGAAACAAACAAACTAAAAATATCTATGTACGTGCATATTTTTCCTCACTAAAGCTTTAAGTCTTCATCTTGAAAGTTTCGAGTTTCAATCTTGATATGGAAAGAATGAATTTTATGAAATGCAAGAAAATTACCTCCCATTGCGTAATTAGTATCACATGTACAAAATAATAATAATAATAATATTCAAATAATAATAATAATAATTCAACACAAAATTAGATAAAATTCATTTATTATAAAACTTGAATATGAAATTTAAATGTTTTGTGGAGCTTTCATAAATATACATAATAATATTATGAATAATCCTTAAATTAAAATAACATATTTAATATGATATTTGAAATTTAAAAATTTTTAATGTGATATTTAAATTATAAATATATTAATTAATACGATAATTAAAATGTTGTTTATCTACTACATATTATTATTTGAAACTAGTCATATTAAGGGTGAATACTATATTAATTAACATATAATTTAAATGTCACACAATTTTTAAAGTAAAAAATCATATTAAAAATTTTACTATAATTTAAAAATTATTCCTAATATTAACTATATATAAATAATATATATTTATCAAAAAGTTTAGATTTGTTCAAGGATCGAATTCTATTAAATGAATTTGGATATAATTTTTAGGTTTGTCTAAGTTTTAGATCAAGTTTTAAAAATAAAAATTAAAGTTCGAACCCGACCCAACTCGATCTGAATAAAATATATATAACTAAAATATTATAATCCTATAAGTATATATATGTAAATTTTTATTTTTATATTTTATATTTAAAAAAATATTTTTTTAATTTTTATTATATAAATTAAATTTAATAGACGAATTTGATATTTGTTTTTTTAATTTAAATTAAATTTAAAAAAATTTTAAAATTCAAAAAATCAAATCAAACGAAATTTGAATAAATATATAAATTATTAATATTAAACATTGATTACGATCCAAACTCGGCTAATGAACAACTCTTAAAGAGCTTAATAGATCTTCATTTATATCATTTAGGAAAAATAAAAAAAATATAAAGTATAAAAATATAAGAAAAAAAAAGGAGAAAAAGGCGTAAAATTGGCGGACAAAGGCGACAAAGGCAACAAAGGCAAGCCAACAATAATGATTTCGAACACAATCCTAAACTAAAAGCAACACTTTATCTATTACCGTCTCTCCTTTGTTCTCCCGCTGTTTTTAAACTCCATTTAGCCATACCCATACCACAAAAAATAATAATAACTAAAACATGCTAGATCCAGCCTCCGATTTGCTACCCCCACCCTCCTCCCCAACCATCTCCTCCGTTTCCTCCTCCGATCTTGACACTGAGGTAAGTTTTATTTTCCCTTACTTTCATCTGTTTTCAATTTAATCTCTCCGTCATGCAATTTTTTTCTACTTTTTGTTTTTTTGTTTTTAAATAAAGTCGACAGGTTCCTTTTTCCATGATAGAAGCACCACATTGGGTACTTTAATGGGAGTGAGTTTTCCTGCTATTACTTTTCGAGCTCCTTCCCAGCACCACCGCCAGACGCAACCCACAAACGCCGGCTCATCTTCGATGGGTTCCAAACACAAGAAAAGGAGAGCTCTGACAACGGCTGCCTTCGGGGTGGAGCGACTTGGGCGGCGGCGAAGGAAGTGGTGGCAACTATGCAGGGACGGGGACGCTAAGCCGGCTTCTCTTGGAGAGTATCTGGAGGTGGAGAGGAGGTTTGGGGATGGAGCGTTTTACGGAGCCGCGGCGGAGCTTGAGGGGGTGATGGGGACGCCGCATGATGAGCATCAGGAAGCGATGAATGGACGGACGTTGTTTGCTGATGGGAGGGTGTTGCCTCCTCCTTCTGCTGCAGGTGATGATAATGATGAAGAGACATCAACGGCTGGGGCTCTTCGTAGATTCCCGGTGTCGCTCACGGGGATCTGTAGCGGTGGCGTTGGATAAAGAGTACTTTTGACTCCTTTCATCGCCTTTCATTTTTTATTACTATTTTTTTAAAATTGCTTTATTAGTTTGCAAATACAATCTATCTAATCCATCGCTTTGTCCATTACTAATTTAATTTTATCTTCTAAAAAAAGCATTAATTTGGCATCTGGGTCCTTGATTAATTATTTTTTTTATATATGCATGGTATTATAAAGAATAGGACTTGACATTTTCTGCTTTACAGTAATTTTCTTGAAAAGGAAAAAAAAAAGAAAATTTCACAACGAACTGGTATCTTTTGCGAACTTTGAATTTTCTTTGTCACGTAATAGTAAAAAGAAAAAAAATTCCATACACCGTCGATGAAATCAGCGTTTTAGATTTGAATGGTAAAGTTAAAAAGACCTCATCTATTGCATAGGTATTGGATCAGTGATAAGTAAAAAGTTCTAAAACTCTAGATTTAAGAAATGATGAATTTTGATATTCGATTTGAATGGAATCAATTAAAATTATATTTTTATTTGTTATGCTATTTGGATGGATTCATGAGTAAATGTCAAAAATAAATATGTATTTAATATGGATATATTCTTTTTTTTTTATTTTTAGATTGTTTGACTTTTATATTCACGTTATATTATATATGTCAAATATATGTGTTTCAAGAAAAATTTTTTTGAAAAATTAATATAGGTTATTCGAAGTTTTATTAAACAAAAAAAAATTAGAATAATCATAAAGATATAAAAAGATAAGAACAGTTCAATTAAAATATATATATATATATATATTTTGGTATCTGATTGAAGACTTGAGATTTTGTTGAGAAAGTTAAAAAGCAAATTTTTTTTTTTAATTTACATTTTGTGAATAATGATTCATGATACAATAAATAGAGAATAATATGATTTAATTTCTCTTAAATTATAATGTATAAAATTAAATAAAAAATAAAAGAAATTAATAAATAATAATTTTAATATGAAAGTTAATTTAATTTAAATATATATGAAATAATTAATAAGATATTGTATCGCTCAACCATTGATCTTAAATGCAAATCACATTGTGTGTGTGGATGGTTTAACTTTAAATATATTTTATTGCCAAAAAAAAAAAGAAAATTGTATTTCATCTCACACATATTACATACTTATCCTTAAGTTAAAAAACGCCATCAGACCATAATGAGAGTAGAATCAGTGTACAAAGTCAGGACTAACAAGCTAAAATGAAAAACTAACTATAGCTGGGGGACGCTGGTAGCCCATCTTTGTCAAGGATGAAGACCAGCAAGGATGGGTTACTAACACCCAATTTGGTATTAGCCACCCTGTCTGCTGCCATATTGGCTTTCCTACTTACACAAGTAATGAATTCCTTCAAACCAATCTCTTCTTTTCTGGATATCTTCTATTATTGGTCTTATCTTCCAATGTCCCCACTTCCTTTGAGTCTGTCATTAACACAACCTTTAATGCTCCTAATTCCCTTGCCAAATTAACCCATTCTCTCGTAGCCAAAGCTTCTGCCATCAACACTGACTCGGCTTCAACTTCCTTACTGCAACCACCCCCAGCTCCTTATTATCATGAAAAATTGCATCACACCTCTCTTTCCGTATCTGCCTACATGTGAGAGCAATATTTATTTGTAATTCAACCTCCTCTTCCTTAGACCAGCATCTTATTGCAAACACTTCCTGCAACGTTATGACACTGTGAGTTCAAGAATTTGATCGTCGGACACAAAATAATAAAATTATGATTAATCATTTTAATTTAAAATAATTAGTCATTTAATTGAATTTATTTTAAAAATTTTTTTTAAAATTTATCTAAGATTTTTTAAAAAGAATAGTTCTTATCTACTAAACAAAATTAGATTTGACATTACAATTATGCATGAAAAAAAATTTATATCCTACAACATCGATCCAAAAAGGTACCAATTAATCTTATATTAAAGGATATTTTATTATTTAAAGTATTAAAAAGAATTTTAGATTTTTCCCATTTTTTGAAAAAATTTTTAAAAATTTCTTTCACATTAAGAGTATTAGAAAATTCTATTCGATTTCTTCAAGAGACTTCATCGTAAAAAAGGTTATATGTTTTATGAAAAAGTTTGTTTTATTTCTAATTTATTTATTTTTATTTTTTATGTTTTTTATTTTATTGAAAATATATTCAAATCTTTCACTATTTAAGTAAATTTAGAAATATTTTTTCATTTAGAAATTTTTTATAAAATCAACTATTTGTGATTTTAAAAATTTTGTCTTCAGATTTGCGTTTAAGAATTTCATGGGAAAGTTAAATTTTATTTTTGTTTTCTTTACTTGAAAGTAATTGTCAATTGAAATTTTTATTTAAAATTTTTTCTTATTGTGAAATACATTTAATAAAATCTCTCACTTAAAAATTTCTAAAAAAATCAATCTGGTCTTTAAAATTTCATCATAAGAACAATATCCCATTTATTTATAAAAAAAAAAAGGAATTTAGTACAAATGGGTAAGTCAACAATAGATACAAGAGCAGGTCACACTATTCACAATTAGGATCCAACCTTTTTAAAGGGCAAAATGGGGTATTTTTTACAATTGCCATATAATTCCCCTAAAAATAAAAAAATCCCTTATTTTCTCTTTCGTTTTCTCTACTTTTGATTTCTCCAACTTCTCTCTAAAAGCACTTAACGAAAACATCAAAGAATCAGATCTTGGTGGTCAAACCAAAAATCTGATGATTTTTCATCAGTGTTGCCATTGTTTATTATTGTTAATTGTTCCCGCCATGCCGAAAAACTAAAAATATACCTTTTGAAGCTTTTGAACCTTAATTTTTTTTCAACTTAGATTAGTGAGATTTTCGTAGATCTGAACTCAAAATCCTTACTATTATTGTCCAAAAATCATCTTAGGACATTGTGGCAATGTGTAGAACCAAGAATCGACTACTTAGATAAATTTTAAAATCAAAATAGAGAGTCATCACTATGTTACAAGTTGAATTGAAAAAGAAGGCCATGTTAGTCATTATATATTTTTTACAATTAGTATATATGAGTCAGCATGTTAGTTATTTTGTTAAAAAATTGACAATTGGTGTAACAATGATTACAGAACTATTACAAAAAGAGGTGGTTATAGGAGGAAATACAATTTTACACCCATTTCCTATATTCTAGAATTTTTCCCTATCTCTCTTCTTCCTTCCCTCTTTACCTCTATTTCTAAAATTTTAGCGACTAAAAATTTGAGTTTTCATAAAAGAGTTGAGCTGACAATGGTTTGATTGAGCAGCATCATTCTTGGTATCAGAGCCTCAGTTCTTGGCAATGACAGAGGGTACGACAACTAGGTTGCAAAAAGACATGGGCCAGATACAAAAGGAGCTAGTGAGGGTAGAGGCCAAATTTGACACCTTTATCAAGTAACTTAATCATAAGATTGATTCCTTTGCAGAAGAAATGTGTGGCATGTTTGAAAAGATCATGAACAATAGGCAAAGCTCACTTCAAAAATTTGAGATAGGAGATTCAACAACACCATTAGCTAGGAAATAGAAATCTATCTAGGTGATGTGAAAGGTAGTGGGGTTATTATTCATAGACCCCTTTTCGCTAAAACAGAGAAGTTGCAAGGGTACCAACCAAGTACTCTAAGTTGGAATGCCTAAAATTTGATGGAGACGATTTCAAAGAATGGTTGTTGAAGATCGAACAATTTTTTAAAGCTGATCGAACTCGAGAAAATGAGAAAGTGAGGCTGTGATGATGCATTTAGAGGGATGAGCTTTACAATGGCATCAGAGGTTCATGAAGAATCAAGGAAGTCTTTAAGAGGCAAGCTAGCTCACTTATGTTACTGATATGAAGACTAGATTTGCAAAAACTAAGTTCTTTGATCCTATGTTAGAAATAGTGGTGTTGAAGCAACACAATACTGTTGATGAATTTTATGAGGAGTTTGAGAGTTTATTAAATTTACTCTCCATTTTTGCTGACAATGCTTTCAGTATATTTTTGAAAAATTTGAAGCCTAAAATTTCTAAGCCTATTAGAATGTTTTATCCTAAATCCTTAAGCCATGCTTACCAGTTAGCCAAACAGATGGAGTCCCTAATATACAATGTGCCCAAAAAACCTTATATACCTTACAAGAATCCTATAACAACTCCTCCTATATCCCATAATAATCCTTATACCTCTAAAACTACATTATCCCCACTGTTACCAACCCCAAAAAACCCTTTCTTAAATTACAACCAGCCTACTAAATCAACCAATCCCATAAATACCTACAAACCCACAACCAGTAAACCTGAGTCAACTTTAATAAAATCCAATGTTATCAAAATACCAACTTGGGAGGAAAAAGATGACAGGAGAAAGAAAGGACTTTGTATGTGG
Source organism: Durio zibethinus (assembly GCF_002303985.1). The sequence goes on from NW_019167838.1 coordinate 13,701,090, forward strand.
TGTGGGATTAAGTTTACACTAAGCCACAGGTGTGTTAAGGCTCGATTGTACTAGATGTTTACTGAAGAAAGGAAAGACAATAATAATGATACTGAGGATTTTTGTGATTGTGTAGACAATTTGAAGAAGATTAGAGAGGAAAACTATGAATCACAGAATAGGCATATCATCTTTTTACATGCTTTAATTGGAGTTGAAGATCATACGACCATGAGATTATATGGTCGAATCAAGAACCAATCAGTAGTGTTCTTGGTTAACTCTGAAAGTACCTATAATTTCATTGATCAATTATTGATTAAGAAATCGGGATGTAACACTCAGAAGATTGCTGGAATCAGTGTCATTGTAGCTAATGGTAACAAATTATTAACTCATGATGTATATAAAGCATTAACTTGGGAGGTTCAAGGCCTAGTTTAGCATGCTGATTTTTTTATGCTACCTTTAATGGGCTATGAAGCAGTACTTGGGGTGCAATGGCTCTAGACACTAGAGCCTATTTTATGAGATTTTTTCTTACTGACCATACAATTTATTATAGCAATGACTAGTATAAACTATAAGGAATAAACGTTGTTCAGGTACATATGGCTATAAGTAAGCAGTTTGCTAAGTTGAAAGTGGTTAGTAAAACAAGTGGACTAATGATGATATTTGCTATTGGAGTTTTTTAGTCTCGAGAAGAGTTACACCAGTTTAGTCAACAAACTGAATTACCACATGATTTACAAGAATTGTTACTCTGATACTCTCTAGTCTTTGAGACACCTATAAATTTACCTCGATCAAGGCCTTAAGATCATAAGATACCTTTAATAATGAATCTCAACTTGTAAAGATTAAGCCTTATAGGTACCCAATTGTACAAAAAAATAAGATTGAGAAGATAGTAGCAGAAATGAAAGAGGCTGGAATTATAAGAGATAGCAATAGTTCATTTACATCTGTAGTGGTTCTAATGAAAAAGAAAGATGACTCATAAAGGCTTTGTGTGGACTATAGGCAGTTGAACAATATCACACTTAAAGATAAGTTTTCCATTCTTTTAATAGAAGAGTTGTTAGATGAATTATTTACTGCTTGCTAGTTCTCTAAGCTAGATCTCATATTTGGTTATCATTAGATTTGAATGGATCTTGTGGATATTCATAAATAGCTTTCAGGACTCACTAAAGGCACTATGAATTTTTTATCATACCTTTTGGATTGACTAATGCACTTTCTACATTTCAAAGTTTAATGAATAGTATATTTTTACCTTTCTTTAAAAAATTTGTATTGGTGTTCTTTGATGATATAATAGTTTATTCATTAAACTGGAATGATCATTTAGTACATTTGCAGCAGGTGTTTGATGTTTTAGTTAGCAACCATTTATTTGTTAAGCTTTCAAAGTATGACTTTGGTGCTACTCAAATCGAGTATTTAGGGCATGTGATTAGTAAAGGGATAGTTGCTATGGACAAGACTAAGGTTGAATGTGTTAAACAGTGGCCAATTCCTAAGTCTGTTAAAGAATTAAAAGGATTCTTAGGCCTGATTAAGTATTATCACAGTTCATTAAGGGATATGAAACTATGGCAAAACCATTGACTGATTTATTAAAGAAAAATGCTTTTAATTGGCAAGAAACAACAATAATAGCTTTTGAAAAGCTTAAGCAAGCTATAATATCAGCTCATGTTCTAGCACTACCAGATTTTAACTTAATTTTTATAGTTGAGTCAGATGTTTCAAGTTGTGGAATTAATGCTGTGCTGAGTCAAAATAGTAGGTCAGTTGCTTATTTTAGCAAAGCTTTATCTTTTAAACATCAGGCACTATTTATCTATGAAAAAGAAATGTTGGCCATATTAGCTGCAATGAAAAAATGGAGTGTTTATTTAACTAGAAGGCATTTCCAGATAAAAACAGATCATTAAAGTCTCAAATTTTTGTTGGACTAAAAAATAAACATGCCTACTCAACAATTTTGGGTTGGTAAGATGATGGGATTTGATTATGAACTTGTCTACATGAAGGGCTCTACCAACATGGCAGTCGATGCTCTTTCTCGAAATTCTACAACCTTGTTATATGCTTTATCTTTTGTAACTAATGATCTAATGGCTAGGATTAAACAGTCATGGTTGAAAGATCCGGTGTTGATATATTTGTTACATAAGCTCAAGAACAACCTAAGACAGTCTTTTAAGTACACTTAGCAAGCAGGTCAGTTGAGAAAAAAGAAAAAACTTATGGTGGGAGTTGATTCTGAGTCAAGGAAGGATTTATTGACATTTTTTCATGATTCAGTGGATGAAGGGCATTCTGGAATAGAGGTAACTATGAGGAGAATAGCTAATGTGGTATATTAAAGAGAAATGAAAAAAACAGTTTGGCAGTATGTTAGAGAATGCAAAATTTGTCAAAAATACAAATATGAAACTATCTCTCCAAGTTTGTTACAACCTTTATCAATTCCTAATAAAATATGGGTTGATGTGTCTATGGATTTTATAGAAAGTTTGCCTAAGTCATTTGAGAAATATGTTATAATGGTGATAGTGGATAGGTTAAGTAGATATACACATTCTATCACTTTAACTCATCCTTTCACTGCCGTTACAGTTGCTCAAGCCTATCTAGACAATGTGTACGAGTTGTATGGAGTACCTAATACCATTATTTCTGACAGAGATAGGATTTTCACTAGTTCATTTTGGAAAGAATTGTTCAAATTATTGGGAACCAAGCTAAAAATGTCCACTGCTTATCACCCTCAAATAGATGGATAGTCTGAAGTGCTTAACAGATGTTTAGAGACATATCTAAGGTGCATGATAGGAGAACAACCTAAGCACTGGTCCAAATGGATTTTTTTAGTAAAATGGTGGTATCACTCTAGTTTTCACACTTCCATTCAAACTACACCATATGAGGCAGTCTATGGTCAACCTGCTCTCATTCATCGATCATATCTACCTGGAGATTCTAAAGTGGATGAAGTGGATAGAAGTTTGCAAGCGAGAAAGGCCACAATTAAAATTTTGAAATTTCATTTGGATAGGGCTTAAAATAGAATGAAGTAGCAAGCTGACAGACACAGGGTTGATAGGTAATTTGAAATTGTTGATTTAGTTTATGTTAAACTCCAGCCATACAGACAATAATCTGTCATCAATAGGTTTTGTTTAAGCTAGCTACTAGGTATTTTGGCCCTTACAAGGTGTTAGAAAAGATAGGACTTGTCGCTTACAAACTAGAATTGCTTGCTGAAGCCAAAATTCATCTTTTCTTCCATGTTTCACAGTTGAAAAAGCACATTGGGAAGGTTCCAACACAATCTAATCTTTCTATGATTGATGCAGATGGAATGGTGGCTAAGGAACCAGTGGTAGTTCTAGATAAAATACTAGGTAAGAAAAGAGGTAGAGCAATCACAGAGGTTCTAGTACAGTGGAGTAACAGTTATTCAGAAGATGCAACCTGAGAAGGATTATATGAGCTATAAAAAAAGTTTCCTTGCTTCAACCCTTGAGGATAAGGATTATTTCGATGGGAAGGTAGTTGTTACAAGTTGAATTAAAGAAGAAGGCCATGTTAGTCATTTAGTAGTCATTTATATTTTTTTTACAATCAGTATACATGAGTCAGCATGTTAGTTATTTTGTTGAAAAATTTACAGCTAGTGTAATAATGATTACAGAACTATTATAAAAGGAGGTGGTTACAAGAGAAAATACAAATTTATACCCATTTCTTATATTCTAGAATTTCTTTCTATCTCTCTTCTTCATTCCCTTCTTTTCTCTATTTCTAAAATTTTAGCTACTAGAAATTTGAGTTTTCATAGAAGAGTTGAGCTAACAATGGTTTGATTGAGCAGCATCACACTATCACACTAATTTTTTTGATAGATGTGATTAATCATTTAAAATTGTTATCTCTTTAATAAAACCCTATGATTAATTAAAATTTATCAAAAAGATAATTTTGATCTTTGAAATTAGAGATTAAAGACAAATGTACATAATAGCCAAATAGGGCAGCTGCCCCCGTTAGGCTCTTAAATGTTTTTTGGTTTATTGAAAAAAAATTCAAAAGTTTTGAAAATTTAAAATATTGCCTCCACTAAAAATATTTTTATCAAATTTGCCTCCATTAAATTAAGGCTCACACGAGAAAATACTTTATTGTTTATCTAGCAATTGAATATTGACCTTTTGGGTGCTAAAAAATTTCATTATAATATTTATTTATTTATATAAGTTTGTAAAAAAAAGTAAATTACATTTAGAGGGTTTAAAATTATTAAATTTTAAATTTCTCTTAATAATTTATTTAAATTGATATGATGTGATCATATAAAAGTATCGAAACCTAGAGATTGGACTATTTAAATGGTTTTAACCATATCTTTAACACAAAAAAGTAACATATAAAATATAAAGTAATTAAAAAAATTATTTAGATTTATATCTTCATTTTTCTTTTCATTGTATGTAAGAAAAGAGACATTTTGGTTTTTCAGATTATAATGAACAAGAAATAAAATATGTTTGTTTATTTGAAGTAAATGATAAAACTAGATATATTATAAATAAATAATAAAACTAGATATGTTAATTTTTATATTATTCTTTCACATATTATGTCTATTTTAAAGAATTTTATAAGTAAAATTTTATTAAATTAATATATGTATTTCTATATTGAAAGTTGATTTATCTAAATAGTGATTATGCTATGTTTGTTAAGAATCATATATTTAATTTTATCTACAAACATTATTTTTATGATAAAAAAATATTTTTGTGTCTAGAAAATATGTTATACATATTGGTTTTATTTATAATTTTTTTTATATTGATTTGTATTTTAATAAAAAAAATTTTAAGTTAATATAAAATATTTGCTCTTACTAACCATAAATTCTAGATCTGTCCTTGTGACAGAGATGGACTTGGGAGTTCGAAAGCTTAGGAATTTGAGAGAATATTTTGGATTAAAAGGAAAACATTAGGTATCGGAACATTTTCTAAACTCCATTATATCTAAGCAAAATTTCGAAACATTTCTTCATTTGAGATTTTCATGATGATCTATCAAAACAAAGATAATATTCTTTATAAAATGTAATTGTTAAGAATCTTCCTTTATCTAGACAATTTCTAAAAAATTATTTTTGACTTGAAATATTATCATACTTTATTTCTAAATAATTTTATTGTTTTGTTTTATTTTTATTTATTTTTGAAATCATCATTATAAGCTTACATGAATAGAGCAAAATAAATAATGTGAATGCAAAGTAAAGTGCATGAATGCAACAAAATAGATTATGTATATATACGACAATTAAAAATATAAATGCTTGCAATAGAGTATATCAAATAAACAAAATGCAAATGCAACATGGATTTAGGGTTTGGAGTTGAAATTTAGGTTTTGGAAAATAGTTTATGGTTTGACTTAGGGTTTAGGGTTTGACCTAGGGTTTGGGTTTGACTTAAGGTTTAAGGTTTGAATAAGACAAAAATTTACAAAACAACAAAATAAAAACCTCAAAATCTTACAATGATTTTTGAAAACCTCATTTAAAAATTCAAAGTTCCATTTTTTAGAACAAGCACACTATATATGGATGAAGCAAGCACTGATGAACAGGATGGCTAAGAAAAAACCACCAAAAGGACAAAATTAAGCATCGATTGGGGTTTGACGAAAAGGGGAAGGAAGGAAAAAAAAAGACGATCTTGTTTAGGGTATAATCGAATTGGGTATGGTGAATGGGGAAAGAAAGGAAAGGAATAAGTTTTTTCAAATGACGAAGATGAGAGGTTTTTGTTGTTATAAGGGGAAAAAAAGGGTTTTTGTTGGGTTGTGTAGAAAGGAAGGATGAAAGAAGAGGAGATGGAAAGTTTGTAAAAAATAGAGAGAAGGCAAAAAACTTAATTTGGGTAAAATTTAATGGCATTTCTATTAAAAAACACCACTAATATTTTAACTAGCCTCTAAATTATTGAAAATAGAGTTAAATGTTTAAATATAGTGGCATTTTACTTAAAACACTACAAAATAAATGCCTCGAAACCTATTTTCTTATAGTTATGGTGGCGTTTACAAGAAAAAATGCCTTTAAATATTTTTATATAATGGGGATTTTAGTAAAAATGCCATGATGTTCAATTATAATGGCGTTTGAACATAAAAGTGCCATAAAATTTTAAAGAAATCGATACCTAAAGATGTTTTTAAGTGAAATGTCACCAATGAGATGCCACTAAAAGCATTTTCTAGTAGTAACACTTGGTGCCTACAAACCCTCCCATTAAAGGTTTTGTAGCATCAATAGTTACTCTTATATGTAGGTAACTCCGACCTATTCCTCCTTTTCCCATTGGATTCTCCACCATTATTTGATCCTTAAAGATACTACCATTCTTTTTCACATTTTACTTTGAGTGAAGCTCCAAAGGCAAATTATGAATCTAAATCCAATATTGCACCTTTGTGAAGCATAGCTCATTAATCAATCTTTCCATTTAACCAGACTTAGGTAGTATCCCATTATAGACAATAACCCTCTTTCCAATGCTTGTACCATTAGCTTTTCACTAGTGAAAGAAACTCCATAGAGAAGCACCCCTAATTCTTTAATAGTGACACTTCCTTTAGAGTTACATATTCCTTATGATCCTTACCATGCCCCTTTGATTGAAAGGTTTATTAACTATAATACTACTAACAAGGCAAAAGGCAAATTTTGGTAGCTTCTACCACCTCATAACCACCTATCTCTAAATATATCTCTAATTCCTCCATCAAACTTTGTAAGGTCAAAGATTCCACAAGAAACTCCACCCCTTACTCTGACCAACACTAGATCTAGCATTAATTAAGAATTATATGCTAATAGTGATGAATAGCTTTCATTACACAAGGTACTATCAAATCGTAACTTTGGCTCTAACCAAGAAAATGTAACAAAACAAGAAAACTCAATAGAAAAAAATGGTGGGAAGCCAAAGAAAAGATGATTCTAGTGGAAGCAACCACTCAAGAAAAAAACTAGGGGGAGAAAAGAAAAAGAAAGACACAAATTCCTTGACTTTGGGAAGAAAATTGAGAAAACTCAAAGGTAACTCTCACTTTTAGAAAAAGAGAGAGAGGTTCTGAATTGGAGAGAGAAAAAAAGGGTAAGTTGATCTCTTATATACGTTTAACTTTATGTTTAATTTGTCATGTTATGTTTTAATTTATTGATTAGTTTATTTGTTTGGTTATTCAGTTATGTCATATTTAATTATGATTGTAACTTATATAATTTTATAAAAAATTTAGCATGTATTTTTACGATATATTAAAAAATTAATGTAATTTTTTAAAAAATACATATGACAATTATTTATCGCTTCTAAAATTAAAAAATGTGATTTATAAAAAATAAAACTCATAAATAAATTAAAACTTTTTTTTATAAAATAAAACTCTGTTTGTTAAGTGACAATTAATCCTAGAAAAGTTTAGGATAATACGAAATCTAATTAATAGTTTAAATTTTGGTAACCGTCTCTCTTTAATAAGTGCATTTGCTTTTTGAAGTCATGGCTTTTAGCCGTACGGGGTTCGTTTGGATTCCATAGAGGTGTGATGGAATTCAAGAGGGATTTGGTCTGCAACTGCATCAAGGAGTGCATTGGATAGCATTCAATCAGTGTAGTTGGGGACTTCCATCTGCGATGTCTCTCTACTTTCTAACAAAAGGGGAAGATTCACGGGATCTTTGGATAGTCAATTATTTTAGTGTAAATTTAAAATATAAAAGGATTTTTAATTATGGTAGTCAATTATCCTTTATAAAGCAATCAATTGTTATATTCAATCTCATTGTCATCACTGGGATTGCATCTAAATTCATTCTCATGAAACGAATAATAATTCAAGATTCTATATTTTTTGTCTTTATTTTTTTAAGGCTTAAATATAAAAAAAGGTTCTAATCTAAAACGAATAATGATTCAAGTTTCTATGTATTTTTTATAATTAATTAAGTACCCAAATATTTAATTTTGTTCAATTGAGTTTTTAAATATATATTTTCATCCAATTGGGTTCTCCGTTGGATGGAAATTGTTGATGACAATTACCAATTTTCATCCAAAATAAAAACTCAATTAAATAAAATATATGTTTAAGGATTTATTCGATTGTTATAAAATAATTAAGACTCGAATGATTATTTAATTTTAATTTCAAAACATTTTTATACTTGAAACTTTTTATAATTTATTGATGAACAAAAATGAAATTGAGCTTCGTTTTCATATGTTAACATGTTTGTTTTGAATATATATTATAAATAGCCGTCTCGTTATGTTGGAGGGAACTATTATTTTGTAAAAAATTATTATTATTATTATTATTATTATCAATTTTTATTATTTTAAATATATTTATATTATTTTAAAATACTAATAATAAATAATGAAATAAACAAAAATATTATAAAAGTACTAAAATTAATATATTTATATATAGTATTTCATATATGGCAATTATAGTTTTTTTTTTAATTTTTTATATTGTATTTTAGCGTTGTATTTTTATTAATCATTTGATCAAAAGTATGATTTTCAATTTATTGTAGTTCATAAGCTTTTTATTAAAAATATTTAAAACAAAATAAAAAACAATTTAATTTTTTGTTATGATTTTATACATTTATATTTATCACATTATATTTTTTATTTTTATTTTATTATAGTAATTTAATATGTATTTAAGTTTAGATAATTAATCTACTATGTAATTTAATAGTAGTATTAAAGTAATTTTCATAAAATATCATATGTCAAATTTCCATGAAGTGATTGTAAAGGTATTTTAATAATTTAATATGTAGTTAATTTTATATTATATTAAAATTTAATATGTAATTTAATATGGATATTATAGTAAATTTCAAACAAAATATCACATGTCAAATTTTTATAAAGCAATGGCAAAGCTATTTTAATATTTCAATATGTAGTTAATTTTGTATTATGTTAAAATTTCATACGTAATTTAATAAGGGTCTTAAGATAATTTTCAAATAAAATACCACATATTAAATTTTTATAAAGCAATAGTATTTTAATAATTTAATACATAGCTAATTTTATATTATGTTAAAATTTAATAAGTAATTTAATAAGGATATTATAGTAATTTTGAAACAAAGTCAACTTCTTTTGAAGCATTCATAAAGATATTTTCATAATTATGATACGAGAGGTATTATAATAATTTTGACAAATTATGGTAAAAAGAGCATTTTTGTAATTATTGTAAGAGAGGCCTTATAATAATTTTGATCAGATAGGATGGGTATTTTTTATAATTATAGTAAGAAGGGAATTATAGTGATTTTGGCTAATTATGATAAAAGAAGTATTTTCGTAACTATTGTAAGATAATATTACAATTATTTTGGTTAATTATAAGAAGAGAGATATTTTTGTAACTATAAAGAAGAGCATTATAATAAATTTAGATATGTGTTAGTTTTTTAAGATAAATTGAGTGACATTATAGTAATTTTAATGGAATTTGTTCTAATATATAATTATTGATTTTTTAAATTTCAAATTAAAAATAAAATTTATTGTTCTATTTCTTCAACGAGCTTATTGCACCCCACATAATAGAATAATACTAAAAACTTATGACAATAAACTAAGGAAAGAAAGGGAAAGTCAAGGCAACACATAAAAAAGGAGACTCGTATGAAATATATATATATATATATATATATATATATATATATATATATATATGAGGCAAGATCGATTTACATAATGTAAAATTAAAAAAATTTTACATATTTTTTTAACTTTTAATTTTAAGAAATCCATGAGATTAGAAAGACAAGTAAAATTATAAACAAATATTTTAATCTCATCCCTTATAATTATTAAAATTAATGGTTAAAAAATATAAAATTAAAAAAAATTATATTATGTAAGTTGATTTCTCTTTCTATCTATCTATCTATCTATCTATCTATCATCTATATATATATATATATATATATATATATATAGATATATATAAGTACTCATGGTTTACTATTTTAACTCGATTCTATGGATAATCATATTGAACTCTTTAATAATTATCACAGAGATTTTAGCTTACTAAGAAGGAGAAGGTTTTAAAATCTTGAGATTCTAAGTTTAAATTTTAAAATATATGGGTTTGATTATTTAATTATATTTTAATTTGTTAATTAATTATTTAGTAGTAATAATTTAATTATGATGTAATAATTAATTATTCGGTTGATTATATGAATGTAATATTTAATTATGATTGAAACTAAAAAAAATTCTTTAATAAATGACATCAAGACAAAGTTTATATGGTAAAGCGATTTACTAACTTAATTGAACTTTTAAAAAATTTTATAACTTTAAATATATGGTATATATAAAATAAAAAATATTAATAGTAATTTATTTATAAATTTATAAATTATATGTTTCAGTGTATCGTGTGGTGTCGTATGATTGCTCTTACGTGACGATTGGTATTGCGAAAGTGAGCAACATTACCTACATTTGAAATGGGCGTAATCACTTTGCCAGGATTGGTATTTGATATTTTAGTATGTTATCACTTTGCAGTGGAAATCACATTCCCGTCACTAGCAGCAATCTGATTGCATTTAAAAATGGGTGCAAAGTTACATGGCCTTCACTCGGGCAAGTAAATGTATATATTTTTTTCACTAAAATAGATATATTGTAGGGATGCAATTTATTTCTTAAGCATCCCAAAACACTATTATTTATAGTATGGGTCTTGAAAATAATTATGAGATGATTTACAACTTTTGAAAGTTTTAATTGACTAAAATGAATTTAAGAACCAAATCAAAATCAATAATAGTATTTTAAATTAGGAGTAATTTATGCTTGACAATTAAAATTCATTTTATTTGAAATTAGTATAATAATGGTAATGGAACTCATTTTATATGATATTGGTGTAATATGTTATTTGAAATTAGTGTAAGGATTTTAAAATTAGTGTAATAATGGTAATGAAATTTATTTTATTTGATATATTCCAAAATTAATTTTAATTGATTTGATCATCTTTTAATCATTTTAAAATTAATATATATATATATATATACATATTAAACATGTATATATAACTTAAAAGGTAGAGTAAATAAATAAATCATAGATTAAAAAATTGAAAAGTGAATAATTTTTTACACAAATATAATTTAAAAGGTTGAATATTACAATTGAAAAAAAGAGAACACGTAATTATTCTATGATGATGGTAATTAAAGTTTTATTACCTTTAATATAAATTTAATTGAAAGTGATTTAAGGTAAATAATAAAAAAATATAATTTATTTATTTTTTAAAATAATTCAAATAAAATATAGGACACATGATGATTTTCAAGATCGTACAAATGTGAATAATATAGACAATCCACATTGCAAATTTTTCATTTTTACCAAAGGTTTTGGCTTTTATATATTTATATAAGATATGATTTAATTGAGAATGATTTAAGGTAAATAATAATAGAAAATAAATGTAATTAATTTGATTTTTTAAAAATAATTCAAATAAAATAAAATATAGGACACGGGAGGATTTCCAAGATCATCTACATACCAATAATATAGGTCATCAACATTTGAAAATTTTCTTTTTTACCAAAGGCTTTGATTTTGATATATCTTATATAAGATAATGGTAACGATATTCATTTTGTTTGATATATTCCAAAATTAATTTTAATTGATTTGATCATCTTTTAATCATTTAAAAATTAATATGTATACATATTAAACATATAATCATAGCTTGGTGAAGTATATAAATAAGCCATAGAGTAAAAAATTGGAAAGTGAATTTTTTTTTTAACACATGTAATTTAAGAATTGAATATTATAATTAGAAAAAGAGAATATGAATTTAATTGAGAGTGACTTAAAGTAAATAATAATAGAAAATAAATGTAATTAATTTAATTTTTTTAAAATAATTCAAATATAATCAATGCATTGAAATATTTTAAAATTTATATGAAATTAAATAAAATTAATTAAATGAAAAATACATGTTAATTGTTTAGATTGTCCACATTTCAAAATAATAGACCATACACCTTGGATTTTTTTTTTTCTGTTTTTTATCAAAAGTTTTGGTTTTTATATATTTATATAAGATAAAATATGAATTTAATTGAAAATTATTTAAGGTAAATAATAACAAAAAATAAATGTAATTAATTTAAATTTTTTAAAAATAATTCAAATAAAATAAAATATAGGACACGGGGATTTTCAAGACCGTTCACATATCAATAATATAGGCCATCAACATTGGAAAATTTTCTTTTTTACCAAAGGTTTTGATTTTTATATATCTTATATAAGATAATGGTAATGATATTCATTTGTTTGATATATTTCAAAATTAATTTTAATTGATTTAATCATCTTTTGATAATTTTAAAATTAATATATATACAAATTAAACATATGTACATAGCTTGGTGAAGTATATAAATAAGTCAGAGTAAAAAATTGGAAAGTGAATTGTTTTTTACACAAAATATAATTTAAAAGTTGAATATTATAATTAGAAAAGGAGAACATAAAATTATCCTATAATGATGGTAATTAAAGTTTTATTACGTTTAATATGAATTTAATTGATATTGATTTAGCGAAAATAATAATAAAAAATAAATGTAATTAATTTAATTTTTTAAAAATAATTCAAATATAATTAATGCATTGAAATATTTATGAAATTAAATAAAATTAATTACATGTAAAACACATGTCACTTGTTTACATCGTCTACATACCCATCTTAGATTTTTTTTCCTTTTTTTATCAAAAGTTTTGGTTTTTATATATTTATATAAGATAACGTATGAATTTAATTGAGAATGATTTAAGGTAAAAAGTAACAAAAAATTAATGCAATTAATTTAATTTTTTTTTAAATAATTCAAATAAAAAAAATATAGGACACATGAAGATTTTCAAGATTGTCTACATATCAGCAATATACAACATTGGAAAATTTTCTTTTTTACTAAAGGTTTTGATTTTTATATATCTTATATAAGATAATGCTAATGACATTAATTTTGTTTGATATATTCCAAAATTAATTTTAATTGATTTGAGCATCTTTTAATCATTTTAAAATTAATATATATATACATATTAAATATATATACATAGCTTGGTGAAGTATATAAACAAGCCATAGAGTAAAAAATCGGAAAGTGAATATTTTTTTAACACAAATGTAATTTAGGAATTGAGTATTACAATTAGAAAAAGAGAACATAAAATTATCCTATAATGATGGTAATTAAAGTTTTATTACCTTAAATATGAATTTAATTGAGAGTGATTTAAGGTAAATAATAATAAAAAATAAATTTAATTTTTTAAAAATAATTCAAATATAATCAATGCATTGAAATATTATATGAAATTAAATAAAATTAATTAAATGCAAAACACATGTCAATTGTTTATATAAGATTATAAATATTAAATATTATAATTAAAATCACAAATAATTATATAATAAAACTATCAAAAGCAAATATTTTTATTAATAAGGATTAAATTTTATAATATAAGATTATATATTTAAATCAGATTATAAAGATTAAATATTATAATATAATTATTTTTATTAATTATACATATTAAATATTATAATATAAATATTTTTGTAAATTGGCATTTAATTACACAAATTATAAAAAGTAGATATATGTATCAAACTTGCTTTGATACAAATGAACAATTTTGGAAATTTTTATTGCATTCTCAACAAAGTGCTTAATTTATCGAATATTGTTTTTTTTTTTTTTTTTTGCATTTTAATCAATATTTTTTCATGTATATCAAACACTATAATAATATTATTTTTTAATATTTTAATTCTCTGCAATAACTTTTTCAACAATTATATTACGTTGTAGTGAGTCGATGATAAAGTACTAAATGCAACCTTATTGCGTTGAACCTTCCAAATCTCTATCCGAGGTTTGGCCCCTCCAGTTCGAAGAAATCTCTGATCACTGTTTAAACAAATATTAAAATATTAAAAAAATTATTTATAATCCTTTGAACATGTCTACTCAGAGGTTAATCACTGTCATTGAGAGGGAAACCAATCCTGCCAGCAGCTCGATTACTCCCATTGACAAATCAACTCGATTGCTCCTTCATAATCTTTGACGGCTCAATAAAAATGATTAATTAGAGATGCAGTTAATGAGAGTACAATAGCAGGCACAGACATACCCTAAAACTTAAACTTGAGGCTAAACTCTAAATTTAAAGTATCCTGTTTAGTTTTTTTTTTTTTTTTAATTTTTTAGTTATAGCATTAATGGTATTCATTTCAATAATTCAGTTAACTTTGAATCAAATTATTTAAAATTGAACTAATTGAATTATATTATTTTATTTTTATTGATTGAATTAAATTTAGATATTTTTAAAATTTAATTTGATTAATTTTTAAATTAATTAAATAATAAAATATATTTAAATTAAATTAAGTTTTAAATTTAAAAATTTTTTATATTTGAAACAAATTAAATAAAATTATTAAAAAATTTTAAATATTAAAATACTAATTTAAAAATTCTCACAACTTATATTGTGAAATTTTCAATTTCATGTATATTTAATTTTATATGTGAGTTTCTATATTTTGATAAAAAATTTCAATTAATTTAATTTTTGAATTGAATTAGTCAAAAATTAAAAAAATTTAAAATTATTTTTGATAATCAATTGAAATTAATTAAAAATTTTAAATTATTTTTTATAATTAATTAAAATTAATTTGATAATTATTTAATTACTAATTAAATAAATTTGATCTATTAATTTTATTAAAGTCAAAATATTAACAGTCGTACGGTATTATAACCAATAACTTATACTATTATTTAGTTCTTTTATGATTGTATCGATTTGAATTCCACTAACTTGATTAACATTTTAAACCAAGTTTAAGAACAAAAAAAAAAAAAAAAATTGGATTAAACATGAAGTCTAACTTGATACGGTATTGTATCGAGTAGGGAGTACACTGTAAACCCCGTTGGGAATTGGCCAAGCAAACAGGGCCTTATTGCTTATTGTAAAAAACACACTGACCCAACGGCTAAGACGCAAGATACAACTGTCAAACCCAAAACCTCGCCACCAAAATGCACCACCACCAACTGACCCTGCCACCTCCATTTACCCCTAATGCCACCGCAACAACCATCCTCTCAAAAGACCACACCAGAACCAGTCTTTACATAATCTTAGCCACCTCCTTCTTTTCCCTCCTCTTCATCCTCTCTCTCCCTTCCACTTCATCCACCTACTCTTCCCAATCCTTTATCAAAATCCGACGCGACCCCGCCCTTTTTCCCAATCGGCCCATCTCCCTGGCCGAGATCCCTTCCGGGCCTACCCCTCCCTCTATTGCTTACCTCATATCAGGATCCGTCGGCGACTCGGCTCGGATCCTCCGCCTCCTCTTCGCTTCCTATCACCCGAGAAATCATTACCTTCTTCACCTTGACCTGTCTGCTCCGCAGGCTGAACGTGACCGATTGGCCATCACAGTCCAATCAGTGCGCATTTTTAAAGCTGCCCAAAATGTCGACGTTATAGGGAAAGCTGATTATGCTTACCCAAGAGGATCCTCCACAATCTCTTCTACTCTTCACGGTGCCTCCATTTTGGTGCGATTGGCTTCAAATTGGGATTGGTTTATCTCTCTCAATGCCGGTGATTACCCGCTTGTTACACAAGATGGTAATAAAATTTTTTCTTTTGGGACCTAAGTGTTTGCGTTCTGTTTTATGTGGGTTTTCTTCTATGGCTATTTGTGGAATTTGCAGATCTTCTTCACATTTTGTCATACTTGCCAAAAGATCTCAACTTTGTGAATCACACCAGTTACATCGGCTGGAAAGAGTATGTTAACTTCATTTCAACTTTGCTAGTTTTTGCAAAATGGGAATTATGATACGAAACCCAAGTAATATTTTTGTTAGAATTGGTGTTACAGTTCAGTCTTCTTTGATTGGTTTTATATAGCAACTCTATAGCAGATGCAACAACCAACCCATACATAGCTTTATCTTAAGGATATGTATTATGTACTTTGAGATATATCTATCTTTTCTCAAAGAAATATATTGTTTTTTGGTTATTAAATTGATGTGTTTTAGTTTATGAATGTTGATTAGTTTTATGTGTTGGGGATTTACTTGTTATAGGTCCAAGAGATTGAAACCAATAATAGTTGATACAGGGCTTTATCTTTTGGAAAAGCGTGAGATATTTTATGCAACTCAGAAACGGGAATTGCCTAATGCTTTCAGGTTGTTTTTAGGTATGTGTTTATATCTGACTTCTTTCTTTATAGTTTTCTGATCTTCTACTTCTTCATTTTTTAATGTTGATCAAGGAAAACAGATGTTGCTAAATGTAGAAGCAAATGTGATATGCATTCGCATCATGCACATTAGTTGATATTAATAGACAATAAACAAAGAGAGCTTAGAGTTAAAGTAGTGGACCTGCAAATTAGAGGTGATCAAGAATGTGATTTGAATATATAGGTTTTAATCTTTGTGTGAGATCATAAAATTGCATAGTTAGGTTGAATGTGGCAATAATAGTACTTTTTCTTGATGGATTTAGAGGCACTAAGTGCATGATACTTTATATCCTCTACTAGAGGTGTTAGAAGGATACCATGTAACTCTCAAGGACCTATCAGAGTGAAGCCAACTTTTCCTCGTCTCTGTCTGGTGTTATAATTATCATCTAATTATGGTCTTGGAGGAGATGTAAAGAACCATCAAGTGTGAGCTGCTTGTTTTGGTTCTTACAATGTTGAGGAGTATAATTTTGCACTGCTGTTTTTAGTGAAGAGCAATCTGGTGAATAAGAGAGAGGATTTAAATTCAGAATATCAAGTTAGTTATGGATCCCACTAGGTAAGTTAATGGTGGTTTCTCATGGTATTGAGGATGCGTGCAGGAGTTAGACTTTCCATATGGAATGCATTTATCTTAGTACTGCTTTATAATGGGCTATAGTTTGGAGAAAAAAAGTTGGGTTGGGGGGAGGGGGGGTGTTAGAAAGAGCTATAGTAGGAAGCAACTTTGGTCCAGCTTAGCAATTTCTGTGGCATACATCCTATTTGAAAGAAACAGGAATTTTGTGGAATTAACCCGCTAAGAGAAAGTGTGAAAGAGGGAGAAGGCAAAGGAATTAAAAGGTAATGTGAATAATTTGGAGGCCTTTAATTTTGTTACTTAAAGAGACCCTCCTTCCCATTTTATAAACTCAATTCTTTGGTTTGTGTAATGTATTATGACTGCTAAAGTAATATCACAGGCAACATTCTTGTTTATAAATCAAAAAGATTCTTCTATGCATATGCATTTAAATCATTGGTTTTTCTACACTTTTGTAGTGTGGCCTGAGCTAGGTGCATAAAGTAAAGGCAGTTTTGTTAGCAGAACTGTGAGGATGGATCCACTGGTAAATAGCATAATGTGCTATTCACCTACTAGTTCCATCATACATTTTCAAGTTTGTTAATTTCAATGCCCAATTGCAATTTTCTTCACTAAAAAGGAAAAAGAAAAAGGAAAAAAAGCACATTCCAGGCATTTGTTAGGCACAGGTTGTGATTGGAGTCAGTTACAGATACAAGCAATCTTTCAGCTCTAAAAGAAAGCCTGGCTATCATCTTGCCTTGTAACTCAACTGATAAAACTATTCATTTGCAAGACTATTGAAAAATGTTATGAGACTGTTTAGGAGATTACATAATGATGCATGTTTGTACGGCATTAATGGTAAAATAAGTTGGTTGTGCATCCCCCTTCCCTTTGGAAAGTGTCACTATTGATGAAATGCCCATGTAGAACTTATCTGCTAGGATCATTATTCTAGACTATTGCTACAGCATAAAATTCAACCATTTTGGCAAGTGCTATTTGGTTTTCATCATCTTTCAAGAGATGCCCAGTTGATTACTTTATAATGGCCTTGGAAACAACCAGTTAGCTCTAGTGAGATTACTTCCTTTGTTTTTATATAATTTTTCTAGTCATACAAGATAGTATGAGCCATTTTTTTGTTTATGTATGATGACCTTTGTGATAAATGATGGATTAGTGCGATGGCTAGGTGATCTCTTCATGTTGGTTTGGCATTACCCTTCCTTGTTATCTTGTAGCAATTATCTGCTTCTTTTGGACGATTAACAGAATTCAATTATCCAAAAAAAAAAAAAAAAGAAAGATAGTATGAGCCATTTTATTTGTTAAGAAATTTTTCTGCCTGCATAGCCAGGCAATATAAATGGAAATTGTGAATGTAGAACTAGAGATGTGGTCTTTTGCAGGTTCATCTTTTACAATGTTAAGCCGTAGTTTCATTGAGTTCTGCATCCTGGGTACAGACAATCTTCCAAGGACTTTGCTAATGTATTTTGCTAACACACCTTACTCATACACAAATTATTTCCCTACTGTCCTTTGTAACTCTGATCAGTTCAAGAACACAGTGATAAACCATAACCTCCAGTATATAGCCTTCAACAAATCCTCTACGAAGAAGTCTCCCCCAATGAATTCTGCTGAATTTTATGCTATGATTCAGAGTGGAGCTGCCTTTGCAACAGAGTTCCAGTTGGATGATCCAGTACTTGACCTTATTGACCAGGAAATTTTAAAACGCAGCCTGGGCAAAGTCATACCAGGCGGATGGTGCTTAGGTGAGCCAGGCAATGACACATGTTCAGTTTGGGGGGATGCTGAGATCTTGAGGCCTGGACCAGGGGCAAGAAGGCTCGAAAAACGAATTGTTGAATTACTTTCAGATAGTAGGTTTCAATCCCAGCAATGTCTAGAAGAATGATCTGAGTCAATTACCATGAACGAGATATATAAAATGGGAGAAGAAAGAACCAGCTGGTGATGAATCGTTTTTCCCTTATTCCAATACTCACTATGGAGTTAACCTTATCTTTTTCGGAGCACTCAAATTTTTATCAAGCGCCCAGTTGGTGCTAAGATTGTTGTAAAGTAACAATTCATTTATTGTACTTGACATTGGTTTATTAGCAGAATAGGTGTAATTTCCATGCATGTGACCAAATATATGGTCTGGAAATATTGAAATTTTTTCAATGCATACCACTCTTCTCTGATTATTACTAAAAATTTTCTAGTATTTTCTCTTGTTTTTATCTGAGGCATGGATAAGGTTCCTTTGTATTGGATTATTACGTTAATATGATACTAAAGGAAGCATTGGTATAGTAGTTATGGAAAATGGAGTTTTCCACCTGCTCAAGTCGAAGCGTATCTCATAACAACCAAGTTAGACAGGGTCCAAAGTTAAAAAGTCTCGTGACCATTCTCTTCTCCACTTGTTCAACTACAGCCAACTACTCCACACTGTAGGACCTTTTTTCCAACAAATCCATGCTTAAGATGAAAGATGATGCAGGGTAAAAGCCTCCAATACACAATAAAATTATATATGCAGTGCCATTTGGAATATTTCTGACATCCTGTTATCATTATTCTTCATAACATTGGGTGCATTTATATAGGTTTGCTTCCTGAGTTGACTGTAAAAAACTAGCAATTGCCAGAAGGAAACTTCCTCAAAGGTTGGCATGAGCCTCACGGCAAGACACTCACACTTATTCTTGAAGTTCAGATGTCAAAAGTAAAGTCTCAAAGAGATTGCAGATGACTGTTTGGGGCTTCAATAGCCACCAAAATATGTTTCAGATAAGAGGAAAGTTGCTCCTATGATAAGTTCAGAAAGACCAATGAGCAGTGGCAATGAAACACCAATACATTTTCTTCAACTGAAAAACAGTAAGATTGATAATAATCAACGTGCTGAATGGGCGGGCCTTACATTGAGGCTTGAGTGCCAGAAAAATAAACGATTAATGGAACATACCGGAATATAAATTCTTTTTAATTACTGATGTTTAACTGAAAATATTTGCGCCCATTTAAACTTTCAGTATCTGTACAAACAATCAGGAATCGCTGTTGGGAAGTCAAAATGGAAGTCAATGAAACAGTTTGCCTCTTCTTTTCAATCAAATGATAGAAATTTTCGGACAGGTGCAGATAATCAGATTATTATTTTTTTTTTAGCAAAACAGGTGGAGGGAAATCTATTACATTTTACCTATAAACTTCTGCACACCATTGTTGGTAGTGGGTTTTTTTTATTAAATGGAAATGTTAACTAATACACCAAAAACAGGATGACTATCTCCCATAACAATGTTAACACCAACAACTTCACCACCCCAAAATCTTCCAACAACTCCATAGCCTAATGCTTATCCTCTGTATTTAAGGAGCAAGTTTTATAACGTCTGGCATATTAATCAAAAAAGCCTTACTCCAGCTATTCATTAGAGAATAAAAAAAAAGACTCTCACACTACTAAATGTTCAAGCAACAATCTCTACTTTTCATTACAATGCAAATTGCAACAGTCTACATGGGGACATATTTGGCAGCAGGCGACCCAGTAGCAGCAACAGCAGAAGAACCCATCCTTGAGTTCTACATGCATGATATCCTTGGGGGAAGTAGTCCCACAGCAAGGCCAATAACTGGATTACTTGGAAACATCTAAAGTGGTCAGGTACCTTTTGCTAAACCAGTGGGATTCATCCCCCCACAAGGTGGAGTTGCAATCCCCAATGATAATGGTGCTATTCCCTCAGTCAATGGCATCAATGGTCTCCCATTGGGAACTGGCTTAGCTGGCACAGCTTTCGCCGGCAATCAAAACCAAAATGGTAAGCCTCAGATCCCTCTAGGACCAGATGGTTTGGGACTAGGCTTCGGAACAATCACAGTTATCGATGACATACTCACTGCCAACCCTGATTTGGGGTCACAGGCAATAGGGAAAGCTCAAGGAGTTTATGTGGCTAGCTCTGCAGATGGAACAACCCAAATGATGGCATTCACAGCCATGATTGAAGGCGGTGAATACAACGACAACCTCAACTTCTACGGAGTGTACAAGATTGGAAGCACCATGTCGCACATATCCGTCATTGGTGGAACAGGAAAGTTTAAGAATGCTTGTGGACTTGCTGAGGTTCGACCACTTATACCACCTGGTCAACATGTCACTGATGGTGCTGAGACATTGCTGAGGATCACCGTCCATCTCAAATATTAAAATATGCATGTTTTCTAGAAAATTATCTATCTGGTTGTGTGCAAAGTAAACATGGTTTTGCTTTCCAGCTTCAATCTTTCAATGTAACAATTACAAAGTTCAAAATATTTCACCTTTTTTTTTTTTTTAATCGATCTCCCCTTCCATTCACATATATTATATAAAAATGGCAATGGCTAAATATTGAATTATAGAGCCCTTTGTTTCTCTGGTGTTTTTGGTGAACTTCCTTGTAAATGCAAAGCAAGCAGCCCATACGGTTGACATTTATTTACTTCTTATTAACTAAATTGGTTACTTTACAGATTGGGTCGCTGCTCAATCATAACATCAAGGATGTGCCATAATGGTTGGTCCAGACAAAGTCCCATGTAAATGTGATGACTGATGAACTGAGGACGAAAGGTTTCGCAAATTGTCTCTTAAAACTTAAAAGAAACCTATTTAAACCAAAACAAAATAAATAAAAAGCGTTGAAGAAAGTTAATTTAAAAAAAAAAAAATGACTTTAACGGTTTTTGTAACCAAAATCAAATAATTATGTTCGTTAGTGAATTACTCATCCAATGAATTAATTTTAATGCAGAATATAATCGATTACTGAATTTTATTATATTTTTGAGATTTATCGGTTAAAACCCTTTACACATCAATCATATAAGCGGTGGTGCAAATAAAATCTTGAGAAAAATGACCTTGAAATATCAATTTCTCACCTTTTTCCAATCCCGTGTTATAACACAGACAAGTCCATTCTCCTTGGTTTTCATTCTAAGCAGAGATGGTTTAATACATTACCTACTCCACCATAAGTAGAACGTTTTTGCTGAGATTTTGAGCTTCAGTTTGATATCTCTTTAAAGCTCAGTTTGTTACAATTGACGCTTATGATATACTTCTTATAATATTTATCTCTTTCATGGTCAAAAAAAGTGAAAAAGTCAGTTACTTTTGGTGGATGCACGTGACATTGAACGAGACCAATACGTAGCTGGTTATGATAAAGCAATTAGCTAAGCAATTACCTAGATAATTTATATTTTTTATCTTATAAAAAATAAATTTAAATAAAAATAAAAAATATTTTTTATTCAAAATTTGGAAAGATTTAATATTATTCAAATTTTCAAAGTCAAAATAGAATAGAAAGACAATCTTTTTAAATTAATATAAACTTAAATTTGTTTTGATTAGTAAATTTGATTTGCTGTACAATCTTTCTAACTAATTTGAAACCATACACATTTTTCTTTTTTCTCCATTAGTTTAAAGATAATATTTTATTTGTAAGATATTTCAAAAGTAAATAATAATTTTTAATCATTTTTATATTCATATATCTTTATAGAATCAATTTTAATGCTTGGTAGCTAGGTAGAACCTTAAATCAGGTTTACTATTGAAAATTGTTAGAGAATAGATTTTTTATTTTCCTAAGTTTTTAGTTCTTACTAATATTTTCTATTTATTTTAAACTCAAAATGGAACATATTATTTGCTTTAAAATGGTTAAAATACTATTAAATTCTATCACTTTATTTAAATAAACTCTTATATTTTTATTATACTCAAATGAGAAATAATTTTTTAATTTGTATTTAAGTAAGTTTTTGTTTTTAACAAAATATTGATTTATCTTAAGAATTTTTTTGAGTACAAATTAAACACTAATGGTTTATTGGAATACAACTTAAAATATAAAGATTTTATTTGGGTGTAATAAAAATATGGGAGTTTATTTAAATAAAATGATAAAGTTTAGAGATTTTATTATTATTTTAACGATAAAATAAGCTCTCCCTGTGTCTTTAATTCTTGAACATGAATTAATACAAAACTAAAGTATATTAATTTTACACTAAGAAAAATTTAATCTCATGCACTATAATAAACTTACTAAAGATTAAATTACTTAGAGAATATTAGCCTCAAAGATTGATGCACATTGTTAATTAATAAAATATTCATATCCAATAAATATACAACTATAATATTATCTTGCAAGGAATTCAAAAAATTAATTAATTACATTAACAAACACCTTAACTCTATCAAATATGGAAGGTGCAATATTAAGATGAAATTATGATTTTATGAGGTTTAATTTAACAAAAATATTGAGGTTACACCAAAATATAATATTTCAAAAGTCGTCATGGATGTTATATTTATACAATTGTTACATGTACTTAAATTAATATTTTGTCATCATGTAAGATGTGCATTTAATTATCTTTTTGTTTAACACAATTGTCATAAAAATAATAATAGAAAGAATATTTAACTAAAACAGTGATTATTCACTTAAAATATGAGGTATCTAATATTCATGCATGTTGTTGATTTTTACCTTTTTAAAATAATATTAACCTATTTTTAAATATTTTATTGTTTTCTGATATAATAGATTTGTATAAGAATGCAACGTAATATTAAGATTAAATAATATTTAAAATAAATTCTTTTGTTATATTAAAAAAATTAAACAATAATTTGAATATATATGTCAAATGATTTTTTAAATTGTTATTTTAAAGCATTTTTAATTATAATTTCTAAATTATTAATTTAATTATATTCAAATTTCATAAATATTTTAATGTCCCATGCATCGCATATGAATGCCTATGTTAACAGCCTATCTTGATGTCTGTAAGATAATTTTTAAATTTATATTATTCAAGACATTTTTCAAAGTAAAACGTTAAATTTAATAATTAAGTAGATATTGTAAGAAAAAAAATTTAAATTTACGACATATATAGGGTATATATATATATATTTATATATATAAAGGATATATATATACATATATATATATAAATATATAAGCAACATATAAATCGTATTCAGGATTTTTAAATTTGTAGTTAAAATGTTATTATCAGAAAATGAAATATTATCGATAAAAAATTTCGACAGTAATATTTCATTTTTCATCAATAATAATATTATCTATGGATTTATCGAAAAAAAATTTTGTTGGTGTTATCATGATCGATAATATAATTCTATCGATATTATAAAATTTCATCAATAAATTAGTATCAAAATTTTTATTTACTAACATAATTTTTTGTTGGTAATAATATTTTTTCTATCAATATATTAAGTTAATAAATTTTTTTCAAAATTAATTTATAATTTTGCCAAAAATTCCTTTGATTATAGTTAAAATTTCGATGGTAATAGTTAATATTTCCGTTAGTAATACTTTTTTAAATAATATTTAATTATATTTTATTTATAATTTTTGTCATTTTATTCTAATTTTTAAATTTGTTTTTAAAATAATTAAATGAATATTAAGATATATAGGGTATATATGTTTATATATATATAAACAACATATAAATCGTATTCAGGATTTTTTAATTTGTAGTTAAAATGTTATTATCAGAAAATGAAATATTATCGATAAAATATTTCGTCAGTAATATTTCATTTTTCATCAATAATAATATTATCAATGGATTTATCGATAAAAAAATTTTGTTGGTGTTATCATGATCGATAATATAATTCTATCGATATTTTAAAATTTCAACTGTAAATTAGTAACCTAATTTTTATTTACTAACATAATTTTTTGTTGGTAATAATTTTTTTTCCATTGGTATATTAAGTTAATAATTTTTTTTCAAAATTAATTTATAATTTTGCAAAAAAATCCTTTGATAATAGTTAAAATTTCAATGGTAATAGTTAATATTTCCGTTAGTAATACTTTTTTAAATAATATTTAATTATATTTTATTTATAATTTTTGTCATTTTATTCTAATTTTTAAATTTGTTTTTAAGATAATTAAATGAATATTAAGATATACATAAATAGAAAAAAATTAATAAACAACATTCACTATTTCATTTATAAAAGAATATAATAATATTTTACAAAATTATTTATGAATTCTAATTAACCAAAAAAACAAAAAATACAATATATACGTTAAAAATCTCATTCAAGCATCTGGTAATACATACAGACATATGTCTTGATCTTGATCTTGATCTTTTGTCATGAAGTTGTTCAAACACTGGAGAAAAGAAACAAAATATTATTAGTAGAAAACAACTTGGGGAATATAAATAAGTGCAACTAGTAAAGAGCCATTAGGAGTTGAACAAGCCATTTGCGCAGAACACGTTCAGATGCAATAATTTTCAGAGTTATAATTGTTTAATGAAAGTAAGTTATCCAAGTTATGAAAACTTACATTAAACTTCACCATGAAAGAGAATGGGAACAGATTGGCAAAAAAATTGAAGGATTAAATTGAAAAGTATGGAATAAACAAAACCTCTTTTGAGAAAAGCATGCCATTTGTCTTCTTTATGGCTTCAACCTTGTTTTATAAGGAAAATCTTATTATGATTGGCTAAGGTCTTGCAAGGCTCTTCAAGTTACAAAAATAAATGTACTATCTCATAAATATCATATTAAAAAGAAAGTAAACTTACTGTCTCCTTCACAATAACCTATAATAATGCAAACATAGCAACCTTGTAAACAAAGACATATGTGAACCCATGTTAGGCTATAGAACACCAATAAGGTTATGATATATTAACATCATGAAAATTAAAGCATATAATCAAAAGGTATATAAAAACTATTTAAGGGCAATGGATCTAAAGCCTACAATTTCATCCTTAAAAACGCAATTTTCATACAAAGTTATTATATCAATAGCTTAGATAAAATACAATTATGAAATCTCAACCATTCACAATGGACCAGTCTATCTAACCATTCACATTATGAAGATGCTGTTATCTTCTAATATTGACTATAACAAGGCTGCCCAAGCCCTTATCTACTTGTAGTCATTTAATCATATGACTATAACAGGTTGCCTAAACCTAGATTGCCTATACATTTGGGAGATTTTTGTATGTTTGGTAGTGTTATGTGGAGAGAAATTAACTAAGTTTGAGTGTTGAATGTGTGGTGTATTCCTAGGGAGTTTTCTAAAGTTATTGTCTTCCTTAATTTCAGTTTTTATAATTCACCTACATTCCTTTTGTTTTCACCTACATCACAATCATAAACAAAACAACTGAGAAAACCATTGACTAACCAGAAAATAATACCAAATTGAAATACAAAAAAGACTTACATATCACCAAAAAACATATGCTAGACTTGATGGCAATGTTCCAAAGAAAAATAGATTGAACAAGAACTATATATAAAGTTTTAACTTCTGAATCTCCGTTAATAGAATCATAAACTTAACATGAATTCTACTTTCCAAAACTTTCTAATCAGAATCTTCACATATATGGAGATTTAAGAATAATGCTTATCAGTAGATATGTTTGGTCTATTATCTCAACAATAAACATACTAGGAAATCTATTTCCATATACCATAGCACGATGAACTGTATTATTTAGGTAGCAGTTTAACAGGAAAAAAAAAAAATGAAGAAATCAAATAATAATAAAAAACATATAATATTTCTAATGATTTCTTCTATTCATTAAAAGAATATATATATATATAACACCAAAAAGTTTCAAAAGTAATCAACTCATAACAACCACTTTGACTTGAAAAATAGCTCATACGAATCATTGATAAGATTCACAAATTAATTCTTGAAATTAAAATTACTTTGAAATCAAATGGAAAACATATGATCTATAATTACCATAGCCAGCTGAACCAGCCACAAAAATAGGCCATCTTATTCCAAGTTGCTCATCATCTATATCTTGTGGTTTAATTTTTTCTAACATAACAAATCATGAGTTTCATCCAAGAAAAGGCCCAAAAAATTAAAAACATAGCCTCAATCAAACTCAAACACTAAATTAAGATCAAGCACAACCACGTAATTGCAGATTAAACATTTCTATTTAATTTCAAATTACCTCTTTTTTGTTGAAATATTTGAAAAAACTGAAACATTCGTAAAAACTGTACCGCGCTGTTGCAAATACTATGAAAGTAAGATTGTAAGAGCCATCTTGCAAAACTTGGTGTTGGTTGCACTGCTGCTACAGCTTAGGGTACAAAAGACGAGGACATGGTGGTTAAGGGCTTGAAACGCTCGATTTCTAGAGTGAGAAAGGGAGATGTGATTAAAGCTTTTGATCGGATTTTTGGAGAGAAGAAGGAAGATGATAGAGGAGGACAAGAAAAGAAGCTGTGCTCGATGCTGGGTGCTGAAGGAAGCAGCAATAGTGGCTAGAACTTGGAAGTAGGGTTTCGGCCTTTTAGAAAGAAGGAGAAAGGTGTGCCGCTCAGAGCAAGAGGAAGAGTAAGGAAAATGAGCAGACTAGGAGAGGCTGATAGGAGCTGGACGGCAAACAGAGCAGCTACAAGCGATGGCTGGAACTTACAGGTGAGGTTTCGGGGTCGGAAGAAAGAAGATAATGGCGTCGCCGGTGAGAGAAGAAAGAAGAGGGGAAGAAATAGAATTAGTATTAGGGTACTTAAAATCTTTAATTTATTTTTTAAAATATCGACCGAATAATTCGGCGGTACATTTTTGTGCCGATAGATTATATCAATTGATATATTATCGATGGATTATTTCGTTGGTGATTTTTGCGTTAATTTTTTACAATTTTATCGAATTTTTATCTATAAAATATCAAAAAAAATTGTCCTCCTCGGTAAATTTGGTTAATATTTTATTGTAATTTCATCGATGAATATCATATTAATTTATATTAAAATCCGTCATTATTTACAAATGAAAAAAATTTTGCCTATAAAAATCCGTTAGTGATATCTTAATTTCTAATAATATCTGATTTTTTTTTTATAAATTTACAATTTTTTTCTTAAATATATATAAACATTTATACAAAATTTTAATAATAGAAAAAAATAACTAATGCATTACACATGGTCAAAGTCAATTGCATTATAAGATTAATTCGTTTCAACTTTCAAGTTTTCTTATTAAAGTTGAGCTCAGGTTTTCATAAGCATAAATGCAACTTTCACATGTGATAACTAGAAGATCATAATTAAATAATCTAAGTAACATACTTGTTTAAGCATCCATTGCTAAATGTGAAAGTAAGTTAAAATTCCATACAAGTAATGTCTTTTTTTTGGCTCTATTTTTTATTTATCACTCTCATTGGGTAAAGACATTAGAAGTAAAAGTGAAGAGAGAGCCTATCCACTTATTGATAATAAAACTTTAATAATCTCATCGTAAAAGGCTTATTGGGTTAAAGCCTACACTAACTATCAAACTATCTTAACCTAATAAAATGTGCAAAACTCATAGTATAACATATCACAATATCTTTCATATTTTGTATTATGACTAAATTATCAATTTGTTTTATTAAATCATAAATCACCAATAAATTTAACTTACATAGTGGAAAATTCTAATAGTCTCCCACTTGGCAATATTAATTGGAATTGTTATACATGAGTTCTAATTGATTAACTTTATTTTTGTTATGGCCACAATTTTGAAAATAATTTAGTATTAATAAACTTCTTAGTGATCATGTCCAATATGACCATCAAGCATTGAATCATAGTAGTCATTGTATCCCTTACTAACATAAGACTTATCCACAATTATAAGTATGAGTGACTTTATTCACAATGAATCTTAACTTGATTATATAGTAAGAAAATAATACCAAATGTGATCTCAATATGCTATTTTTATTGTTGGTGCTCTTGTTGATTTATCTAAATTTGCTTAGAAAACTATGATATCTAAATGTGCTAGTATGCCTCTTGCTTATCTTTGAGGTTACTTATTGATATCATTTTATAAGACATACCTAATTGATATCAAAGTCACATTTAAGACAAACACCAAATCTTAAGATTTTACGATGCATTTAATAAATTTCAAATATGCATACGTACAAGTACAAATTAACAATATAATTGAATAGGATATAAACCACTGATGATCATCCCCTTGGACATTGATTGAGATTAAACTTGTCATCTTTCACTAAAAGTGCATTTCCACTTTTATAATTTTACATATTAAATCTATTTAATGCATGGTCAATATAATATCTTAGAGAAAGTTTGAATAAATTTCAAGATCTATTCCTCTTAATCTCGATCCTAAGAATAAGTAAGGCATCATTAGGAAGGCATCCCTAGGATCTTTCATATAGAAAGTTTTAAACAACAACTACTTAGTCTCATACAATAGCTCGACACCATTACAGCTAGAAAGATATCATCCACATGTAACACAAAAAATAAATATTTACTCCACTGATGTCAAGGTATCTACACTAGCCAACTTTATTCTCCTCCAAACCTACGGAAGTAACTACTTTTTCAAAATTCAAGTACCACTACAAATAAGCTTGCTTAAGGCCATAGATAAACTTTTTAAGTTGACACATAAAATATTCTTTTCATAGCTCTTGAAATCCCTTAGAATGAACCATATAAACTTCCTCTTTAAAATTACCATTCCAGAATGTTGTCTTTACATCTATCTAATAAAGTTTCAAATCAAGGTAAGCCACTAAAGGCATAATGATTCTAAAAAATCCTTGTAAGACATTAGTGAAAATGTTTCATTCTAATCTATATAGCTTTTTTTTAGTAAATCCTTTAGCCACTTAACAAGCCTTACACCTTTCAATCTTTCTTTTTGAATATTTTGGTCTTATAAACCATTTGCAACCAAGTGATCTACATCCTTCAAGAAGTTTAACAAGTTCCAAAACACTATTTTGTTTCATGGAGCTTAACCCATATTTCATTGCATCAAACCACATACTAGATTAGGGATTACTAACAACATAAATGAAAGTTACATGATCCACCATTTAAATAAAGTGATAAAGATTCTTTCCAATAAAAACAATAGATTCATCTGAAACAACATACTACTTTTGCTTGGTAAATCTCTCAAAGGTATTTCAACCTTATTATTCTGAATTAGAGATATATCAACATCAGTAAGAACAAGATTTAAGGGATTTGCATCTTGTTCCCTGTAATATACTTTCTTAACAACCATAAGCATTACACTATCTTGTAAAATAATAAAGGAATAATAACATGTTTGATAGGCTTACTATCATTAACAACCTTTATCTCATCTCTATTAGTACTCTAGAAACTTTACCACTTATAGTTGTATAGCTTTAGTTTAATGTGTAGGACAAAGAAGTCTATACCATTGATTAAAATGTCCGTATACCTTATATAAGAACATCAAATAGTCCTAGGTTCAAATTTTCTTTTAGAAAGGTTATTGAATTTAACCTTAGTAGGACAATCTTAAACTTAAAAATGGTTCAAGCTAGGTTTCCTATCAATTTACAAATCAAAATTATTTTACGTATAGATTTACTAAGAACCCTGTTACGAATGTATGAAGTACTTTTAATGACTTTACCCCAAAGATACTTAAGAAAATTAATCCTACTTATCATGCTACTAGTTATATCCTTAACGGTGAAATTTTACTTTTTAACCATCATTTTTGTTCAAGACTACTAACATGGTATATTGGGCAATAATCTTGCACTTTTGCAAGTTTTTGGAAAATGATCCTATATTTTGTGTAGTTGTACCATGTTTTCCATAATACTTACCACCTCGATTAGACCTAACAATTTTGATGAGCATCCCTAATTGTTTCTCTATTTTATTTTGGTTTTAAAATCTTTGAATTTCTTAAAAAATCAAAAATTTCATTAATTAAGTAAAGATAATTAAAGCAAAAGAAATCATCAATAAAAGTAATGATAAACTTTTTACAACATAAGGTAGATGTCAGAAGTCCATTAATATCAATATGCAAAACCTCAAAAAGTCAAACCTTTGAGTTATCCTTTTTTCTTAGTCTCAACTATTTTTATGTTTATGGAATCAACATAAGTATTGAAGTCTATAATGTCAAGAAAAGGTAAATTTTTTTTTTTTTAACTTTTCAACTTTCTAATTTGAAATGTGACCTAATCTTTTGTGCCATAACAAAAAGATTTTTCTTTAACGAAAAACCTTTTAGATATAATGTTTTCAATATTCATGCAACAATATTCATTATTAAAAGCCAAGTAAAATCTATATAAATTATCAAGAAGCTTAAACTCTCATAAGCAAGTTGACTTTTCCATTTCTAAGACCAAAACAATAACCAAGTTTATTTATACTAAAAGTTGAAATCAAATTTATTTATCAAATATGTTCCTAGCTAACGGAAGGCTATTAGATCAAATGACAAAGACATTTTGAGAAAAAGTTGGTTTTTCCTGATTGAAATGAAAATTAGATTCATGGAAGAGGAAGAAGGTCTCCCATTACTTAACTGAAAAGATATGTGGCCATAAAATAAGGATTAAGTGGAATGAAATTGATTGAGTGGTAAAGTTGTAGAAAAACCTATTTCTTCCATATTTTAGACCTTAACTCTAGCTTAAAAAGCTAATACATAAAAAAACATTTTCTAAAAAAAGTTGAAACTAGACTCTAAATTTAAAGCAATTATTCCTACAAAAATGACACCTACTTAAGCATTCTAAGCATGGCTTCCTTTCATTTGGCTTTTATTTGTTTATGAATCCTTACAATGCAATAGTAACATGAACAATCACATTGTAAACAAGCCAACACAAATTAAGTGAGGCATTAACAAAATAGGATACAAAACAAATGAGAGCTAGTGAATTATCTTTCTATTTATTTTATTTTTTTAACCAATATTTATATTAAGGCAATCATGTTTCATGTCTTTTAGGAGATACACATAAAACTAATATGAGAATATCATAGTTTTCAAAAAGCCTATCCCTTTTTGACAAATAAACCTTTTAGATTGATGTATCATTAATCAAGATGCTTTATTTCCTATTCTAGATCAATTAATGAAAAATTTTCCAAAAATGGGAAACTTAGAATTCCCTAGATTATTGATTTGCATACTTAATCAAATGTATGCAATAGATCACTTCAATTGAGATATAAAACCTAGATATATCTCATTAGGTACTGCAATAGATCACTTCTGTTGAGATATGAAACCTAGATATATTTCATTAGGTATTGCAAGCAGTGAAAGTTGCATTAAGACTTAAGGTATTGCACTTAATAAAATCGATTTTGACTAATTTATTTTATTATGCACATAAACACAAGCAAAGAGTATACAAATATGACAATCAATTCATCAAAAGTATGTACTGCTAATAGATTCTCAATATGACAAAATGTTTTATTATGAAATAAAATAATAGAAAACATGTGCGTAAAACATAATAATTATTAAATTATGCATGAATATAAGTAATAAATAGTTCATGCTATAAAAAATTCCATAAAAGTAACATATGAATCAAGAATAAAATTATAGATTGACATAAAAAATCAAAGTATAATGGACAATGGATGTGGCCTTATGCACTATATATGCCTTTTATTGTGCGTAGGCTTCATTTTGTGTTGAGGCTAGCCTATTTCAACCTATAGCGAGATTGACCCTGCATGAAAAGAGTTATTCAATTAAAAAATATTAATGATTTCTTTGTCTGGCATCTGTTAATTCAATTTTTTGAAAAAGAATGTTAATGATTTGTTCAATTTTTAATCTAATTAAATCCTTCTAAAACCCAAATTAAACCAAATTATATTTATCAAACTCATGCATAAAAACACATTAAAACAATAAAAATCAAGATCAATTGAGCAAAACAAATTTGATAAAAAGCAATATTTAACTCGTTTTAAGTTTTATCAAAATTGGCCAATTAAAACCCATATTTTATGTGATCAAAACTTTTCTTTCATCTAAAACATATAATCAATAATTATTAGAGGTTGAATCGAATTATGACACAAAATATTAAGGTTTTAATAAAATTTCAAATTCGGTTCAAAATTTAAATCCAAAACTTTTAATCTCATTCGTTCTTTTTACAAAATGAGTTACTAAAAATTATTGATACAAGTTTAATACTTGTTTCAAGAACAAAAGTCCTAAGGTTTCATTAAGAAAAGATCACTAGAAAATTGAATCTTGACAACCACAAAATTACTTCTCAAATAACATTTTTATGTATAGAAAAATTTAAAAGTAATATTTTTTTTATCATAAAATTACATAAGTAATAATAAGAAATGATATGAGGGTTAAAAAAAATAGATGCTAAGGTTACTTTTTATAAAAATAAATGGCACAAGAAGATTCAAAACTATAACCTAACATGATTCTTTTTTTGGCTTTTCATATAGCCGATCCTAGAGTTATATGATATAAGACTTAGTTTGTTATTGTTGTTATAGCACATAGGCAAGCTTTGAAACCATATATAAACATAAATCTAAGATATGTGATAATTAGAACACTATAATTAATTAATTTATAACAATTGTTTGGGTAGTCATTACTAAAAGAAGTAAGATAAAATTTTAGGCATGCTTGTCTTGCCTTTACTTTTTTATTTACTTTTATTATTCAATCAAAATATAATTTTATTTATGATAAAAGACAATATAATAAGCTTTCCTTGATATAAGCAGAAAGCTTCCCATAATAGCACCACCCTATGTTAACCTCATAACAAAACATGATAACTCTATTAAAATATAGTTATTTTCAGTACTTAAATGAGTTTTTTTTTGCTTAGTTCTTGGTGAAATAATATCTTTTTACTCCTGATGTGCTTAATTTGTTATTTTATAGGAAATCTTGATAGAATGATTGAATCTTGAAAAATTTTAACAATTCTTGATGAATTCTTGATGAATTCTTGATGAATTCTTGATGATTTTTTATTGCATTGGAATGAATCTTGTACTATTCTTAATAATGTCTTGAAGTTTCTAGAATTCTTGGAAATCTTGAATTGAAAAGTGTGCAAGGTTTGTGTTGCCAAACCTAAGAGAGTTAGAGTAGTTTAATCTTGGTAAAAATTTTAAAAAACTAATGTAAGAATCTAGCAAGGTACGTTCAGCCATGATGAGGGTAGATTTGTTATTTCAAGTTAAATGCAAGACCATGGTAGTTTATGTAGTGTGGAATGCATAAGATTACTAATAGATGATATTGTAACAAGTCTGTTCACATTGGCCAAGAGAAATGATTTGGTGGCTTATGTGTCATGATAACTTAGCAATTCTCTTCTCATTGAAAAGATCAAACAACTTTTGGTTTTCCTACCTTGAAGTGAAATTTCGATTCCTACTAAGATTTGCATTTATTCCTATTTAAGGTAAGAATTGCATGAATATATGAAGACTGAATAACAAGGGGATGGCATAATAAGAAACAATTCTCCAAAAAGATTTTAAGAAAGAAGCTCAAATCATACCATGTAAACAGAAGTTAAAGATCATGCAATTTGAAGAACTTTTAAAAAGTACGCAAATCTTTAAAATCAAACAGCTTCTTTATTTCTAATATTTTAAAATTTCTCTTTTCTACTCTTAAAAAAGTTACTACACATCAAGAATAAAGAAGGACAGGAGCTACTTACCATCTAAAAGCAAGATTTAATCTAGAAAAGGTCTTTTAAATAATGCCACTTTCATTCAACAAAGATTCACTTCAAGAAGGATTCTTTCATTTAAGAAGTGCACTCTAATCAAAGAAAAAAGTTTGCCACTTTAAAGTCCAAGACTGTCAAACCTACTTTGGAGTTCTTTGTTTATAAATAACTAACTTTAGGTTTTAAAAAGAACGTGATTGAGGTGATAGATTAATATTCATAGTTTTCATTTTCTTTTTATTTTATTTTAAGCTTTTATGTTTTTTAAACTCTATTTAAGTTGATTTCAGTTTATGCAAGCTTGTTTTACAGTTATTCAAGTTATGGTTTTAAGTTTTGCAATTCAATATCTTGTTTTAGAGTTAATTCTAATTGTTTTTCAATTCATGCTTTTGCTATTTGGTTATCTTGTTCTTGCTATAATTGCATTTTGGTTTATTACTTTTAATCAAGCTCTTCTCATTCAATTTGGTTTTTGGTTATTAATCAGTTCTGTTCTTATTTAATCTTTTTAGATTATGCATTTTCGCAGTCTAGTTTCTTATTAATTTCATATTTGCATTCCATTAGGTTCAATTACTGCACTTTGGTTTAGTATTGATTCAAGTTATTACATCCTTGCATTTGTTAGGTTAATTTATTTTCAAAATGTTTGAATTACATGTTTTAAGATTAATTAGGGTTACGTAGACTTAGATTGCTTGAGTTACATGCTATTAAGAGTAATTTGGTTTAATTGTAATTGTAACTTTAGGTTCTTTAATCTTTGTATTTTAGATTTGTTTATTTGCATACAATTGAGTTCAATTAGTTTAGATAGCATTCGGTTCTGATCTGCATACTAGGTTTGAATGTTTTAGGAATCAATTATAGTTAGATAAGTTTAAATCTATTTGAATTATTGGCTATTTGGATTACTTAGCTTTAATTTGGTTTAATTAGGTTTGGTAAGTTTAGATTTCCTAGTTGTGCATGATAAATTGAGTCAACTGCATGAAAGTAGGTTTAATTGGTTAAATTCATATTCAATTCTAATTAATTTAATAAGTTTACATGTTTAATTGTTTAGATTAGGTTACTGCTTAGATTATTAATTCAATTTAGTTACTGGTTTTTTCTTTTTATATATAATTGCCTTATAATTCACTGTTTATTGCATGATTAACATAGTTACATGTTTCTATCAATCTTGCATAATTAGATTTAGTCTTACCTTGTTTAGTGCATGCTATTTAGTTTGATTTAGCTTAATTCATCTTGGTTTAGTTGATACAAGTTTAGTTTGATTTAGCATGCTTAGTTTTCAAGTTTAACTTGTTGATTAGTTTTGGTTTAAGCTAATTTCTAGTTATTTACATTTATTTCATTTAATTACTTGTTGTTTACATTAGTTTAGATTTAAATTCATATTAGTTCATTATATTGCATATTTATAAGTTTAATTGCATTCTTTAAAATTTTTTTTGATTAGTTTACATAGTTATTGCATTATTATCCCAAAACCTCTAAATTAAGAAAGGTAAGACAATTTTAGTACTTGATTCACTCAATTTTCAATCTTTGCAGGAACAATCTTTTCTTACTACTTATATGATCTATGCACTTATAGATTATTAATCAAAACACCCAATATCAATTACAACCAAGCTTGAAACAAAATAAAGCAATCAACACCCATTTTTGTAAAGGAATTAGTAAATTAATTACCTTTCCTATAAATATGAACAAAGTTTACCTCACCGAAGACTTATACTAGCATATCAATCTCGACAAAAACCTTCAAATGATTCCAAGTTCACGAGTTTTTATTGCACACCTAATTGATAGCAACCTTTAAATCTAATTCAATAATTAAAGCTTGTTTTTCAAACAAGAAAAAGAAGAGAAAACCTAAAATGTAGTTCTGATGGCTAGTATTTCGCTACATTAAAGTTTTGTTCACCAAGATAAGCGACCCATAGAATATCCTTTCAATTTTTTAGTTGAGTCTTTAACACCCCACCACAACCTGTCAGCCCAGGTTTGCCTTGCGTAGAATAATCTATATTAAATTTTAAAATATTTTCACTTGAATATAACCACATTACTCCTTCTCTATTGTTAACCTTTTTAAAAAAATTGACAGACTCTCTTGGTTGGACCATTATATCGATTCATTCACCAAAATCCCTTTTTCAATTGCTTTGATGCAAAGAAAATATCAATTTGATTAAAAACATAATTGCCTTTCCAACCTAACTTTTACCAAAAAAAAAAAGACTCATTTCTAGAAGGTCATATAATTCTAGTTAACACTTTAAGTGCACAAGCCATTTAAGTAATAAAAATAGTGAGTTGAGTATTATTCTCTCAAGGATTGAGTTGGGATTTGCTTAGGTCTAAGTACTAAAAGACAATCCTCAAACTATATTAGTTATAATGGATTAAAAAGGTTTGATCTATAACTAGGCTAATCTAAGTAGACAATGAAAAAACAAGTAAGTAAACAAAGTAAAGCAGCATAAAGCAATTGACTCAACCTAAGATCTAAGTGTATCACTAAACAATATGTAACTAAACATGAATTAAACCTAAATTTAAGAAAGAATTGAAATGAATGCATGAAAACAATGAAAAACCAAAAACTTCAATTTAATATAAAAAATGAAGTTACAAAATAGAATTTAAAATTACATTGTAAGAAAAATTAGATTCAAACTCAAAACAAGAAAATGAACTTAAGAGGAACTAAGGACATCAAATTCAATAAGTAAACTTCAAAATCTATAAAAGAAATCAACTTAAAAAAGTTAAAAACAAGCTTAAGTAACTAGATCAAGATTCATCACTTAAAATAAAAAAGGCATAGTAGAAAACATTCAAACTAAGAATCAAAATGTAAATGCATCAATTTAAAGGCAAAAAAAGGTAAATTAGCATCTAAACTCAAGAAAGAACAAGGAATATTGGTGAAAAGAGATGGACTGCCTCTAGCTAACTAAAAAAAAGCCTAGCAGCATTTGTACATCCTCCTCTACCAACAACAACAACAACAAAAATTTGTTCCAAAATATTTAAAATGAATTTTGCAATAAAATTTTTCAAATTTGTAATTTAACAAACGAAGCATATGAAGTAAAAATTTTAAAAGAAAATCACAAGAAAGTCATCGTATTAAGTGCAAAAATTGAAAGTGTAAGATGCGAAAAATCAACCAAACAACTTTAAGTAATCAATATAAAATTGTAATAACTTGAAGTAAATTGCATGTAAATTTGTAAAAAGCATTAAAAGAACTATAAATTGCATAAAATGTAAAGTGTTTGAATAGAAAATGTGTAGGAAAAGTAAAGAAAATTCTCTTAACTAGTTTCAAAAAAGAGAAAATGGAGAAAGCTACCCAAAGAGAAAATGTAAATGCAAGAGAGAAAAATTTTAAAATGTAGAAATAAAAACTACAAATTTTGCCCCTTTTAGTCTTATTTATAGGCAAATCTTATATCTAATTCAGCTAATTAGCTCCCTAAAAAATGCCATGCAAGATGCAAATTAGAGAAGATATTTCTAACTTATTTAAAATCTTTTAAAAGCTCACTTATGCATCTCCGCTTTGCATTTTCTCTTAAAGTCATGTAGGAAATATGAATCTTGGATCAAATGTATCTTTAAATTGACTAATTCAGAGTTTTAAAATACCTAAGTTAGCATATGTCCATTTGGCCTACCATTTTATGTTCACACTTACACACCATAACTGATAACTCTATAAAATATAGTTATTTTGACTTATTTTTAGTGCTTAATTGGTTGATTTTTGCTTAATTCTTAGAAAAATAATGTTATTTTTACTCCTAAATGCTTGAATTTTCTGTTTTGTAGGTTTTTTTAAAGAAAATAATGAATCTTGGAAAATCTTGAAGATTTTTGATGTTTTTTAAAGATTTTTGGATGATTCTTAATGCACTATATGGATTCTTGGAATGTTCTTGTTATGTTCTTAGAGATTCTTGATATTCTTCAAAATCTTGGAGTTAAAGTATAGGAAAGATGTTTAAGATTGATTTTGCAAAGTTTAATGAAGTAAGAATTATGCAATCTCGAAGAGAAATGAAGAAAATTCATGCCAGATTTAAGTTGGTAATTTCGGCAATGAAAGAGGATAGAATTGTAATTTCAAGTAAATGCAAGTTTATGATAGCTTATGTAGATGCACATACATGGTATTACTAATGGATAACATGGCATGGAGTTTTTTTTTTTTTTTTGGTTATGAAAGATGACATGAAGGATGATGTGGCATGATGAGATGACAATTCTATTTATTTTTTTACTTAGATTTGGATTTACCATTTTTAGTAAGATATGTTATTCTTAATTCTACTAGGAGTAGGATTTTCATGAAATTATAAATACCATACAAGGGGTGATAATGGAAGACTTTTTTTTTGAAATTGAACGTCAAAATTTTTTACAAGAATTCAAGACAAATTTGTGAAAAATGAGTTCATCATAGCCAAATGCATGATCTTGGTATACAAGATTTAGTTTTAAGCTTTTTTTTTATGCATGATTTGAGTTAATATATGATGGACATGATCTAGAAGAAAAGAATAGTTTATAAGCTTTCTTTTTAAAAAGTTCTTATTGAAGTTAACTATAAGAGGCATTCTTGGATTCAAGAAACCAAGTTCAATCAAACTTATGTGAACTGCTAATCAAGATCCCTTTTGACTTATCTAAGGTTTTTTTGAGCCTATAAATACATCATTAAGTTTTAAAAAAATGGTATAAGGGGTTGGGGTGACAAATTAACTTATTAGAAATTTTTATTATTTTTCTTGTTTT
The DNA here is from genome assembly GCF_002303985.1 of Durio zibethinus. The sequence goes on from NW_019167838.1 coordinate 13,740,685, forward strand.
AGGTTTTCTTTAAGTTTTCTTTAGTATTCAAGTTTTGGTTTTAAACATTTATGTTCTTTTAATTTTTTGGTTTTCAAGTTTAGTTTATGCACATTCCTTTTAAGTTTTCAAGTAATTAAATTCTACTTTTAAGATTCTTTTCCATTAGGTTTAGGGTAATTTTGGTTTAAAGATTGGATCTTTGTAATTGGTTTTGATTTTTTATGCTTATAAGTTATGATTTTTGCTTTATAGTGTTCAGTCTATTTAGTTCTTGTTTTATTTTGATTTTAATTCTTCAATTGCATTATTAATCTTGTTTAAAGATTTTGGTTATTGAGTTTAAGAGTAGATTTAATTTGGTTTATGCTTAAAATGTTTATATAGCATGTTTATGGTTCAATCTTGCTTTATTTGCTTTAGTTTTTGCATGATCCATTTAATTTAGTTATTTAATTATTTAAAACAAATTTTCTTTTAGATATTTTAATTGATTTTAATTTGATTATTGCCTATCTATGGTTATTTCAATTCAGTTTAGAGATGCTTAATTAAGGTTTGCATGTTTGCATGATTTTTAGGGTTTTTTAGTTTCGATTTTGTTAAATTAGTTTGATTTAAATAAAATTTGATTTATTTTGATTCAATTGCATATTAATTGATTAATTTAAGTTTGTTGTATGTTTTAGAAAGTATTTAGGTTTAAGTTTTGTTAGTTTGCATATTTTACATGTTTATTTGCATAACTTTTCATTAAATTGTTGCATATTGAATCTTTTTAATTTAGCTTTGCTTTATTGCATGTTAATTGATTTCTTCTTGCTTTATTTTATTTAGTTAATGCTATTTAGGATTTCATTGGTTTTGCTTTTAAAGATTGCATGTTAATTTAAATTAAATTGCTTTCAGTTTTAGCTTATTAGGTTTATTTGATTTCAGGTTTAGTATTATATGCTTATTATAGTTTTGATTTTGGTTAGTTTTAGTTATTTGATTGTTGTTTAGTTTAATTTTATTTGGTTTATAATAGTATTGCATGTTTTAGGTTTTAATTTGATTAGTTTACATTGGCTATAATTTAATTTATCTAAGTTTAAGGAATACAATTTTGGTATTTATGATCTCATATACACAATCTCTAAAGGAACGATACTTTTATTCTTATCATTAAATTACTTATATGATTTTATACGCTTGCAGATCGCCTATCAAGTTTTTGGTGTTGTAACTGAGAATTGTTAAAGAAGTAGTTGCAATATCAATACTAATCACTCTGCTAGTAGCTTAGATTTTATTTTTCTTATTTTTAATCTATTTGTTTTTTTTTTGTTTTGTATGCCAAGGATTGAGAGTTCTAGTTTAATACCCTTAGATAAGGAAATTGAGAAAACATTTAAAAAGATAGAAAGGGTAAAAAGTAAACAATGCTTTTTCACCTATGACTAATCAATTACAAGAAAATCAAAAAACACTCAGGGACTGTTTTGTCCCTTAGCTAGATGGTTTTCAACCAAGAATTAGTAGGTTTATCATTTAGGCCAACAATTTTGAATTGAATCCATCAATAATGAACATGATTCAAAACTCTATTAAGTTTTGTGGGTTACTTACTGATGGACCCAATATTCATCTCATTAATTTTCTTGAGATGCACAATGACATTAAATCTTTTAAGCAATTTAAGGCTAAATCTCTGTTTGATGCATGAAAGAGGTACAAAGAGCTTTTAAAAAAATGTCCACACCATGGCTTGCCTAAATGGTTGCAAGTTCAAATTTTTTACAATGGATTAGTGGGGCAAGCTAGGACTACCATAGATGCTATTATTATAGAGCCTTAATGAGTAAGTTTATTGATGAGGCATATGATTTGATTGAAGAAATGATCATAAATAATTATGAGTGGCCAATGAGAGGTTTATGCCTAAGAAACCTACTGGGGTCTATGAACTAAATGCTTTAACTGCTTTAACTTCACAAGTTTCAATCTTTGCCAAAAGGATTGAGAACTTAGGATTTAATCCTTCTCCTAACCCTATTAATGCCATTAAAAATCCTTTTGTTTCTTATGATAATTATGGGGGTAACCATACTTTAGATAGCTGTCCCATTAGAGTAGAACCTTTCAATTATATTGCTCAACCTAGGTGACAATTCAACCTAAACTCTAATACCTACAATCCAAGGTGGAAGTAACATCTTAACTTTTCATGGGGTAATAACTAGGGGCAATTTTTTAATTCTTATAGTAGACTTGTTAACCCACCTGATTTTCGACCACTACTACCGCAACAATACCATTCACTTCTACCACCCTAAGAAACAAAATCATCTTTAGAAGAGATGTGCACCCAGATCTTGTAAAATCAAACAGCCCATATAAAAAATCTAGAAGTGTAAATGGTTCAAATAGCCAATACCCTTAACAATCATCCCTTAGGAACTTTATTTTGCACTAATGAGTAAAACTTTAGGAAGGATGAAAAAGAGCATTGTAAGTCTTAACCCTTAAGAATGGAAAAACCTTTAATGGTGAAACTGTTAAACCTTCTTAAAGCAACCTTCAAGGAACCGTTGGTAAAAGTAATTGATAAGAAAGAGGAGAAAAAGGATGAAAAATGAAAAGATGTTGAAATGTCATTGGCTAAGCAAGACATAGCCGAATATTTTTCAAAGCCCAAGATTAAGGTATTTTGGCCACCAGTTCTTTTGCCTTAAAGGTTTCACAATCATAGGGAAGATAAGTATTTTAAGAAGTTTAAAGATGTTTTTAAAAGTCACCAAATTATAATTCCTTTTGTTGATGCTATTGCGTAAATATGCAAAGTTTATGATAGAAATTCTTTTAAAGAAAAGAAGGTTGGAGGATTGTGATAGCATTACACGCGCTAAGGACTGTAAATTTATTTTGCAAGTAAGCTTACCACTTAAGCTTAAAGATCCAAGGAGTTTTACTATTCCTTGCATAATTGATAACCTTTATTTTGATAAAACTTTTTATGATCTTGGTGCAAGTATTAATTTAATGCTTTCATCTATTTTCAAGAGATTTAAATTAAGTGATACAAAACCTACTTCAATAACCATTCGACTTACGGATAGGTCCTTTAAGCACCCAAAAAGAATCATTGAGGATGTTTTGCTGAAAGTAAGTAAAATTATATTTTTAACGATGTTATGGTATTGGATATGTTGAAAGATAAAGGGGTTTCAATTAAATTGGGAAGACCATTTCTAGCTGCTAGAAAGGCACTTATTGATATGCAAAAAGGAAAACTTTCTATGATGGTAGAGGATCAAAAGGTAACTTTTGTTCAAGTCAATTAAATATTATAATATTACAAATAATTGCCTAAAAATTAATGAGTTAGATGAAGTAGTGAAATATATAGTTGGGGTTGATAGTTTAGATGAACTAAAAGTTGTTAAATCTTATTGTGATGTTGAAATAATTAAAGATGTACTTGAAAAAAGACCAAACATTTTCATGTATTAGAAGAATTGAAATCATCTAGTAGTTTGAAGGTATCAATTGAAGAGCCCCCCCTCTAGAACATAAACAATTGCTTTCTTATTTTAGGTATGCTTTTTTAAAGGAATCTTTTATCTTGCCTATTATAATATCAGCATCTTTAAATGATATTCAAGAGGAAAAATTGTTGGCTATTTTGAGAGCACATAAGAAGGCAATTGGATGCTTAATAGTTAATATTAAGGGAATAAGCCATTTATGTGTATGCATAAGATTTATTAGAGGAAAACCATAAGGTTACCATTGAGCATCAACAATGCTTAAATCCAACTATGAAGGAGGTTATCAAGAAAGAAATTATCATGTGGTTGGATATAGGTATCATGTATCCTATTTCTAATAACTCTTGGGTGAGTCCTATATAGTGTGTGCCTACGAAATAGAGAATAACTATGGTGACCAATGATAACAATGAACTCATCCCCACATAAATAGTCACTAGATGGAGAGTGTGCACGGATTATATGAAGCTTCATAAGGTAACTAGAAAGGATCACTTTTCACTTCTCTTTATTGATCAGATACTCGATAGGTTTATTGGCCATGAGTTCTACTATTTTTTGGATGGTTATTTTGGTTATAACCAAATAGCCATAGCTCTTGAGGATCAAAAGAAGACTACATTTACATGCCTTTATGTGACTTTTACGTTTAAGATAATGCCATTCTATTTATGCAATGCTCATATCACTTTTCAAATATGCATAATGCCTATATTCTTCAACATGGTGGAAGAACTTTTAAAGGTATTTATGGATGATTTTTTGTTTTTAGTAATTTTTTTATTTATGTTTAACCTATCTTGCTAGTATGTTGAAAAGATGTGAAGAGATCAAATTAGTGCATAATTGAGAAAAATGACATTTTATGGTGAAAAAAAATATGGTGCAAGGCCACAAGGTCCCTTTCAAAAGAATTGAAGTCAACAAGGCCAAGATTAAGGTGATGAGAATTTGCCACCATTAAATTCGATGAAAGGCATAAGGAGTTTTCTAGGACACGTTGATTTTTATAAAAGATTCATTAAAGATTTTTTCAAGATCTTTTATATAATAAGGTTGACTAAATCTTGGTTGCATTAAGTGCTAAGTTGTTGACTTGTCTTCTATTGAATGATTCTTGATGACTTAAATCTCTTAAAATGGAAAAGAGTGGTGTGGTTGGCTTTTATAATAGAAAAGATAAGTAGTTCAACAGGTTTTTCCTTTGATAACCTTTTAGGCACTCATCTTGATATGTTATTGAACTTTAAATATCTTAAAAGTGAAGTGCTAGGTGCAATTAGGGTTTTCTTGAAAATAAGAATGTCAAACTCTAAATTTTGGTGTAGTTCTATGAGGTTTCCTAGAACTTCTGGCTTGACTTGAACTCTTAAATGGAATAATAGAATTTTAACTTTCAAGTCTCTTAATTTAAGCCACCTCTTATGTTGATGAATCTTTTAATTCTTCATACAACTCCTGTCCCAAATAGGAATAAAAGAAATGCAAGTAAAAATGACAATTTATCTTTTGACTAGAAGAACCAATGGCTATTTGGATATTTCCAATATGGATTGATATTAAATTCTTTGCTAAGTCATCATGCCACATAAACATCCAAGTCATTTCTCTTAGCTAATGAGAAAATACTTGCTGTCATTTCATCCATAGTGATCCCATTCATGTGTACATATATAAAATACCATGGATTTGCTTTTAAACCTTGAAATTGAAATTTGTCACTAATCATGGTCGAACATGCTTTTCTTGATTCTTGCATGAATTTTATGAATTTTTATCAAGATTCAACAAATTCTTGTGTGAGATGATTTTTGAAATTTGTTTCTTTTTAATTGTAATATTTCTAACTTCTTAAGCAATTAGTTTTAATCATTAAGGTGTAAGTATGTTTACTTGAAGCTTATGTAGATAAGGAATTGCATTGATTTTTAAAGTTATGTGCTTATTTTAGAATTTGTTTGAATATATTTTAAGGTGAAATCATAGACCACACTTAATTAGAGAGATGATTTAGCCCATCGTTAGATTGTTTAAGTCTTTCAAGCTAACCTTATATGTTTATCCCTTAGTCACCATTTTTGAGCTTATATATATATATATATATTCCTTTTCTTTATTTTCACCTACATAAATTAGCCACTCTTTGATTTATTATCTTTATCTTTCTACCTTACCCTATGCGCACATATGGATCACTCAAGATAACTATGAGAGCTATGTTTCATTGGGAAGGAAAGGTAGACGTTTAGGTTGAAAAGAAAAAATGTGCAAATTCTGTTTCATAAAAAAAAAAGAAGCTAAAAATAACTTTGAAAGAAAGAAGAATAGAATGTAAAAGAGTGAAAAAATGATGAAAATATAAAAAATAGCAAAGTAATTCATGTAAATAAAAAGGAAAATTGTTTGCAAAAAGAAAAAGAAAGAAGATTATAAGTTTAGGGGTGTTAAAAATTCTCTTGAAAGCTTTTTCATAGAAAAGTGTAGATTCTAAATAATGCATGTTTGAGGTATATTAAGCTTAAATTTTTCTTTATCACACCTTAACCCCAGCCTAATATTACAAGTATAATAAAGACCTATAAATCTTTGGTTAATTTATGGCTACATTAGTAGAGTCAGTATGTAAAAAACAAACTTATGAAATTTATGGATACTTTGAAGTGATTTGTAAATTTCATTTTTGCATAACTTTAATTGAATGCATTGTATTGATTTGAGATAGATTATTCATACATATGAAAATTTGCAATTGGAAAGCAAGCTTTTTTTAAAATGATTCTTATGTTGGATCTATGTTTATAATCTTCTTTAAGTTATACGCATCAAGCAAATTTTGAGGAATTTATGAAAATCTTATTATTGAAAGTATGCATTATGATATCTATCATGTTAATATCTATTCTCGTTTAGTTTCATTGTGCTTAAAGACAAGCAAAAGTTCAAGTTTTAGAGGTTTAATAACTCTATAAAATAGAGTTATTGAGACTTGTTTTAAGTGCTTAAATGAGTTAATTTTGTTTAGTTTCTAGTGAAGTAAGGTTCTTTTTATTCCTAATGTGCTTAATTTTCTATTTTGTAGAAAATTTTGACAAAAAGAATGAATCCTGTTGAATCTTGATAATTCTTGACCAATTTTGGATGATTATTGATGCATTAGACTGAATTTTAGGCTGTTCTTGTTATGTTCTTTTAATTTTTAGAATTCTTGAAAATCTTAAAGTAAAAAGTGTTCAAGAATTATTTTGTCCAACTTAGAAGAGTTAGAATTGTTCAATATTAGTGAAAAATTCAAAAAATTCATGTAAGAAAAAAGCTAGGCATGTTCAACTATAATGAAGGTAGATTTGTAATTTCAAGTTGAACGTAAGTCCATAGTAACTTATATAGGTGCACATGCTTTAGATTACTAATTGATGTCGAGATAGCAAGTCTTTTCTTATTGGTTAAAAAAGATGATTTATAGGCTCATGTGGCATGATGAGGTGGTAATTTTGTCTATATTAGAAAAGACTAAACATCATTTGATTTTTCCTATATGCATTTGAATTTTCTATTCTTAGTGGGATTGTATTTCTATTTCTATTTGGAGTAGAATTTGTATGAGTTATAAAAAAAGCATCATTATGGGTGACAAAGCAAGAGTTATTATTGAAGAAAAATTCTTAATTTTTCTCCAAAAGGATAGTTCAAGTTGTAAGATGCTAGAGTAGTTTCAAAAGCATGAAATTTTCAAGTCTTTCTAAAAGATTAACATATCTTTTAGCCAAATATACATTCCTGATTTGCAAGATTTAGTTTTTGGGTTCTTTCTTCTATTCTTTAAGTTGATATATCTTAAGAAAAAAGATTGTTATGATCTAGAAGACAAGAATTGATCTATAAGAGTTCTTTATGAAGAGCTTTACCTTTATTGAACTTCAAAATGAATTCTTGGATTCAAGAAGTCTATTTTGATTGAAACTTGTGTGCTACCAATAGGAGATCCAACTCAACCGAAAACTTTAAGGTTTCTTTTGTCTATAAATACCTTATTTTAGGCCTTAGAGAGAAAGCAGGGGTTAGGGTGATAGACTAGTCTTAGCAACTTTTAGTTTTCTTATTCTAGTTTTCTTTAAGTTTTCTTAGTTCATTAAGTTTCTGTTTTTATCAATTTAAGTTTATTTACTTTCTTTTTGAAGTTTAAATTTAATAAAGCTTTATTCAAGCAATATTGCATTTGATTTCTTATGGAATTAAATTCTAGTTTGTTAAGTGCAAAAATAGTTTTGGTTTATTGGTTTATGGTTCTCAGTTGATTTTGGTTTTCTTAAATCTTGTTTAGGTTATTATAATCTTGATTAATCTTTGGTCTATTGATTTGGTTTATTTTCTATTTTAAATAAATCTTTCAATTGCAAGTTTGATTCATCTTTTAAGCATTCAGTTAGGATTAGATTTAATTCCAATTATTGTTCAATTGCATGGTTTGCATTATTAAAGTTTAACTGCATGATATAGTGCATGTAAGTTTCGATTTGTATGAATTAATTTTAAAATAGTTTTTGTTATTGATTATTAAGTTGATTTCAAGTTAAATTCTTGCATCTTTAATCTTTAATTATATTTAGTTATAGCTATTGCATGTGATTAGGGTTTAATTCAAGTAATTAGGTTTCAGTTTTCTTAAATTGGTTTAATTCTAGTTTGTTTTGATTTATTTAGAGTCAATTGCATGTTCTTAGGTTGATTTAAGTTTCATAATAGTTTATTGCATGTTCTAAAAGTTAATTAGGGTTAGTTAAAGTTTAATTACTAGCTCTTTTAATTCGGTTTAGTTAGTTTTTATTAATCTTGCATGTAATTAAGTTTAATTGGTTTAATTCTTAATCAGTTTAAGTTTCGTTGGTTTAGATTATTTCGCTTCTTGTTATATTATCTAGTATTGCATATTTATTAGGGTAATTACTTTTGGATTGTTTTATTAGGATTCATATAGCTTTTGATTTTGTTATTTACATGTTAATATGCTAATATTTGGTTTGGTTTTGGTCAGTTGATGTTATTAAGATTTTGGTTTAAGCTTAGGTGCATTGTTAGTTTCAGTTTTAATTATTTCTAGTTAGTTGAATCTTGTTTGCGTTAGTTAGGTTAATTCTTATTAGTATTGCATGTTTGGAGTTTAATTTGCTTAATCTATATTCTGTTTTGTATATTAATTGATTTATCTAAGTATAAGATAGAACAAGACAATTTAGTACTTGTTACTTTTAATGTAACAATCTCTATAGAAATGATATTTTCTTTACTACTAGTACGATCTATTTTCTTGTAGATTCCCAATCATGTTGCGTGACCAATCTTGCATAAATTTCACACTTCTGCTCCAAGATTCTCTAAAAACTCCAAGATTTAGTAAGAGCATTCTAAAAACCATCCAAGATTCCTCCAAATATATCAAGCACCTATCAAGATTGCTTAAGATTTTCCAATAATCACCAAGATTTACCAATAACCAATCTTTTGTTCAAGATTTCATACACAAAGGTAAATTAAACACATTAAGAGCAAAAAAGATCATTATTTCACTAAAAACAAAACAAAATTATCTCATTTAAACAGTGAAAATAACTTTATTTTAGAAAGTTATCAACCTCCAAAATTAAACTTTCACTTGCCTTTAAGCAAAACAATGTTTACTAAATTAGAATAAACATGGTAGAATTAATCATATAAATTTCCAATAATCCAATTCTCAAAAGTTCCTCATAAATTGAATAATAAGTATAACTTAGAAAAAATCATAAAAATAATTTAATCATAAGAATCATTGAAGAATAAGATACCTATCAATTGAAATTTTCGTGTGTTTGTATAGTTTATCTCATATCAATGTAAGATAATCAATTGAGATCACACAAACATGAAATTAACATAGAATCTCAAAACATGATCAGATTTCATATGTTTACTTTTCATGTCTCTATCCACAAATGTAGACTTACATACTTAACATAATATCAATAGGCCTTTATTATGCTTATAATGTAAGGTTGAGGTAAGATAAAGGAAATTTTAAGCTATAAATCCTAAACATGTATTACTTAAGATCTTATTTTACTTTGAAAGCTTTAAAGAGAAAACGTGCACCCCTAAACTTAAATATGACTTTCTTTTTCACAATTTTCTTTTTTTGCTTTCTTTTTAAATATTTCTTTTGAAAAATAGAATGTGTGTTACCAAATACTTTTTCTTTGTTTTCAAGTTGTTTTCATCTTTTCTTTTTTCAAATAGAATTTGCACACTGCTTTATAACTTTTTTTTTATCTTTTCAAACCATCCTTTTTACCGAATGTATTTAACTATTATATTCAACTTTTATTGATCTATATAGACATAAGGCAAGGCAGAAAGATAAAGATAATATTCAAAGGGCTAGGCTAAGTCATGAAGTTTAAAAACAAGGGAAGGAATATATATAAAGCTAAAATGGGGTGAAGAAGGATAACCATTATGCAAAGTTGTTTTGAAAGGCACAATCAATCTAAAGATGGACTAAATAATTTCCCTAGTTAAGTACAATATAGGATTTTGCTTCAAGAGATGATTAAACAAATTCTAAATGAAGATCACAACTTTAAAGATCAATGAAACTCCATATCTATGTAGCTTTAACTAAACATGGATGTGCATCAATGATGAAGACTTGGTGTTCAAAACTGTTGAAATATAATAATAAAAATGAAATAGATTCAAGATCTCATTTCATACTTTCACTATATTTATTCTTTTTATTCAAAATCAATTGATTTCATATAATGATTTAAAACTAACAATTTAAGCTCAAAAGCAAAAAATTTGAAAGATTTTGAAAAACATTTGCATAAATTTTCTCTCATCCCAAACTTAAATGGCACATTGTTCTTATTGTGTAGAAAAGTAAACAATTAAGCACTAAAAGAAGAAATGTACTTTCATGATTTACCAATACCGAATATAATAAGCCTTTGTAGACATTTTTATGCCATACATCTCTTTAGCTTCCTTACTCTTAGCTGTTTTAAGTTCTTTTACCTACAAAACAAAAACAAACAAAACAAAGCATTATCTATCCTAATGAAAACCAAAAATTAAAAATTAATCCAAAGTAGTAAAAAAAGAAAATTAAAACTTGGGTTGCCTTTGAAAAAGCACCATGTTACAATTAATAGCTTAACTAACTAAAAAACATTAACCAATTAATTTCATTCTACTCTTTTTAATAACCATCCATTTTACCATCTTCTTTTTTATCACATTTTCTTTATAATAATTCTCAACATGGGTCACACAACTTTTCACCAACAAATTTTCCTTAGATAGACTTGCTTTCTTTTTGCTAGTTGAAATCAAATCAAGAAACTTTGATTGCATCTTCATACTAATTGATTTCATATCCATCTTATGTTTCTTCCTAGCTGGTCTTTATCAAGTGAACTCATCTTTAATCAACTTTGTAACCTCAATCAAACCATCTTTAACAACACTAAGGCTACTTAGTTTGAAGATAATTTCTCTGTCATGAAACCTCATAATTAGCTCCTCGTTATATACATTTACTAAGAATTTTAGTGTTGTTAAGAATCACCTCTCTAAAATAATAAGGATTTCCTTGTAATCATTTATGTTAAGAATTACAAAATCTACTAAAAATGCATACTTATCAATTTTTACAAGAATATTCTCCACAACTTCCCTAGGATGCTTTATAAATTGATGAGCTAATTGTAGATTAGTTTTGAAGGCTTCAAATATTCAATCCTTAATTTTTAAAAATAAAAAAAGGCATTAAATTAATACTTGCACCAAGATCACATAAAGCTTTTTCAAAGAAAATGTGATTAATAAAACAATGAATAGAAAAACTTCTTGGATCATTAAGCTTTTATGGTAAATTTCTTTGAAGCATGAAATTGTACTTCTCAGTGAGTGTAACTTTCTTGAATTGAACTAGTAGATGATTCAAATTAGGCTTTTTGATTTGTTGTGTAATAATGAATGGTAGTCTATATGGAATAATCATTCTTGAACTAAGCTTTATTTGATTTTCTTTTTTCACCTCTTCTTGAATTTTAACTTTTTCTTCAACATTATCCCCATAATCACTCAACATATCTTCCAATGGTCTTACTTCAACAAAATTTTCCATAACCAAAAAATCATGTATTATCTCATCATCAACAACTTTCTCTTTTATCATATTCTTTTTTATATGATCTGTTTCAATTTCTTTTTCCTCATCCATGCTTTTTTCCTTGAATTCATCTTACTAGGATTTTTCTCAAACTTAACCTCTTTTTCTTCCACTAGCTTGACAAATTTAGATAGTTCCATTATAACAAGTTTCGTCTCATAATAATCATCAGAATCATCATCTACCACATTTCCATTCAATTTTTCATTCTTTAAATTGATGACGATCGAATTACATTATCTTTACCTTGCCTCATTGGATTTTGCTTAGAATTGCTCAATAAGGTACCTTGAGAGAGGTTAGTAAGTGCACTATCTAATTGACCCATTTATACCTTAAGATTTTGTATAAACGTGGTTTGGTTTTGGATGATAATGGCTTGGTTTTGCAAAATTTTGGTGAACATATCTTTGAAAGAAGTGTTTTTTTTTTATTTTTTTTATTTTAGGTGGGACGGAGGTGGTTGATGAAAACTAGGGGTTTCATGGGTTTAGGATTGTAATTGGAAAATTGCCTCTAGTTGTTTCCCTAAGAAAAATTAGAATGGTATTTCTAAACTTGGTTATAAGTGTTACAAAACGGATTAAAATGTTGCTTGGGTTGAGCAATATATTAAACAAACTCAGCTTTTAGTAGACACGTATTTTAAGAATAATTATGCCAATAAATGTTATAAAGGGTAAAGGGACTTTCAATGGAGTTGATCAAGTTAAGTGCTTAGTTAGTGACTAAATAGTTAACATTTTTATCTAAGATAGTAATTTGAGAAGTTAGGGTGGTGATGGCATCAAATTCATAAACGAAAGCTATTTTTTTAGGAATTAACCTTCCAAAGAATCATTGTTACTGTTCATGGCCATGTTTTTAATGAGATCATAAGCATTATCTATTGATTTGCTCATTAAAGTCCCATCAGTAGTCCCATCTAGTGGTTTAGGTTTGCCTAACTAAACCATTGTAGAAGATTTGGGCTTGCAACCACTTGGCCAATATGATAGAGATACTTTTTCAATAGCACAATGTATCTCTCTCACACCTCTTACAAGGAGTTAGATTCAAACTGCATAAAAATTGGTAAGTCATTATGCATCTTAGTAGTTTTAATTGAAGGAAAAAGCTTAGCAAGAAATTTCTCAACCAAATTAACCTATGTTGTAATGGAACCAAGAAGTAGAAAGATCAACTAGCTTTTTACTTTGTCCTTGAGAGGAAATGGAAATAATCTTAGTCTAATGGCATCATCAGAACACCCTTATGTTTAAATTATCACAAATCTTAGAAAAGTTAGACAAATGAGAATTGGGTCATCATTGGGCGACTTTCAAATTAGACAAAAAATTGTATCATCTGAATAATGGATGACTTTATCTCAAAGTTGAATAGTCTGAATAGTAGGCCTCCTAATGTTAAGTTGAAAGCTATCTAAAAGTGTGATAACATAGTCCCTTAATGTTTTTTGATCCTTTTATTCATCCATGGAATTATTAAGAGTTCCTATTTTTTTTTTCACTTTTTAATTTTTTTTAGGATATTCTCAATTTCATTATCCAAAGGCACTGAATCAAAACTTTCAAATCTACGTGTGCAAAACAAAAAGAATCAAAATAGACTAAAGGAAGAAAAACAAACTCCGAACTAAAATAATGTTGATTAGCATCAATATTGAATCAACTACACCATTCCCTAACAAGGAGCCAAAAACTTGATTAAGCTAATATGCAAATGCATAGAATTGTATCAACTAATAAAGTGTAAGTAAAGTTCATTCCCACAAAGATTATAAAAGAGTGAATCAAGTACTGAAATTGTCTTACTTTTAATTATATTCAGATTATTAATTAACTAATATTCAAATTAACTAAATAAGCCACAAACAGTAACTAAATTAATGTAATTAACCTTAAAGAAACAACTAAATATGCAATAACCAACTTCAAATGTAAACTGTATCTAAGTTAATGCAAAGAGCAAGATTAAATCATGTAATATCCTAAAACAATAAATTAAACATGCAACAATCTAAACTTAATTTAAATAGATACCAAAGAATGAAATCTATATGTTTGAATTAAATTTAATAACTGAATATGATGAATGACTAATACATCAACTTAATTGAACAATTAAACATGCAAAGACTAAGATTAAACTAAAATAGAACTTGAACAACTTAAATTAACATAAATTGAATGATTGATTGTGATAATTAACTTAAGAACATTCAAATTATCTTAATTTAACATACAAGGCATAAAGAAAAGTATAAACTTAAAATCGAAAGTGAACAGAATGGGAATTAAACTAATTATTCCTAAAAACATGCAAGAACTAATGAACTTAAATTTGCTGAACTTAAAATTAAGTAATTAAACTAAATTTAGACTTTAAAATGCCAAATGAATCAAAATAGATGCTAAACAAATGTAATTGCATACAACAGAATTGAACTTGACCAAAATAAGATGAATTAAACTTTAGAACTTCAATTAACTTAGAACTGAATCAAATTAAACTTAACTACATGCAAACAAATCATTTAAACCTTAAAACAACAAATTTAAGCAAAACAAAACTTAAGTAACTTAAATCGCATATAATATAAGCAAACTTAAAGTAAAAATGCAAATTGAAGGTTAATTGAAAGCAAGAATAGAAATTTAAAAAAGCTTGAAATGAATTGAAAACAAAATAGAAAGTTAAATTGATTGAAAACTTAAATTAAAATTGAAATAGCTTAAAGAAAACTTTGAAACTTGAACAAAAGAACTTAAAGAAAACTGAAAATACAATAAGCTTGTACATCACCCTAACCATGCTTTCACCTTAACTTAAAGCTAGGTATTTATAGAATAAGAATACAAAGAAACCCTAAAACTATGGTCGATAGCTTTGAACTTTTGATTTTGAATAGTTTTTGTTTGGTCTTACTTGGTTTCTTAAATGAAAGATCTTTTTTAAAGTGAATTTTTAACATGATAAGGCTGACTCTCTTCAAATAAGTGAATATAAACTAAATCTTAGTTGGATTAGGTGTTGAGTTGTTAACTTGTCTCTTTTTAAATGATTCTTTAAGACTTAAATGTCTTAAAGTAGAGAAAAGTGGTGTAGCTGGCTTCTAAAGTAAAGAAAAGAGGTAGTTCAGTTGGTCTCTCCTTTAACAGCCTTCTAGAAACTTATCTTTATATGTTCTTGAACTTTAAATCTCTTAAAAGTGAAAAGTAAGGTGCTACTAGGTTTTTTTTTCTTTTTTAAATCATAATGTTAAATTTTTAACTTTGGTGCTATTTATAGAGGTTTGTTGAAGACTTTTAGCTCAACTTGAACTCTTGATTGGATGAATAAAATAACTCACTTTTAAATCTATCAATTTAAGTTACCTCTTAGGTTAATAAATCTTTTCCACTATGGACAAATTTTAAATCCTTGCCAAGTTATCATGTCACATAAGCAACCAAGTCATAAATCTTGACTAATGAGAAAATACTTGTTGCCACTCATCCATTATGATCCCATATATGTGTGCCTTGTTATGTACAAGTTCATAAACTCTATTATTACACACAAAATAAGAAGTAGTCACTAATCCTTTTTATCTAGGTGTGATTAGTTATTTAATAAATCTATTTGTTTTAATAAATTTCTAAACTTGACTAAGGGTTCTTAAAAGAATATGATCAGATCTACTGTATTAGAATTAGGCTTGAAAGTTCGGTTATGTGTGACCAAGTTTATCCAAAAGACAGTACCAATTAATCAAATATTATTCTAAAATTGATCTTTAATTAAATGGTCTTTCTATTCTTAATAACTTTATTTTTTTATTATTAATTTAAGTTTATTTTATGTAATATCAATTCTCTATTGGAAAAAATTCCTAAAAAATATCCTCCCAACATGCTTGGCAAGATTAATTTGAAAATTTTCCTTACTTAGGAATTTTTGAGGTGATCACCTTCGTTTTTCACATCTTAATTCCATCAATGGGATAATTTTACTTTAAATCAAAGTATATTAATTAATTACATTGACCTTATAGAAAAAATTTTAAAAATCCTTCCAATATGCTTGGTAAAATTAATTCGAATAAATTCCTCACCTAAAGATTATCAACGTAATCACCTTCGTGTTTCCCTCTTAATTCCATCAACGAAAAAAACAATTTATGTACAACTAGATCTTATGAATTTATAAAAAATAAAATTCCTTTTATAAAAAATTTCTGAAATCTTCTCAATATGCTTGGTAAAATTACTTTGGAAAAATTATTCACTTAAGAATTCTCAAGACGAACACTTCATGTTCCCCTCTTAGTTCCATTATTAGAATAATTTTACTTACAATTTAGTTAATTAAATTACGTGATACAAGAAAATCTTATAAACTAATTAATAAAAATATTCATAATTTAAGAATTTAAATATGTACAAAAATAAAATAGGTTAGTAGGAAAAATCAAATAAAACTGAGAAACTAAACAAAAAAAAAATCAAAATATGAACATAAGAAAACCAAAAAAAAATGTAAAACTACAAAGGGTCGGATCTTTACGAGTCGGAGCACTAGTTGAGGATAGGATAGGCATAGGTTAGCTTTTTGTTTACTGTGTCATTTTGAGTTGCTTTAAATACCAAAATATGATTTTTTTTTCCTTTTTATTTTTCTTTTATCCCTCACCCTCTCTCTTCCCTTATTTTTCTTCAATTTCTCTAGATCCCATCGAAATCTTAAAATTAATTCTAGAAGCCATCGTAAAGTCTAGATTTTGACTGTCACCTCTGTTATGTGCCATCATTGGTGACTAAAAAATTTCCAAGAACTCCAAAAATAATAATTTCACCCTTCTTTCTCTTTTGTAATTAGATTTCCTAAAAAATTAACCCAAAAGTCTAGATTTATGTTTGAAACTAAAATTTGCTGCCATTATTCCTACTCTCCTCCGCTGTCCTCATAACATAGGACCATCGAATCTCCTTTCTATTAACTCCCTCAAGTGAACCACCCCAAGCACCCAAAAGATTCTCTCGAAAACAAAACCTAACCCAAATCCCTAAAAAAAAACCTTATATTGGTTTTTGTTTACTAAGTTTATAGTGGTTGTGTTTTGCTTTTGTTGTTTGTATGAATGGTGGTTGTACCATTGTGCATGTTCAATGATTGTGGATTTGGTAAACTTGCTCGGTGTCGGTGATTACTTTTAAGTTCAGTGTGTTTGTTGGGGTTTTTCTATATAATTGCTCTCTTTGTGATTGTGTTTGTTGGATTATGAGTTTTTTGCTTTTTGTTGGTGACTCTATTTTCTCCCAATTTTATAAACCCTAATAGGAACTTAAATGAGGACCAAATTTTTAACTAAAATTGCTTCCCCTAAAAGATTTCTAGAATTGTTGTGTTATAGGAACTTAGCCTTACATCCTAAATAGTTCTCAATCAAAACCATTTCTACTTCTTGTAGTTTCACCAAAACTTGTGCCTTCAAGGGATTCAATCTTACAAAAACTAAAAACTTTCAGTCTAACTCAATTTCAAACTCTCCCAAGAATTTTTCATTTTTTCATTTTTTTGTTTATTTTTATGATTTTTTTATGATTTTGTTCAAAAATAAATAAATAATTAAAATAAATAAACGAAATAAAATATAATCAAAATAAAAATGACTCGAACACTTAGATTAGATTTAAAATCCATAGCTAGCCAAATTAGTCCAACTAAACTCGTAATAAGCACAAAATCAAACAACGATTCTAGGCTAAATGAACTAACCTAACTAAGAGCTTTTTCTTTTATTAATGAATCGAAATTTCAAAAGTAATAAGGACTTACAAGTAATTCAAAAGATAAAAAAAAAAGATATATAACTACTCCTTTGTGCTTATTTTTTGTGAAATAAGAATTATGCAAGAATATAAACAATTTTAGATATTCTTATTTAAAATTTAAAGATTTTCATTTAAGAGTTAAAAGATTCACATAGGAATTTCAAAGATTCAAATTTAAAAAATTTTAGAGATTAAAGATTTGCATTTGAAGAGTTCTAAAATTCAAATTTGAAATTCAAATATTTGCATTTGAAAACTTTTAGAGATTTTCATCTAAAATTCAAAAATTCACATATGAACTTCAAAGATTCGTATTGGGAAAATTTAGAGATTCACATATGAAATTCAAAGATTTGCATATGAAAATTTTGGATTCAACTCTAAAATGAAAAGATTCATATTTAAAAATTTTAGAGATTTACATATAAAGTTCAAATATTCACATTTGAAAATTTTGGAGATTCGCATAAAAAATTTCCAATATTCAAATTTGAAAAATTTTAGAGAATTCCATCTAAAATTCAAAAATTCATATTAGAAACTCAAAGACTCTCATTCAAAATTCAAAAATTCAAAGGTTTGCATCTAAAATCAAAAGGTTCTCATCTTTAAAAGGAAAATTTCTTAACATTTTTAAAATTTCTGGTCAAAAAGCTCTACTAAATGAAGGCTCAACAACTTTAGAAATTTAAAAGGCTCGTCTAAATAGAAGCTTAACAAATTAAGAAATTTAAAAAGACTCTTCTAAACAAATGTTCAATAGTTTTGAAAATTTAAAAAGCTTTTCTGAATAAAGGCAATTTTGAAATTTTAAAATTTTGGTTGAAGTCATGAATTAGGCTAAGCCGAGATCTAAAAATGAAAGGAATTGGACTGAGTCAAAGTCTGAAAAATAAAATGACTAGGATTGAACCAAACTAAAAAATGAAATGACCTTGAAAATAACACCATAAGGTTTTACAAATTGTGTCCAAAGGTCTTTAATGGGTATGCTCAGAGGTCTTAGACATTATACCTAGAGGTTTGACATATGGCTAGAGGTCTTTACAAGTTATACCTAGAGGTCTTTGAGATTATACTTGAAGGTCTTGAAGATCATGCACAGAATTCTTACAGACTGTTCACATATTTGAAAAGGCTTTTCCTTGATAAAGATTTTGAAACTTTAAAATTGCAACATTTTTTTTTATGTGCTAACTTTGCTGGGCTTAAGATATCATATACCAGCCAATCTAGCCATAACTTATCGTGTGCCTACTATACAGGGCTTAACATTTTATCATCACGGTCAATTAAGCTTGGTTTAACATTTTCTCATCATGGCCAACTAAGCTAGCTTAACATTTTCTCATTAATATAAATGCAAATTTTTCCTACCAAAATGCAAATACAAATGTCTATCCCAATGACTCAAGTGCAAATATTATTCACCAAAAATACAAATATCTTATTTCACAAGCACAATGATAAATGCAAATGACGTAAATGCAATAACCTAAATAATTTAAACTCACTATATGTTGTGAATATGCAATATTTAAAACAATAATTTAGATGCTGAACAAAAGATACAAACACATGATTCTAACAATGATGCAAAGGTAATAGTCAAAGCCAAAATTTAAATGCTCTCCAATTGAAGCAAATGCATGATCCAAGCAATTATGTAAATGCAATACCTTAAATAAGATTTAAATGTTTATAATTGTGCAAATGAAATTGTCAAAACTAAACATTTTCTCTGCTCTAAAAAGATCACTTTTGTCATATTGGTTTGGAAATCATCTATCTTCCATCCATCAAAATTCATATATGCAACGACTCAAATTTGAATTTTTCTCAAAAACTCTCAAAAAAATAGAAACAACAATAACCCAAGATAATCAAAAGAATCTTTTCTTCAATATGTTCATATTACCATTAGAAGCTTATTGAATGACAATAGAACATTACCCCATGTAACTAATTTTCCATGATTAAAACAAAATGTATCAATTCTCAATTTTCTTTTGAAAATATGTGACATCAAGATCATAGTTATAAATGAGGCTTGGCCACTAAAAGAGAAAGAGAGTATCAATGTCTTTTTAACAAGGCTTACAAATGAAATTTCCTTTTTACAACACAATCCATTTGCCACTCACTTAATTTCTTGATATATTGAATTTTAACAAATGTCAAGACTAATTATGGTAAGCTTAAAATTTTGGAAAATAAAGAAAAGGCTCAAATTTTAAGAAAATTCTTGAAAGTGAGATTAGCCTTTTATATTTTTCAAAACTTTTTCATGTTCATTGGTTCATTCAAAGTGTTCTCCCCTAGTGCTTCATCATGCATAAAATTCTTAAGTTGCTTTCACAGTTTCAATCGTACTCTATACTGTCCTTTTGGGTTTTCACTTTAGAAGTTAATTCATTCTTTTTTTCTTACATTGATTATTTCATAATGCACTTAATAACTCAAATTCATTAAAAACCAAAAGGTGATGATCATTTCTCAAAGAAAAGTTATTCAACTTAGGTTTCCACACATGATCAAAATGAATTTTTAGAAGAACATAATGTAGGCCAAAAATCAAGGTTTTGCAAAAATGATAAATAGGTCCATAATGTGTTTAAAGGTGATCAAACTAAGGATTATTTTTCTCTTTAAAGACATCTTTCCCTTTCTTAAAACATGGTGTCATTTTTTGTCACTTCTCTTTTTTTTTTCTTTTTTTTTTCCATTCATTTTTTTTTCTTTGATGTTTCTACTTTTGACAAATTGAGTTTAAAATTTTGGAACTAGATTTACAACAAACTTGCTCTTGGTACTGGACTTTCTTTCTTTGTCTTTAACTTAGGATCAAACGTTTTATCAAATAGATCTTCGTTCATAATTGCCTTTCAGTATAAAGGGTGATCCTTAGTTAGGGTTTATTAAAAAAGATTTAACAAGCTCAAAAAATGGTAATAAATGGATATTTTCTTCTTGTGAAAGAAATATGAAAGATGATCATCATCATTTCACATATGGATACTTCTATTGAAAAACAATCCTTAAGAGAAAAATTTTTTTTATTTGATATTGGAATCATTTGAATATCTCACATGAATGATATTACAATCAACTCTTTTATTTTTTTCCTTTTTGATTTTTTCAACTTATGCTCAAAATGCATCCAACTTTTTAATTTGAAAAAATTCCTCATTTAGGAATTCTTAAGGTGATCACCTTTGTTTTCTCATCTTAATTCCATATCGGGAAAAATTACTTATAATTTAATCTTATGAATTTATAAATTAATAAAATTACTTTTATCAAAAAATTTCTAAAAAAAAAAAAACTCCTAACATGCTTAATAAAATTAATTTAGGCAAATTCCTCACCTAGGAATTCTCAAGGTGATCACCTTCTATCCCCCTTTTAATTCTATTATTAGAACAATTTTACTTACAATTTAATTAATTAAATTACATAATACAAGAAAATATTATAGACTAATTAATAAAAATATTTCTTATTTAAGAATTTAAATATTTACAATAACAAAAAAGGTTAGTAGGAAAAATAATTTAAAACTAAGAAACTAAACTAAAAAAATCAAAATATAAAACAAAAGAAAACTAAGAAAATATAAAGCTAAATATGGGTTGAAACTTTGCAGTTCAGAGCTAAACCTAACAATTCATGTCATCATGTCATGTTTTGTGTCAGTCACAACTTTAAACATGATATGGATAATCTTGACACGAACACAACATAGATACTTAAATAATACGAATAACCAAAATACAAATACAACACATTTATCATGTGTTATGTGTGACACGACATGAGTAAGACATTTTAATTTGTTTTAAGAATGAGTAACATGACATGACATGATTGATACGATTGTAAATGATTAACATAATTAAATACGATTAACATTAAAATATCTAATCAACAATTCAACATTAAATCAAAATAATAATTTTTTGTTGTTGCCATTCATACCTCAAGACTAGACAACACATGTTTTATTCCTCTACAAAACATGTTTCAACATTAAAAAGGGAAATTGTTCTGACAACAAGTATCTTAGAATGCTTACCCATTGAATTCTTTGTTGGGCACATTTAGGCTGATTATGTCTCACATTTGTATTTGTCTTGCCTTATAAAGGCCGTGATGCAGGAAGAGGGATACCTGTGAACATATACTCAGCTTGAAGCAGAAAGTCGCAAGTCCCTACTACCAAATGCACACCAAGTCCAATAACTTCCAATGATATACTTCGAAAGAATGCAATTGTATCTAAAAAGCACATCTTAGCTTGCACACAAGGGGAGCCCAAATTTATCTAAGGCAAGATCAAAGAAATTTTGCTTAACATAGTTACCTTTTTGCATTCCCTTTAGTACCTTCAGATCTTTCCAGTAGCTTTCAAGTGACAAGGAAACCAGTTTTAGAACACTAGCTCCAACAGCAATCAAGGATCGAACAGAAGAAAGGCCACACAATACTTTGTGAGTCTACATTATAAAAAAATGGCATATTATGAATAAAACATTTGTTAAATAGCCAACAAAATTGGTAGTCTTAATAAACACTTAGAAGACTAGTAAACTTAATTTCAAAAAATATCTTCTAGCCACTCCTTAGAATTGTTTCACAAACACTACTCCAACCATGACACCAATTACATGAACATGTTTAAGTTTTAGCTTAACTCCCTGCATCAAAATTTATTTCAGTATGATAAAGGCATGCCAAACACATAACATCTTTTTGAACTTAAATAGATGAGAATCAATTTGCATGTATGAGGGGAAAGAGAGAGAGAGAGAGAGAGAGTTGACTACATTTTAATTATAAAGAGAAGTTGCAAGTGTAAACTCAAAGCAAAATAGTATTATTATAGTTATATTTGCAAAGAGAAAACTCAAAAACATGAAAATGCAATAAGCAACAGTATTAAAATCAAATTTACATGGATAAAATATAACCTAGTTAATGAATTTATCAACTTGAGGTTAGGGAACAATCATTAATTGGACACATGATTTAGTCAAGCAACAATTGGAAGTATTACAAGATGTAACCAATACAAAATTAAGCACATAGTAGAAGCGGCATTATTTTTGCAACAAATGTAAAAGAATTTGTCATGTAACAAAATACCGTAAAGAAAGCTCACTCAATATTATTTTAAGTAAAAAATAATAAACAAAGAAAAAATAAAAATTTAAAAGCACTTCTGTTGATGTTAACATATATTATTCATAGAATGATTAGAAAACATTGAAACCTCACATGAGTGAGAGGTCTAGCATGTGTTTAGAACTAATAACAACTAGAACATGGCATTTATAGGGCTAGAACATAAACCATTAGATAACTAGAATGACATTGAAATTGGGCATGAAGCAAGAATATGTAATTCTAATATGCCAACAAAAAAAATGGATTGAAAGTTGTAGATCCAATTGAGAAATGAAGCAAGAATATGCAATTAAAATATGAATTCATCCATACTTACCTAAAAATAAGAAAGCAATACCTCATTTGCAATGGCATGGCCATCAAGATTATTGCTTTTTTTTACCAACAAATCAGAGCAACTTGTAGACTGGTTAATTTATGAGCTTTTTTTCATCAAAAAGCTTATAAGAAAACCAAGTTGGCTTTGATAAAGATGTAACAGTATAGAAAGAAAAGCAATGTGTAACCTTAAAGTAAACAAAAAGCAAAGCAACAAAGTTGGTTCATTAAAAGCAAATGATAAAAATTCAGAAACAAAAATACAACAAGCAAAGTAATGACAACAAAAAGTAATTTTAACATTTGGTTCTGTTATGAATCTTCTAACACAATAATAAATTATCATGAAGACTATGGTGGCACCTCTACCATTTTGATAGCACAAACTTTTTTCTTCTAAAACAATGTTTCAAGAATAATATAACAAATAAACTCAAAACACTACTTCATATAAAACAAAAATGTTGACTACTCAAGTGCTTCTAAAGTTTTCCTTCCATTGTTATAATAAGTGAATGGTTGAGGGTCTAATAAGTAATAACAAGAAAGTAGTTATATAGGTCCTAATTAGATCAATATCTAAGTTTCTAAACAAATGGACTTAGATAGTTGGACTCATGAGTGGCACATTAGCCCAAAACCTAAAATTGAAAAGTGAAATGACCAATTCTACTAGAAAACCATTACTCACCAATCTAACACGAACAAACTAGAATGATAATTAATAAAAGACATGTATATGACAGTGTTTTTCATGGAAAGGCTAACATATAACTTTCCTTAATGTAATACCTTATATAAAAGATTCAGTGTTAATTTCAATTATTCATAAATATATAAAAAGCAATAAGTGTTTTTCATGAAAGAGTTAACACATAACTTTTCTCAATGTTACACTTTATAGAAAAGATTCAGTATTAATTTCAATTATTCAAAAATATATAAAAAGTAGTAAGTATATGGATTCTCCTCGAAAGATGTAAAAAGATTTGGTTTGATATCTTTTAGGTCCAGTTTGAATGCTTTTGAAAAGGATTCCCTAAGATGATATTTTGAATCATAGTATCCTAAATAAAAATACTAAAACTTTAAACACAATTAACACTTTAATCATATGATTTTTATGGAAAAAGAAACATAAAATAATACAAACATAATAATCCTAGCAAAAACAATTCCCATAACCATGATAATAAATAAATAAATAAATATGTAACCATAACCTGAATCATAAATCTATAACCACAACCATTATCACAATCACATAGGCCATAAATCCATAATGACAACCAGTAACCGCTAATCAATCTACATATCATTAGATAAAAATAAATAACAATATTGAAGTCACATTAACAAATCAGTAACAATTGAATCCTTTAACACATATCAACATCTCTATTCTCCCTCTCATGCATTGTTAATCAACACCTACTTATATAAAAACATATATTAATCAAATTGAATAAAAATAAAAAATCTAGAGAAAAAGTTAAAAGAATTGAAAGAAGTACTTTTTGCATTACTAAACTTTCATTCATGATTCCTTAGGCAAGGACACAGACTTAAAGCAAAATACTAATGATGAATCTTCTTTGCTAATATCAATCTGGATAATATCTTATGCAATTTTATCTAACTTCAACTTTGCACCTTTTACATTAA
The DNA here is from genome assembly GCF_002303985.1 of Durio zibethinus. The sequence continues at coordinate 13,765,392 of NW_019167838.1, forward strand.
TAAAATTATATTTATAATTATGCTAGTGGTAGTGATGACATAAAGACAATTAAACATTCAATACAAAAACCAAAGAAAGAAATGTCATTACCAATTTCTCCAAAAAGCCAATCCTTGCAACAAATAATTTTCTCCATAATATATGGCTTGAATGAGATACGATATTGGTCAAGAACCTTACCATCAATACAAAAAGTGAATTTGGATGCCACTGTGGAGACAGAAATGCTCAAGAATCTCATTCCATGAAAGTAAGATTAGGATACTGAAATTTATTTACCTTTCAAAATTGTAAAATACCTAATTTATGTTTCCTATCAACCTTTTGTTCATCCAAATAAAGCTCCATTTGAAAATTTTGTATAGTTTTACCAAACTCAATGTCATAAGTATTGAATACCTAATTAAGAAAAAAAGTATAAAAATACTAAAATAAAAAATATAACAAAACAATAAAAAAGTTATTAAAATTGAATTATCTTGAAAACATCATTTACACACATGCTACTCGATCCTTCATCAAAAGTTTGATTGTTAGAAATGTTAAAGAATGAACCACAAATAGAAGGTTTGATAATATATTCATCATAAAGGGAAAACAAATTATCTTTAACATTTTTGAACTTCATTGAATCATTGCCCATAAAGCTTTTTGTAACTCCAATAAACTAACTGCAGCTTATAATAAGGATCTAATATCATAGCTATAGCTAAAATCAAGTTAAATTTAGAACAATACTTATCAAACTTAACAAGCATTTGAGTAGCCATGTTTTTCACATACATATACATCATCATTTAAATGTTTATTCAAAGTGAAGCGTGCCTTAAAAACTAAAGGAAAATACAAGTTAGTTGTAAGGTACTTTATTCTGGAAAACATATAAGTAATATCGTAAAAAACCCTTGAGAACTTGCAAAGTTTCTCAACGTCATCTCCCTCATCTTTAGATGGACAATTCTTATAATTTGAATTACTAATTCCTAAGTAAGTAAAAGCCATACCAAAGTAAAAGACACTTTAAAACATGAGAAATGTGGAGTTCCACCTAGTTGGAATATCTTGTCTCAATCATTTTTTTACATTTAAGCTCACTAGGTTAACACACTCTAAAAATTTTTGTTTTCTCACTTGAGGCCGTTTGACATATTTAATACTTTTTATTAATTTTTGTACTGCCTTTATAGCTTCTTTCAAACCTTCTTACACTATCAAATAAAGAATGTGAGCTTAACATCTTAAATGAAAGAATCGACTATATTTTACAAATGTTTTCCTTACATTTGATTGTACTTTCAGAAAATCAACAAATGTCACAGAAGCATTGTCCAATGTCATAAAAAATAATTTACTTTCAATTCTCCATTTAGCTAGTAATGTATATACCTTTTCACTTAGTGCAACACCCTTGTGTAGAGGTTACTTTAGGAAAAATTCAAGATCCTTTTTTGTAAAATCAAACTTTGATCAATAAAGTGAGCAATAATACACATATATCTATCTACGGTGACAGATGTCCACAAATCGAAGGTCTAACAAATCCTACCAGTTGTTTCCTCAAACATGTGTCTTATCTTAATTCATTTTTTATTACGCATATTAATAAATCAAATTTAGTAATGTTCCTACAAATTATAGTTACATCATCACACAGATAAGAAAATATAGCCCTAATGCCATTGTACTCTATAAATTATAATGGTAAATTATGTATGAAAATTGTAGTTGTTAATAATTCACGAAACTTTTTAGGATAAATTTTGAAGACCTCATTACCATAAACCCATGTTTTGAAGAAAAGATCATTTGACCTATATCATGTGTGTCCATCTTTACATAATTGCTAATATGGCATTTTAGATTACTAGTTTTATACTTTCTATTATAATTTTTAACAATAATACTTGCACTTTACGTTTGGAATACAACTAATTGTTTTTATAGGCACTAACTGAAAGACTGACCAAATAGCTGAAGTGTGTTTCCTTTTACAATTAGCTGTCACTTTTTTTTTCTTTCCTTTCTTATTCTCTTAGATCTCTCTTACCTCAATAATATCATTATTGTTTTCCTTCAAATTCATATTAACAACTTTTGATTAGAAGCTAATGTTAATATTATCAGATTCCAGCTAAAAAATAATAATTATCATTCATTAGTAAAATATGATAATAATCTAAATAAAGATATGTAGTTAATATTTCTAATGGTAGATACCTCGAGATTTGTCACCATTATCGTTTTCAAATGGGACAAACCTAATTCGAATGTAGACTCAAGCTTGGTCCATCTATTACAATGTGAGAGATAAAATAAAGTAAAACTAACTTGAAACAAAAAATTCAAAGATTAAAAAAAAAATATTTCTTTTGGAAGCTTAGGATAAAAAAGAAAATTAAAAAAAAAAAAACAAAGACAAACTTGGAGAGTATGAATGTAAAATAGTATTGATAAGTAGTAGACGATCTATGCTTAATTACTAAAGGTGCAATCAATGCCTATTATTGCTAGGGATTTAGGGTTTGCTTTAGACTTTGGTAGGTGAAAGAGTGGAAGAGAGATTGAGATAAAGAATGAAAAAGATAAGAATAAGAATGAAAGAGTTTGATGGTGTTGTGGAGGTGGTTACGACAATGCAAGATGAGTGCAAAAGATAAGATGAAAGGAGGAGTCTGGTGTAAGTGGCCGTGTAGAGAAAGAACAAAAATGAATGGAAATTGTCAAATTAGGGATTAGATTTTTAAGAATAAAAAGAAAAGACAAAAGTGTCTTACATTACATATTAAGGTTTTACTATTTTAGTCAAAATGGTATAGTTTTAGTTTAATAGTTAGGTTAATTGGATGACTTATTTGTGTTATAAACGTGCTATTTATATTTGTTAGCACAATACATGATTAACTAATTAGTCTTCTTAAACATGTAACACAAATAAGACATGAAACACGACACATGTAATGTCACGAAATATGATTATAGAAAACACTTACACAGTTTATTACATGTTGTTTTCGTATCATGTCATTGTATCGTATTTAATTGTCAAGTCTAGTCAGAGTATAGGTTGAGGATAGGTCAAGCATAGGTCAGCTTCTTTGTTTACAACACAAAACATTGCCATTTTAAGTTGCTTTAAATACCAAAATCTTTTTTTTTCTTGTTTATTCTTGTTTTTCTCTAACTTCTCTCTAGATCTTACCAAAATCTTCAAATCAATTTTAGAAGCCCTCGTAAACTCCAGATTCGATTGCCACCTCTGTCGTACAATGCCACTGGAGTTTATAAAGGTTCTAGAATTGATTTGAACCTTCTTTGTCACCTTTCATAGTTAGAATTCCTAAAAAAATTAACCTAAAAGTCTAGATCTATGTTTGAAAGTAAAACTTGTTGCCACTATTCTAACTCTTCTCTGTTGCTCACACAACCTTGGACCATTGAATCTTCTTCATATTGTTTATCTCTAACCAAACCATCCTAAGCACCAAGAAAATTCTTCCCAAAACAAAACCCAACCTAAAACCCTAAAAAAAACAAATTAACTAATTTTTGTTTATTGAGTTTGTTGTGGTTGTGTTTTTCTTTTGTCATTTATGTGAATGGTGGCTATATGATTGTGTGTGTTTGATGATTATGGGTTGGGTATGCTTGTTGGGTATAGGTGATTGCTTTCAGGTTTGATGTGTTTGCAAGGTTTTTTGCTTGTGATTGTGTTTATTGTATTTTATGTTTTTTACTATTTTTTGGCAACTCTATTTTCTCCCATTTTGGTAAACCCAAATAGGAACCCTAAAAAACTATAACCAAATTTTTCTATGAAATTGCTTCCCCTAAAAGATTTTCTGAAATTGTTGTTTTATGGGGACTTAGTCTCAAATTCAAAAGAGTTCTCAATCAAAACTATCTCTACTTCTTGTAGTTTTATTAGAACTTGTGCCTTCAAGGGATTCAATCCCACAAAAACTCAAAAATTTCAATTTGACTCAATTTGGAACTCTCCCAAGAATTTTACAAATTTTTTTTTGTTTCAATTTCTATGATTTTTTTGCTATTTTCTTATTTTCCTCAAAAATAAATAAATGAATAAAAAAAATAAACTAAAGGTTAAAATAAAAATAAAAATGGTCCACACACTTAGATTGGATTTAAAATCCATAGCAAGTCAATTAATCCAACTAAACCTGCAATGAGCACATGGTTAAAAAATAATTTCAGACTAAATTAGCTGACCCAACTAAGAACCTTTATTCTTATTAATGGACCGAAATTTCAAAAGTAAACTCATGACTTAAAAGTAATTCAAAAGATCCTGAATAAAATGGGTTGTTTACGCACTTATATAAAATGCCATGGACTTGCACTTAAATCTTAAAATTTCAAATCTATTCCAAATCATGGTTGAACATGCCTTTCTTGATTATTGTATGAATTTTATGAATTTAATCAATATTCAACAAGTTCTTAATTTTAAGGTGCAATATCATCAATTTTGCATAAAGTACACACCTCCACTCTAAAATTCTCCAAGAATTCCAAGATTTATCAAGAACACTTAAGAATCATTCAAAAATTTTCCAAATGTATCAAGAACCCAGCAAGATTGCTCAAGATTTTCCAAAAATCACCAAGATTTACTAAGAAGCAATCTTTTCTTTTCAAAATTTCCTAAATAGGCAAATTAAGTGCATTAAAAGTAAAAGATCATTATTTCACTATGAATAACACAAAATTAACTCATTTAAGCACAAAAAATAATTATATTTTATAAAGTTATCAACAGTTTTGTATTGGTAGATACTATGCGTTAGAAAGGAGGAGGAAATCTAGTCACTTATTTATATATAGTAAAATCCTAATAGTTTTTTATAAATAATTTGTTGGGTTAAAACTTACTCGCCAAACCAATCTAATCGAATAAGTGTGCAACGCTCATACCATAATCGATCACAATTAAGTTAATTGGACTCTCTAACATATTTCATATTAGAATTAAATTATTAACCTAATTTATTAAATCATAAAACTACCAATTTATAATAGCCCACATAATGAAAAATTCTAAAAGTTTTCTATGGTCGGATTGAATGCATAAATCATTGTGTAATGTCAAACACTACTCTTCGCTGAAATCAGTAGAAGTGAAGCACACTGTTAAAACCGGATGAGGTTTGCTAGTCATAGGAAGAATGGCCTTGTGAATTTTATCAACATTGAAACATAAATAACCATCCAAATATGTAGAGGATCTTGTTATACTGATCTATTAGGTGTGTGACCTCAGTTCTTGTACGAAAGGCCTAAATCAATATACATTTTGCTCTATTTTAAGCCCAAAAAAAAAATATTTTGGAATAAATTAAGCCAAAAAAAGTAAATTATTATAAAAGAAGTGAATTACCTTTGAAACAAAAAGCGTTTGGGCAGTCGTCGGCACAACTATTTTATTCAAGGTTTTATGTGTAGTAGACATTTCGTATATGTTTTTAAATGAAGACCTAAAATTCCTATAGAACCACAGCTTCAAATATGCATTTGCATATGATACAGCCTGAAAACACAGCTGGCAATGGCTTACCTAACAACTTAGTTAACAGCTTAATTTGAGTAGGTGAAAACCGTGAAAGGTACTATATGTATATATATTAAACATGGTACCAGGAAACAGTCTGTCATTTCGGTTTTTTTTTTCCCCCCAATTGTCAATGCTTCAAGTAATAATTTTAACTTCCCAAAACTATAAGTAGACCACTCAATTGTCGATATCATATGTATATATATATATATATTCATATGTTTTGATTATTTATGTAGTTGTTATAAAACCTTTCCAACTTTTACTCGAAATTAGAGTTTCAAAACAAAGATATTAATGCTCGTGGGGCTTGACAACGAACTAGGCCTGAGTCATCATCGAGGGCGATGCACTGCGTATCATCGAAAGGCTACAATCCAAGGAACCAAATCTTTCCCCAACAGTAGTGGTCATTGATGAGGCAAGAGCAAAACTGGAGTGGTTTCGAGAGTATAAAGTTTCACACATAGTCAGAAACAGCAATAATGCAGGGCACAGATTGGCCAAAGATGCCTTGGGTTCGGTTGAGGATAGGATTTGGGTAGAGGATTGTCCAGATATTATTTCTCATATTATTCAGTCTGATTGTAACCTGTCATTTTCTTAAATGAATTATCAGTTTGCTTAAAACCAAATATTTAATTCAATTTTATTATGCTTCAGTTTATATAGCATATAAGTTTATTAGATTTAAATCCCACTAACTATGCAAGTTTTGTCATTTTTTATTGCATATGAATTTTGTCTAGTTCTAGTTGGTTAATTTGTTTTATTGGTTTTCTCTTGTCGTGTCTTTTATATTTCTATAGATATATAATTATATATATTTCTATAGATATATAATTATATAATTTTTAAAGTTTGTTAGATGTAATTATAATTTCTATCGCATTAAGAAATAGTATAACATCATATTTGCTCTTTTATATATATATATATATATATATATATAAAAGAGGGATTAAATTATACTAAAAAAGTTTTACATCCTTTTTTAGTTATTGATTTTAATTGATTTAAGGGATAAAAGAGACAAGTCAGAAAAAAAAAAAATTTAATCTCATCTTTTGAATATATTGAAATATTCAATGATTAAAAAATATGTACAACTAAAAAAATTTTACATTGATATAATTTAATTCTTCCATATATATACTATAATTTTAAAGTTGAACTTTTACACTTGTTAGGTGTGCATTTTATAATCTTTTTAATAGATTTAATAAATTTAAATATGAAATGGTAATACGATATGAAAATAATGTGTGAGAAAAAATAGTAAGTAGCATGGTTTAAAATTTTCACAAAAACTATATACGAATTTAGTAAAAACCAAAAAATATATTTAGTGTTCATGCATCTCCACAAATTTAATATAATAATTTTTGTGTTTTATATATATTAAACTTGAAACAAATAAAATATAGATACTCGAAATATAAAGTCTATTTCTTGGAATTATTATTTGGTATTAAGTAATTATATTTCTTTTAAAAATTGTTATGATTTTAACAAATGATGTATTTTGTATCTAATAAAAGAAGTTAATATTTGAAAGCAGCTAAATCCGATTATGCAGAAAACTTGTATCGCCGGTCTCCAATTTGTATCCTACTACTAGTAAATTGTAACCTGAACAAATAAAACCACTAAAAAAAGGAAAGAAAAACAAAAACATAATATATAAAGGCAAATATATATATATATATACGTACACAAATACATATGTATATATACATATGTATTACGTATATATGTATATATTTATATATATAGAAAGCGGTTGGTCATTGCCTACAGGCAGTTTCAAGAATTGTCTCCAACGCTGGCTTCCACGATCTCTGCTTGGAATACCTCTCCACCGAATCTGCTGTCTTGTTCACCTGATTTTCTGGAGTCTCGGGTTCAAATGGAGAAATGCAAAACTCAGGGAAAATTTTCACAAGGTTGTTGAAAGTTGCATGTTTAAATGCCTTGGTAGCCTTGCATGTGAGAGAGCTCATTTCCTCAGGTGTAAGTACTGAGTAGAGCAATTCCATAGGAAGAAGGAAGTAGAGCTGGCGTCGCTCTAGCACTTCATCTGCATTTAGACCATGAATTCTGTAACCAACTATTAGACTGCTTGAAGCACACACAAAGTTTCCAGGATTCTCTAGCATTAGATCTGCTGCTTTAACTGGTTTTGTATGTATCTGCATATTCCCTTCTGGTAATAGGACCTTAACTACTCCACTTGAGATGATTGATGGTGCACAAGAAGCTGCATTCCCCATTATCAAGAGAGGTATATTTCTACACTAGATAATGGGCTGAAAATGGGAAGGGAGAGGAATTTTCTAGGAATATGTGGCGCCCGCCCCTTCTCTTTAACATGAAATGAGCCAGGCAGGCAGGCAGGCAGGCAGGCGAGGGGCTTGGTATTGGTGATATATTCATGCAAAGAGGGTGGTTGAGCGACAAAGCTAGGGAAAGATACATTTGTTTTTGCTGTACTTTATTGCTTCACATATCACTATCAGACAACAAGATGCAAGCAAATTTTCATCAGTGAAGGACCTGGTGGAAATTAACGCGTCAATCAGTGGCTCAAAATGAATATAGTTTAGTGCCTCTTTGGCTCTTTGCCTTTCTGGATTTTTTCTTTTTTCATTTAAAATCAAAGTTAAGTAATAATGATTTAACTGCCAGCATCATGTGAAAATGAATTCCTTCAAATCATATTATATAGAGTTAAAATTTAACATTGTGGTAAAAAAATTATATATCTTTAGAACCTCTAGTTGATCTCATACAATTGGATTCACAAGAAATTATACTGACGAACTCAACCGCAAGATATGAGCATGTTCATTAGTATATAGTTAGAATTATTTTATATATCTACACACACTAGTAACAGGGAGCTACAAACCGCAAATTTAACCAATTTACTTGATTTATAAAGTTAGTTCTAAGAGATAACATCTAATAGGTTTGAACTCAAATTTCAATACTTACAATCTATTCTTTTATCCTTTAAATTATGAATTTCTTTTATAAAAAAAAAAAAAAAAAGACAGCTATTTTAATCTTCTATGGTTATTATAATTATGAAAGAATTTTATCAATTAAATCAATTCTATAAGTAATTAACTCTTCCAATTAAAAGGAGATGAGACACATTCATTAGTTTCTTCTATATCTATCCACTCTAACAATTAGAACTTAAAATTTTATCTTAAAAGTTTCATATCTATTGAATCTTCAGTGCGATCGTAGGCACATTATTTTCTATCTGTTAGATGATTTTGCCTTTTTAGGATTGGAGTCTTGAACCTTATCTCTCTTAAAAAATGGTAACAACCGTTTTGATTATTTTTGTATTTGCTAGACCATACCAGTAAGTGAGAAGAAAAGTATGAGAACTACTTCAAATGTTGTTACTAGAATGTATTAAGAAAACACAGGTTGGTGTTGCAGCAGTTACCCTCGTAAGTTTCTTCCAATTTGTTTATTAATTTGGGTTCCAGTAGTGTTTCTTTAATGTTCAATAAATTGTTTATTAAGGTGAGCACATGATGAGGCATGGACCAAAGCTTGTCCAATGTAGCAGCGATCACAAAACGACACCACCAAACTTATGATTGGACATGGAAGCAATTTCTTCGATATTATTCTCTAGGGTTGGTCACCTAACTTATTCATAAGTAGTAAATCATACCTAGAATACAAACAAATCCATTTATTGTATACAAGATGTGAAGGAATATGTTATGGCCGTCAGATATATACATGAACAAGGAAAGAATAGTTAGACTGGCAGTTTTGGATGTCAAATCTTTCTTATGTATTTGCTAGCTTGCAAAAACACCTTTTGTTTAGTGGAAAGCTTGAAAAGAATTCACCGTTCTATTCCAATATATGCTTTCAATTATATAGTTTTTACAAATATTTAATTATTATTATTGATTTTCTCATAACCTTGTCAGTTTTGAGCAAAAAAATTCAAAATTGAAAAACAATACCCTATTGGTGCATGGCAGTTCAATTTTTATTGTCTTTAATTCATATCATAACGTATAGATCTGTGGACCTACTGCTAGATATAGATTAAAGAGAGTTGCTATCAATCTTTTTTGTTTAAGTGTGATTGGTCACCTGATCGAATCTGATTCACAAAAATAGGTTTTAAATTCAGGAATACGGTTACGCGTGAGAAATGTTATAATACTCTCACAACACCCATCCCAAGAATGGTACCAATTTAATTCTAAATTATCTAAGCCTTAAAAATGTTTATGCTTTACCAAAATATTTAGTATTGAGAATTAATTTTAAATTTGTCTCAATAGTTTGGTAACAGTTTAAGATAATTCTTTCACCTCAAGAATATTCATAGGGGCTAGTATCTCACCTTAAAGAGGTTCCGTCGTTGGATTTATTAAGATTTTTATTTGAAAAAAATCAATAAGTCTCCTAATAGTTTGGTAGGACTTATTTTGATACAAATCTCCCAATCATTTGGCAAGATTTTATTGCAAAAAGATTTGTATAAATTTTTAAAAGTTTCATTAAGTCTCATAATAATTTGGTAAGACTTAATTTAAAAATCAATCTTCCTAGAGGACAAAATTATTTTTTATTTTTTTATTATTTTTTGAAAAATCGATTTATGAATTTTCTTATAGTTTGGGGGATTCCATAAAGCTTAAATTCATGAAAAATCCTCCAATAATTGGGTAGAATTCATGAATTTATTTTGTAAGGATTTTTATTTGAAAAAGATTTTTTATTTATCAATTTTCTTTTTGTCTTTTAAACTTATTTGAAAAGGTTTTTATTTATTTATTTATTATTCTTTTTGTTTTCTAGAAAGAAAAGATTCTTTTATTTTTTAAATAAATATTGAGTTACTAAATGCAAATAAATAAAAACCAAAAAAGTAAAATAAAATAAAAACTTAAAAATAATGAAATTAAAAAATAAAATGAAAAGGGAAAAGGGAAACCTGTGATTCAGGTCGGGTCAACATATGGGTCAATATGCTGATCAACAGGTCACGCGCAAATTCTAGGCTGTCCAAAATGGCATCATTTTGGCACCCTATAAAAGCCACTTATCAGTGTTTCACCTCAGACACTCTCTGCTTCTCTCTTTCTAAAACCTAGCTAAGAACATTACTAGAGATTCAACTAAAGATTGAAAAAACCCATCGGTTTCTAAAAAGGTCACCATAATATTCAACCAAACACTGGAAAACCATCGATTTTTGAAAAAGTCACCCGAATTGCACTAAAAAATTCAAACCATGTCAAAAAATTCAATCAAAAAATTTAACCGAAAAATTCATCTTTCATTGAAAAATCCATCCCAAACCTAGATTTTTTCAGAAAAAAACCTAGAATTTCCAAATTTTTTTAGATTTGCCTAGATTTCTTCAAAAATCCTCTATAATCCTAATCCAAACTCCAAAAATCTAAATCTAACACAAAAACTATAAATCGAATCCCAACAATCCAAATCCAAAATTCCAAAACCCCAAAAATCCCAACAACTAAAACCAAAACCCAAAATATTTCCAAAGTTTTTCTTCTCTTTCCAGTAACTATGTCTATTTCTTTGATCCAATGTTCAATTTATAGGCATTCTTATAACAGTTTTTAGGAAATAGACAGAACCGATCCTAGGCTTGAATCTTGGGATTGGATTCTGCCCGAACTTCAATTTAGGATTAGGTTCATTGCAGATTTCCTAGATGGATGAAAAATCCCTTGATTTGGTTCTTGATTGACCCTTTGACCAAATTCAATTCCCCGTTTCAGCTTTTTTGATGGCCTGCTAGGAAAGAAAACAAAAAAGAAATAAATAATAATAATAATAATAATAATAATAATAATAATAATAATAACATACAATATAATATTATACCATAATAATACATTATAGTATAATAATAATAATAATAATATAAATAGCATATTATACCATAGTAATAACAAATAATAATTCTACTAATAATATACAATAATAACAAAAACTAACCTCGGACACATATGGGTGTCTATAGTTACTCATTTTTGCATATATATGTTATACAGGAATAATGCAAAGGCTTAAGCACCCACTTTGTTCTGGTACAAAATCAATAAGCAGTAATGATCGAGATAAAATCGCAAGTCAAAAAATGATCTGGATTGAGTTAAAGATCGAATGACCCAGATGAAACCATGAGTCAAGAAATGATCTAGGTTAAGCCGAGATCGAATGATCGAGATAAAATCATAAGTCTAAAGATAAAGTAACCAGGACTAAGTTGAGATAAAAAATGAATGATCGAGATAAAACCACAAGTCAGGAAAGTGATCTAGAATGAGCCGAGATTGGATGATGGGGATAAAATCATAAGTCTAAAGATAAAGTGATCAGGATTGAGTCGAAGTCAAAAATGAATGATCAAGATAAAATCGTGAGTCAAGAAAATGATTTAGACTAAGCTAAGATCGAATGATCGGGACGAAATTGCAAGTTTGAAAAATGATCTAGACTAAGCCAAGATTAAAAGAGAGTGATAAATGATAATGTGACAATGCAAATGCATGTCCTATCTTGGATGCCAATGTAAACATATTGTATGTAGTGCAGATGTTACTAGATCAATGCCATGAAATTTTAATTGTGGTAATAAGATTCTCAAGACTCCACCATCTCATGTATTCCTTATCAATTTCTCAGCATTTCAGAACAAATTCTATCAACCAATCCGTGTAATTCTTTTCATCTGGTCATAACTCATGGGTTGTGTCAACCAATCTATTACTGAATTCATCACTAGGTCACCTTGTTTGCCTCATTTTCAATAATTCTTTTAGGCTTTTTCCACTTATCTCATCTTAGATTTTTTTCAAAAGAATAGAAAACTCTTTACGAACATTGTCATTCATTTGTTTATCATTATTCAAATTATTAACAGACATGATACATTTCCTTGATTCATTCAAGGGATATGCATTTGGCAAAGATTAAGAAAAATGGGTTTTTATTATTGAAAGACCAAAAGATATGGTCAAGAATAACTTAAAGGTGAACAAAGGTAAAATATTGTGATTATTCAAATAGGACATAACATCTAAAATAATGATTGTTCAGACAATTTTGAACTCAAACTTAGAATCATTTTTCAAAAACACATTTCATTAATATCTTTAATCTTTGAGCTAATCATCCTCATTCTTGGGACCTTTACATGAAATTATTTTTTCAAGTTTTCATTTTTACTTAAACTGCCCTTTTTGGTTTTCAGTTTAAGTCTTCCTTTTTTTCATTTTCATTTTTTTTTTGGCACACTGTTTCTCATTTATCCTCTGATCCATTGGTGGTACTTCGATCAAAGCTTCAAACAATCCAACAGTAAAACTACCCTAATTTAATTCGTGATTCTCTAAATCAAGTATTCACATTCGATCAAAATAAAATTTTAAGGGACTTAACATAGACTAGGGTAAGGTTGCCAAAGTAATGGATAAAACAAGCTCAAATTGTATTTGAAGGGTAATCAAACCAATGATTATTTTTTCATGTGGATCACATTGGTGTTTTGCCCTATCAATTTCTCTTTTTTTTTTTTTTCCTTTTTTTCCCTTTTCATCATTTTCAAGAAGATTGGAGCATAAATGGGCTTTGCCCTTGAAATTACAAACTTCTCGACTTTGCCCCCCAATGTGAGAGTGATCCTTAGTTAAGGTTTTTCAAAAGAATTTTTAATGAGTTCAAATGGGGTAGCAAAGGATAATTTTACTTTTTTTTTTCTTTTTATTTGAAGGATAAACGAAAGATGATCATTTCTCATTTTGAACATGAATACTCTTAATGAATAACATTTATTGATTAAGAGCAGATTTGTAAATGAACAATTGCAAAGATCATGTGTTGTATCACTTTTGAAATTTTTTTTAGATTTATCATTTTATTTAGCAGTCCCAATGAATCAAAAATTTTCATTAGATCATTGAATGATGTTTTCAAAATCAAATGCTGAATTATCATCTTGACTATCTTAATATTCATTATTTGGAATCAAAGAATGGATATGGAAAAAAGGTATGAGAAAATAAATGATGGGGATTCACAAAAGAGGAATATCATGAAAATGCATCAAACATATCACTTTATTAAAATGATGAAAAATAAGATGAAATCCAAATATATAAAAAAAAATCTCTATTCTCAAGAAATTTTAAGAGGATAAGCAGTTCTAATCAGCCTCCCAAAATCATACCCTTAGGTGATTAAGCAATAGGCTACTACTAATATTAGATGTCATGTTTCCACCGATATCAAAATTTATCAGCTTTTTTTTATCAAACTTTGCACCATAAGTTTCAAAAGGATACAATTTTTGTTGGAATGGCTTGTCACTCCAAAATGATAGTCACAATAAGTAGTGGAGTCATACCATTTAGGATAGAAAGGTTGAGGTTGTTTTGTAGGAACGAGAGCAATCAAATGGTTCTTGTAAAGCTCTTAGTATAAATTTGTGTAGCTTATAAGAATAGGATCAAATGTTATCTTTTCTCAGTTTTGTGATTCTCACACACCACTTGTTGAGGTAGTTAGACAAACAGAGGGTCTAGATGTGGATGGATAAGGAAGTTATAGAGTTGATTGGTAAACTATAGCAGAAGCATGACTCACAACAGGATGATATGTGGGATAAATCGATTGAGGGTGGTTTTTAAATTGCTATTTATCAAAACTCACATTTTGAATCTTATTTTTTTTTTGGGCATCTTTTTAGCAGCAGAAGACTCTTTTTCTTCCAATTTACTGTTCTTAATTATATTTTCACTAATCTCCCATAAAATCATCATGTCGACAAAATTGTTAATCACGTTCCATGTTATCTTATCATAGTATGGCAATTTTAAAGTGCTTAGAAATAGCACTATCGTTTCTTTCTTTATTAAGGGAAGTTGTACCTGAGTAGTGACATCTCACCATCTTTAGGCATACTCCTTGAAAGATTCAGATTTTTTTCTCCATACCTTGTAACGAAAGGCAATTAAGAGCCATGTCTATAATGTGGCGATATTGGTTGATGAGGGATCAAGTCAAATCTTTTCATGATTTTATGCGAGTCCTATTAAATTAAACATACTATCTCGTAGCAGACCCAGTTAAACTGTTTTAGTATACATGCATGAGTAATTTCTCATTATTAACGTATGCCACCATCTTACAACAATACATCATGATGTGTGCAATGGAGCACTTAGTACCATTGTACTTCTCAAATTTTGGTACTTTGAATTTTGAAAGAATAGTCAAATTTGGCACCAAACAAAGGTTGACAGCATCCATGAAGCGATAGAAATTAATGTTATCCACAGCTCATAGCCTTTCCTCAATCATGGTTATGGCTTGATCAGTCTTTAAATCTTTTAAGGGTGTAGCTGTATGCAACTTCACTTCTTCTTTTACCTCATTCGGTTTGGGGATTTGAATGGGCTCCTTTACTTTTTCAATGAAGACAGGATTTATATAACTTGAACATTTCCTTGATCGGGTGTATAAGGCATTCTATAATTCATGAATATGGTCTACTATGGCTGAAGACTTAGAGTGGTTTGGGCTGATATAGACCAAAACTTAATGGATATGGTGGTTCAGTAACTTCATGCGAATTATCTTTTTCCACCTCTTTTCCTTTGTTTATCTTTTCTAGAACATTTAGAATCTTGCTTAATTTTTTCTCAAGTATTTTCTAGGCCTTTTCTATCCTTTTGAGATGATCAGCATTATCTGCTTCATTTTTTTGGCTTTAGCCTAGGTATAATACTGGTGTTGAGCTATCCTAGAACCTTGATTTTCATAATATGCAAATTTAAGATGATGCTTATGGAACCTTTAAATTAGGTATGAGAATGAATGTAGAAATAAAATGCATGAATGTAATAAGGTGAATTTACCATATAGCAATTGTTATCAAAGAAAATCTTTATTGAATTAAAAGTTACTTTTAACCAAATCTAATATTACATCCATAAAAAGTCTAGAACTATTGAGAAAAGAACCCATAGCTCGTCGATATTGGCTTTGCACTTCATTAAGGAAATAAAAATCAATTCTTCAATCGTTTAAAGGATAAAATTATTTTTTTTATTTTTTTGAAAAATTGATTTATGAAATTTTTTAATAGTTTGGTGGATTCCATAAAGTTTAAATTCATGAAAAATTATCCAATAGTTTGGTAGAAATCATAAATTTATTTTGTAAAGATTTTTGTTTGAAAAAAGATTTTTTTTCTTTATTAATTTTTGTTTGGTCTTTTAAACTTATTTGAAAAGATTTTATTTATTTATTTATTATTCTTTTTGTTTTCCAAAAGGAAAAGATTCTTTTTTTTTAATAAATATTGAGTTACTAAATGCAAATAAATAAAAACTAAAAAATAAAAATAAAAACTTAAAAGAATGAAATCAAAAAATCAAAAAATAAAATGAAAATGGAAAAAGGAAACCTGATATTCGAATTAAGTCAAAATGTCGATCAACACGAGGGTCAACGGATCACGCGTAGATCTTGTACTATCCAAAATAACCTTGTTTTGGCATCATATAAAAGCCACATTTTCAGCATTACGCCTCAGATGCTTTTTGCTCCCTTTCTCTCTAAAACTAATTCTATGTCTATTCTCTCTAAAA
This sequence comes from Durio zibethinus, assembly GCF_002303985.1. The sequence goes on from NW_019167838.1 coordinate 13,781,641, forward strand.
TCCAGCCAAGAACACTGTTGGAGATTTAACTGAAAATTAAGAAAACTCACCGGTTTCTAAAAAAGTCACCATAATATTCAACCGAAAATTGAAAAACCAACGGTTTTTAGAAAAGTCACCAAAATCCCATTAGAAAATTCAAACCCCGTTGAAAAATTCAATAAAAAAATTCATCTTTCATAGGAAAATTCATCCAAAATCCAAATTTTTTTAGAAAAAACCCAAAATTTTCAAAATTTTCTAGATTTGCCTAAATTTCTTCAAAAACCTTCTAGAATCCTAATCCAAACCCCAAAAACCTAAATCTAACCCAGAAACCTTAAATCGAATCCCAAAAATTCAAATCCAAAATTCCAAAACCCAAAAAATTCCAGCAACTGAAACCAAAACCCAAAATATTTCCAAAGCTTTTCTTCCCCTTCTAGCAATCTTGTCTGTTTCTTTGATCCAACATTCAATTATATAGGCATTCTTAGAACAAAATTTAGAAAATGAACAGAATCAATCTCATATTTGAATCTTGAGATTGGATTCTACCTGAACCTTAATTTAAGTCTAGGTTCATTGTTAATTTCTTGGATTGATTAAAAATCCCTTAATTTGGGTTCTAATAGACTCTATAACCGAATTCAATTCCTAATTTTTGTTTCTTTGATCGTTAGTTAGAAAAGAAAATCGAAAAGAAATAAATAATAATAACAAATTATAATAATAATAATAACATACAATAAAATATTATATCATAATATAATATTATACCATAATAATACACTATACTATTATAATAATAATAATAATAATATAAAATAGCATATTATACCATAATAATAACAAATAATAATAAAGAACAATAACAAAAATTGACCTCGACACATATGAATGTTTACAATTCATATATAATTTTAAACTGCACAATACAAGATTACCCATAATCTATATTACTTACTCTAAGAAAGTAAACAATTCGTACCTTATGGTTAACTTTTGGAGTTGCGTAGAATCCTTTGGTGTGTTGGGCTGCGTCATGATATCACAAAGCTGGATCATTACCTATAGTTTCTTTAAAAGTGGTCATGAAATTGTGCTTTGTCCCATTGCTATTTTTTCCGTTAGTTTGTTTGATCTTAGTGTGCAATATCTAGCTGCCACGAGGTTTCTTCTATTGTTCTCAATTAGATGTTTCTTATTACACCTAGTAATATATCGTATTGGATCTCTGCTTGCTAGCTTTGTAAACTTTTTGTTGTTTTAATAAATTTGACTTAAAAAGATTAGTCTTTTCACTAGAATAGTGTTTTAATGCCTAATTGAGGGACTACTTGAGTGATTTTATTTTTTTTTGTTTATTTATTTATCAACCAATTAAGGCCTTAATCCTTACTAAAAGCCCTAACCTTTCTTAATCCATTAATTGAAGTAAAAAAAAATGAAAAAAGAAAGAAAGAAAAGAAACAAGAGAAACAATAACATGACCTAAAAATAATTTTATTAAATAAAAATGTGACAAAAATATAACCTTAAATAAACAAATAAATATATGATTAATAATATATTTACAATACTTAATTATTATAAAATTGATAAAATCTTAAATGAATTTTTAAATAAAAAGTCTGTCAATTAACTATTAATTTCATGAGAGTAAAAAATAAAAAATTTATATGATTAATGCTAATCAATTAATGTATTTTTTGTCATTTTTTTTAAAAAATAACTTATTTCATACTATTATTTTATAATTTCAGAAAAGAAGGAAATGAAAGTGAAAAATGTGAAATATAAAAATTATATTCTAGATTAAAGAATATATTTGAAATGTTTACTTATTTTATTTGTCCATATTCATCTTGTGAGAAATGATATGCAAGGAAATCATATTCATGCTTAATTTTTTTTTATTAAATATATTTTTTATTATAAAAATTAAAAATTAACTCTTTGATAAATAGATACATATGCTTATCATTTAACAAAATATTTAAGTTCTAATTTCATCTTTAATCACACACTTTATTCTATTACTATATATAAAAAGTAAACTCTTGAAAAATTTAACCGGTTATATTAATAATAATGTAATTAATATAATAAAAAATAAATATATTTAATTAATGTTAATTACTAATACATATAAGTAATGTGGAAAATGATTTCATGCTATTCTAGTTTTAGTTTATGTATTAAAATTTGTAGAAAAAGTGTAGATATTTCTGAAACAAAATATTATTCAAATGATAAAATTTTTTCTTGGCAATGGTGTTGCGGGAAAAATTCTAGTTACATTTAATGACTTTCATTAAAAAATAGTTTTTTTAATTTTAATAGTATTGAATAATTTATAAATTAATAATGCATATTTAATTATTTATATTGCAAATATTAAGCACTAGAAATATTTTATGCTATACATAATTATTATTTTAATAATAAAAATAAATATTAACGTGCAATGCATGTTACAACAAATACTAGTAGAATTAAAAGGTTCTACACGAAAAAAAAAAGACACAATTGTTTATTGATATTATATTCACAAGTATAATTACCAATATAATAAAATAATTCTTAATATGTAATATAATTATATAATCTAGTATAAAAAAAAAAACTAATAAACAAAACCAAACAAACAAAACCTATATAAAAATTTTAGAACTAAATTAATACATTTACGTAATCTCACTCAAACTATAAATTTAGAAGCGTTCATTGACAGAGTTAGCTCAAATCAGACTGGATTAACCCTTTAAAAACCTTACCCAAGGTGCGGTTTGGTCTAGTCAGATCTCAATATGCCCTACACTATTCCAAAAAAATAATAATGAAAAATATTATTTATATATATGTTTTAATATTTAAAAATATATTTCAAAAATAAAATTAAATAAAAATATTTTTTACTAGTTAAATAATATCTTGAGATGAATTTGTTCAAGTCCAAGCATAGAAATTCCTATCCAAAGACCAGCCTCAATCGGATCAGGCATGCGATTCTAACAAGCTGCCATGCCCGTAGACCTGAATTAAAAGTTAAAAATAGTTTTCAAAATTGTAAACACTAAATTATGCATCTTAAAATCTAAATCAAAGTAAAAGAAAAAAAATAATATTAAAAAAAGGGTCATTATAAACCCTTAAAAAAATACTAATATTTCTTTGTTTTTCACATTTTTATTAGGTGAAATTGGGATAGTGACATGGTTAACGTTCAAAAAAAAAAACAAGAGCATGCTTTGTTTTCTACTTCCTTTGGACACTCAGACTTTTGTATTATTCACACATGAAGCCATACATACAACTTGCAAGTTACCGATTATGAGTTGCAAAAATCTGAAGTATGTGACTTTGTAAAATCTTGAGCATTTGAGAGGCGTTGATTGGATGACTGTCCTTGAATCATAATAATTAATTAATTAATTTTTTTAAAATATATATAAAATATAAAAATTATTATATCATAATTAATATTGATATATATTTTTTAATTTTATTAATTTTATATGATTTTTATTAAAAATTAAAAATTTATTGTTTTAAAATTTTTTCTTTTAATATCATAAAACTTGATGTATAAAAAATGATCCGATTTAATATTTTCCATTTATTTTAGGAGAATATTTCACGTGGCATGCACGTGCGTCCTCGACTGACGAATGGATCATAAAACAAACAGATAAACGTTAGCCACCCGCTTTCTCGTCGTCGAATGACACTGCTCACTTGAGTTTCAGTTGTTTTATTTATTTATTTATTTTTGTTTTTCCTCCGAAAAAGAATACTGTGGATATGCCTTCTCTTCTGCATGGTCTTTTACCCAAAAATGAGCCCATTTCTTTGCTGGGCATTTCGGCTTTTCCATCCCTGCAACCGCCGACGAGATCAGCTTCTGCTTCTTTGATGCGTGGTAAAATTCTTTTGCTTAACCCAATTCTCCAGCTTTTGCACTATGTATCTTCTTTTGCTTTTAATTGGAACCATGCTGTATTCTATTTCCAGTAACAAATATTTTGTTGGACTATTATAAGTTGCTTATTTAAATTGATTGTTTGGGATTTGCCCCAAAAGTTCCTAAATTTCTTTTTCTCATATGATTTTTTTTTTTATATTGTTATATTTATAAGGAATTTGATTTTAAACGAGTTTAAAATTATAATTTCGCCCCAAAAATTAAATATATTTTTTAGAGTTAAAAAACAGTTACGCAATTCTCACTAATTAGCTAAGTAATAGGTAAATACCCATAACAATATTAATTATATAAAATTTTGTTTGTTTAGATTTTTTACTTAACTACATGTAAAATTAATATGTTCTCTGTAAGTGTTTTAAGTTTAGCTATTTTACTTAAATAAACAACAACAAAAGTTTTAAAATATCATTTGAGTTTATAACTATTTAAATTATTTGTATACTTTACCGTTCAAAAGTTGGGTTCTAATTTAAACTTGTGCAGAAATAATCATAAAATTGACATCTTGCGTAGAATCAAACATGCTACAACACCTCAATTGTAAAAATTACAATCAAAATTTGTCATGCTGAACCTAAACTGAAAATTTTTATGTTAGGCTTCTCTTTTTTAAATTTGTGCTTATTGTATTAGCTTACTTGTCTATTTGACATAATTTATATGAGTTTATTATGCGGTAAAAAAAATTAACGCATGTAATATCATATCTCTTTGTGCTTGTGACGATATTTCTACGTTTCATTGGTTTTTGCAGACCTAATATTACCCCAAATCCATTAGAACTTCTTTCTAACCTTTTGTTCAGTATTTAGGCTGGCCTCTCTGCCTATATTATTAGTTGATGTTACATTATATGCTAAAACATCTTTGAAACGTGCTTTATTGAACCTTTGACTTGAAGTATTATGTGACACTGCAAATTTTGATGAACAATGCAAAACTTGGCTGCAAAAGAGATCTTTATGGAAACATTAACTCTGCTAGAAGTATCAGCTGAACAAAAGCTAGTTTATCAGTTGATAGAAATTTGTCGAAATTTGCTACCAATTGTCATTCCTTGGATTATGGTTGCACCTTGAAACTGTGAAACATCAATGCTAAAATATTTGTTCTTCCACCAAGTTTACAATGCGTGTACCAGTTTTATCCTTCTTTATTTCTTTGTTTTTTCTTCCTTTCGTAAAGATAATGGATTTATCTTTAAGCAGTGCTATTCATCAAGTTTTATTTGTTACACACACATATATGATTATGATTAAAGTAAAAGTGTGTTTGTGTAAATTTGTGTGTGTGCGCATGAACTTATTTGACCCAAGCAGCTATAGCAAATGCAATTTTCTTAAATGGCTTGATGAAGACTCAGTTTTACATGGTTCATAACTTATTCTTTTTCCATTTTTCCATATGAAACATTAATTATAACCTTGGGAACCGTAGGAAGCATTTTACCAAAGTCCTCTGTTTTTGTGAGGAACATAAAGAAGTTCCCTTTATTTTCTGGAGTTCTTTTCAATGTCAATGAAAGGGCCTGCTACGGAAATTTCTTTTCTTGTTATAAATAAAGAAAACCTTGTAATGCTTTATTTGATTGTAGTTCTTTTTGGTCAAATTTCTTAGGTACTGCTGTATCTCAGATCTTGTATAAAAAGAGAACCACTCTATTTCTGCAAAATGGTTTGAACAACACAAGGTCAAAGAAACAGATCTCCATTGCTCCCAGATGTAGCCGTTCCTCAAACTCCAATGATAGTAAAGATCAAACCAAGGCATGCACTTTGTACTGCTGTAAAATGAGCTCAATGGATATCTTTTTCTGTATCATGCATGTAAAGTCTGCCTCTGGCTTCTCTAACAAGCAAAGAGAAAGGTTTTGTAATATGCACTGGGATTAGCAATATATATATATATATATATATTGTCTTCTGATTTTAGATCTACAAATGTAGGAAGAAGACTCGGTAGCTTTACATAAATTGTATTGGATCTGATTAGTTGAAACCTTTAGCCCTTAAAAATTTAAAAGAGGGAAGCAGCTTTTTAAACAATGAATCTGTCAGGCTATTAATAACAAATCAGAAACACCTGATGACCCAACTTAAGCAAAAGGATTGATCACTTTCTCCTTCAAATAAATATGCTTGTAGAATCTAATGTGCAATTCCTTAAGTACCCACTCGACTTTCATTATGGGTTGATCTTGTTGACCTGGATGCTGAAGTCATATCTTTCTTGTTCTTGGGCAGACGCCTTTTGGATACACAAGGAAGGATGTTTTATTGATTGGTCTTGGAGTCACTCTTGCTGGGGTTGGCTTGAAAAGTGGATTGGAGGTATCTGGGTCTGCTTGTGATATTTATTCTTATTTTTTGCTCTTAACTTTGGTCACTTTTGTTGTTACATGCATGCTTATTTTTATTCTTTATTCTTGGAATAACATAATCCAATACCTTGTGACAGATATGTGAAGCTATATTTGATTAATTCATTAATGAAAGTCATTACTATTTCGTGTTTTACAACAAAATTAGACATGCTGTTTTCCGCTTTATCTTCTCAAGTTTTTGTAAAATTCATAATATGAATTATGAGTACTATGCATTGAGATGGTTTATTGAGCAATTTTGTTTGATAAGAATCCCTTGACAATGTTTATGCAGTTTGCTGGAGTTGATCCTCTACAAGCAGGAAACGTAGTTCAGTTGGTAATGGTTTTGGGCCTTACGGTTGGATGGATTTCAACATACATCTTTAGAGTCTCAAACAAGGAAATGACATATGCTCAACAATTACGTGACTATGAAGTTAAAGTCATGCAGGTTTATATTTCCGCACTTTTTTCTTCCAATTTTTTGACTATCTTCCAAATTGGTGCTCTACTGGTTGCCACCTTGCTTTACTCTTAAACTGCAACAAAGGTGTTTTATTTCTTTATAGTGTTTCAGAACTACGTAGCCTTTTGGGTATGGTAAAATTATCAATGCAACCACACAGTAAATTAGGTTCTTTTCATTTTTACAATGATAGATTTATCTTAGATTGTTTATTAATGGAGGATCTGTTCGTTTGAAGCAGATGCTATGAAATTGCCATGTCAGATGGCTCCAAACTGGGTTGGAGAATCTTGGTGTTATGTATGATTTATTCATAATTGGTTTAACTAGACCAGTGAAATTTCACTTCAAAACATTCTGATTTTTGTTTCCACATCACAGCCGCAATGTGCAGTCTAAATAACAACTTCACCTCTTCAACGAGTTGGAAAATGTATAATGCTTAGTACTAGTGGCACCATTGTAGGCCCTGAACCACACCGAGATGGAATAGAAGAGGGGTCTGTCATATGTATCTAGCCTATTACTTAGTCGAGATAGTTAGAAGAAAAAAAAGAAGAAATTGGCTTCAATTTCTGGTCATATACCAATCGGCATGCATGTCCTTTCCAGATCTCCTTTTCAACATATATGTATATATATATATATATATATGTATATATACATATATGCATATGCATGTGCATATGGCATATGCATATACATATACATATACATATACATATATGTATATGTATATGTGTGTGTATATGTATATATATATATCATAGTTTGACTGAGTTTAGGATCCCGATATCCGACTCCGTTGACCCCAAAAATTGATCTTCTATTCTGTTATGCAGAAACGCTTGGAAGGATTGACAGAAGCTGAGCTGGAGGCATTGCTTGAACAAGTTGAAGAAGAGAAGCAACGCCAAGCAAGTGGAGAGCAGGTTAATTAATGCTCTTTATACTTTATATATATCCATTAAATTTTGACGGGAATCAAGGTGTGTGGCTCAATGTATATGGTCATTTTACAAGGATGTTCTCAAGTTACCCTCATTTGTTGTAAATGAAAATGCAGCTTTTGGCTAAATGAAAATGCTTGTGTATGTGATTTATCAAAACCCAGAATATTTATCCCTGGCCGACACGAAATAGTTTCGGCTGATTGCAAAATTATTTTTTTCTTTCGTTCTGCATATGATAAGACCGAGTTGGATTACGGGAATATTACAGTTCAAATATATTATCTTTAACCCAATCTTCAAAAATGGCAGACTATAAAATAAAGGGGGTGGACAAAAAGAGAAAAGTGGGTTGTCGGTTGATGCTTGGGGGTGATTGAAGAGGGAAAGAATTAGCTTAAGCTGCCATTCTCTGCCAAAATGATTAAACAAAAATCAAAATAAAAAAGAATCCAAATCTTGAGTTTTTACCCCCACCAAAGTATGAATGAAATCTTTATTCTAGTATGAAGATTTTTTTTTTTTTTCAAATTTTTTCGTGAACAAGGTAATTAAACCATATTATCGTAGTATCACTGTTTATGTGAATAAAGTTATTATATTAACTGAATTTTTTTTATTTAAAATTTCATTTTTATACAAAATAATTTAGATCAATTATAAAAATAAAATCTGAAAATATCAATTTACAAATTCTTTTTCTCATAAAACAACATAAATATGCAAATGCTTAAATTCAAAAACCATTTCTTCCTTTTATTCAAAGCAAACGTTTACATTAACAATGGAAGTATATTGTAGCAACAATCCTAGCAATGACTACTTTCAATAGCTCATTATCATTGATATCATCTAATTCACATACTCACCTCACTCACTCTCATCTTTCAAACCCAAAAAGCTTACATAATATTCTCTACACCCATTTTTTTAAAAAACTTTCTAGAAAAAGAAAATGGAATCTCCAATTCATATATGTTCCTAGACAAAGCCTAAGCATGGTTCTAACCTTGTTCTCATGGTTCGGATTAATGTTATCAGTAATCCTTAAAATATAGTAAAATATTTAATATGATATTTGAATTTTAAAAATATATAATATGATATCTTAATTATAAATCTATTAATTAAAGTGACATTCATCTTTAATATGATTAACTTCAAATGATAACATGTAATTGATAAATAAATTTTCAAGTACTACGTTAATTAAGAGACCTATAACATAAATATCATATTAAAAAATTTTAAATTAATGCACCTACAGTCCATAAATTTTGACTCAAATTTATTTCGATCTCTAAACTTTAAAAAATTCTAATTGGATATCTAATTACCCAACATTGTCCTATTTTAATCCTTCCATTTATGAAATCATATAAATGAACTGCAAATACTAGCTAACACCATAATATGACGTCAGTTAGCATCTTATATAGTAAAATAAGGGATCAAAATAAAATTTTCTCAAAATTTAGGGATCAAAGGTGAAACTATCTCAAAAATTTTATAAATTTCATATACATTTTATAAAACATTAAATTTAAAATTATAAGAATTCAACATCATTTTAAAAACAAAAAATTACTTTCTATTAGAAATATTATTTTACTCATAAACCATAACAAAAATATTATTTTCTATCCATCAAATATATATTGTACAATATTAAATATCTTTAATTTTCCTCTTTCAAAGATATTTACAAAAAGCAAATAAAGGAAAAGATAAAAATGATTCAAGAAAAAATTGATTTTCATATATTTCAAATATATTTTATAAAATATTATAATTTAAAATATTTTTTAATTTTTATTATGATATGATTTATTACTAAAATAATCTTAAATAAAGGAAAAGATAAAACTTAATAAAATATCAATAAAATATTAAATATCTTTAATTTTCCCCTTTCAAATATATTTATAAAAAATAAATAAAGGAAAAGATAAAAACTAATTCAAGAAAAAATTGATTTTTATATATTTCAAATATATGTCATAAATATATTATAGTTTAAATTGTAAATTTTATTATGATATGATTTATTAATAAAATAATATTTTTAATAGAAAATAGATTTTTAAAAATTTAAATTAAGTTGAAAATTTCAAATTCATTTTATTAAAATTACATATCATTTTTAAAAAGTAAGTAAAAATTTTTATATTGATTTAAAACATTAAATAAAAACTCTACATCATGTTAAAATATTATGTAAAAATTTTTAGATCATTTTCAAAATCTATTCAAAAATATAAAAGCTTTATATTCATATAAAATAAAAATATAATTTAAAGCATTTTTTCTTTTTTCTTTTTTATAAAACATATTTTATAAAATATATTTAAAAAGAAAAAATAAAAGATATTTAATATTTAAAAAAAAATTTGGATAGAAAATAATAAGTTTTATTATGACCTATGAATAAAATAATATTTTTAGTAAAAATAATTTTTTTGTTTTTAAAATGTATTAAATTTTTAAAAAAGGAATTGAAAATTTTAACTTAATTTTAATTTTTGAATATATATTTTCTATTTAAAACAAATATATATTTAATAATTTATATTATAAAAAAATCCAAATATAAATATAATATTTTTATAATACATGTATGAAATATATAAAATTTTAAAATAGTTTTGCTTTTGTCCCTAAACTTTGAGAGAATTATATTTTGATCCTTTATCTGCAATGTGAGTTGCTAACTGATGTCATCACATAGTGCTAGCTGACATTTATCGTCAATTTAAATGGTTTCATGGAAACATAAGAATAGGACAGCTTTGAGTAATTAGGGATCCGATTTAATTTTTTAAATTTTAAGGACCAAAGTAGAATTTGGATTAAAGTTTAGAGATTAAAGTTGCTATTTTCTAAAAAATTTTAAAATTTAAATATTATATTAAATATTTTATTATAATTTAAGAAATTTTTGTTGACATTACTGTTTAGACTTCTAAAAGCTAAAGAAGCAAAGTGGCAGTCACTATAGGCAATGGGTTGATTTCAAATGCAGATTTTAATGAAAATTTAACTATGAACTGTAACAACCCTCTTTAACATGATCACTAAAAATAAAAGAGACAACAATACCTCATTGGATGATTACTTAGATGCAAAATAATAAAAAAAAAGGGGTAAAATCTAGTGTTTAGTTGAATAAAGTTGATCCTTGTTGGTGGCCTAGTCAAAAGAGCAAAAAAAAATGAAAGAAAAAAAAATTCGTGTGGTAATTTTGGCTAGAAAAGCATTGACATATAATTGATGTAGTTTGGAATACCTTATTTAGAAAAATAAAATAAAATTATCCTTATTTAAGAATAAAAATTTTAAGTTATTTATGTGAAAAATACTCCTTAATAGGCTTTGTAAATAAATCAGTATACATAATTTTAAATAGTTTAAACAAGTTTTATTACTATATAAATAGAATTGTTAATTTATTGATTGTTGATCAACTCATTGAATCAATTCAATCTTTTTTTAATAGGAGCATGACAAATATGATTTAAGAATCCTAATCTAACACTATTAGAAAACTGTTTAATATCGATGAATTTTTAACAATGAAAAATTTTTATTGGTAATTATCAACAAATTGTCAATGGTTTACCAATGGATCATACAAAAAATTATTATGTATTTATCAACAGAATACTAGCAAAATTTATTGATAAAAAAAAAAGCCATTGGTATTATATAGGTGATGTTGTCACAGAAAGTTGGCAAATTGGCATAGGAAAAAAATTTTTTAAAAAAGAAACTAATTTGTTAACTTGTATAAAATTAAAATCCCTAAATCCCTTTCTTATTTTCCCATCATAATCCCTAACCCAAAACCTTTTCTCTTTCTCAACCCCCTATCGTTCTCTTTTTGTCATCGTCATTGCCATTATACCGTCATCCCATTGCCAAAAGATCGTTGTTGCCATGGCACTATCATTCTACCATCACACCGACAATCTTAATTCTCAAGTTCCCACAAATTTCCTTTCTCTTTTATTTTTTTTGCTCACATTTCTCTTTTTCATAGTTTCAAAATTTTTTTGCTTTCTCCCATTCAATATATGATAACCATAAGTATTTTTTAGAAGAAGAAATAGGCTATGCTACCAGTTTCTTCATGAAGTACCATATGAAAATAAAAAAATATATTTGAGCTCAGTAAAGGAAAAATAGGTTTTTAGTGTTGGTAATTATAAGGCAAACTATGTAGGTTTTGAGATTTGAATAGGGTTTATGATGGGTGGGATTTGATTGAAAAAAGTCATGATCTTTTAGTTAACAAGATAGGGTTTCTAGATAATGGAAATTAGGTTAGTTATAGGTCTAGTTTGGGGCAATTGCAATTATTGACTTGGTTAAGACAACCCTCGGGCCAAAGGGAATGATAAGTTTTCCACATTGTGTATACAAATTAAAAGACTCCAATAATAGTTCTTCTCTACTTTAAATCGTTGACTATATTGTTGGTGAAGTTATCTAACAGGATAAAATTTTACAATCAACAAATAGAGGATATGAAGTCACTGCTACAAATGATGGAGCTACCATCTTAAAGTTCCTACATATTAACAACCCAGCTGCAAAAGTCTTAATTGCTATCCTTATAATGGTTTTCATTTTCTTGACTACACTTTATGTGTAAAATGGTTTATTTTTTGCAACATTTTTAAAACTTGCATGAGTTTGATGATTTTTTTTTTTGTTAATAAAACTACATGATGGAACTATAAATGGTTCAATGAACTATGCTACCATAATCATTGGTTTTAGGGGAAATTTTTTTATATTATTAGATTATAATCTTAATACAAAATTCAAACATCTCAAAAATTCAAAATGATAAGGTTTGTGATGGGACAACTTCTGTTGTTGTTGTTGTGATTGGAAAGCTTTTAAGAGAGGTAGAAAAGCTTGTAGCAATCAAGATTCATCCAATAACTATAATATCAAGTTTTTTTGGCCTCACATATCTTTTTATTATTCTTATTTTATGCTATTTCTTGCATGTCATGATTCACCCCAGTTTTATTTTTTTTATAAAATATATTTTTTCTTTCCATTAAATAATGTATTTATATTTTAAAGCTTATTTGTGGTATTATTCCAATGGCATTAAACTACAGTGAATTTAAGCTTGTTATCTAGTTTCCTATCTTTATAGCATTAACAAAGGTGTTGGGATACTAATAACGTCATTTTTTTGTGAAATATTTTCTTATTTGCTTTCATCATATAAAATTTAAAGGAATTGCATTATAAAGATGAACATGAGATTTAACATGTTAAATTTTAATACTTTACTCTTTACTCCTAATAGGGGCAAATTTTTCAACATCACATTTTCTATATTATTTGCCTAAAATTTCTTTTTGAACGTAATAACAGCGTCATTGCATTTGTATCTAGAGTATATTTGGTTTTATTCTCTTATCTTGTATTTTGTTGATGTGCCAATTGCCAAATAAGTTTTGTTTTAGAGTTTATAATAATGTATGCTAGTTTTATAGATTATCAAATGATAGCCAAATGTGGTCGGAATGCTTTGTTGGAAAGGATTGTGGATAACAAAAAAAAAATGTAGGTGAATATTGTTGGATATGAGTACATTCATTTTATTTGTGTATGGATGTATGATACTTTTATGTTTTATGTTATTTTGACTATTATTTTAGTTTTTCTTACTTCATCATTGAGTACATTCATTTTATTTGTGTATAGATGTATGATACCTTTATGTTTTGTATTATTTTGACTATTGTTTCAATTTTTCTTACATCCTCATTGAACTAGGTTTTTTAATGTGTTTGACTTGATAATATTTGTAATGGGTGAGATTTGATTATTTGTTGAAATGTGACTACTTTGCAAAATAGTACATTTGTGTTTGGTTAGTTTTAAGAGATATTAAGCAAATGATTAAACCATTGATAAAGTTCATTGTTTCACTAAATTATTGACCTCTTATATAGCTCATGTGTGACTAATCTAGATTATGACCTTTTGCTAAAGGATGGGAGTTGTTTCATATCAATAACAGCCATTTGAGTTTTTACATGTGGAACTTATCAAAAGGATTATGTAGTAGAATAGCCTTAATAAAGGCCAAAGGAATAGGAAGAGATGCTAAGTTGATGGTTGCCTTTTAGGAATTGATAGCGAAGTTAGTGTAGAGTAGTTAACAAAAATTGGAAACATGGTTGCTTGTAATTTGGTCATCTTGTACTATGTATGGGCAACTATTTAGTTGTACATATTTATTTAATATACCTATATGGCTACATGGTCAAATGAACCTCTCATTTTCTCTGAAAAACCTTGTTGAGTTGAGTTCTCAATTTGTGTAAGAGAAAATGGGATGATATTGCATTTTGTTTTAAAGTTGTAATAAATAATTTTTTGGCCTTTATATTAATTTGAGAAACAATAAATGCATGAAAGTTATAATTCATTCAAAAAAGAAATTCTATATCAATTTTCTTCGAGAATTAACTCTTGATTTGTAAAAATTATAGCAAGACTTGCAAAACTTGTTAAGAGATTGTAAAGTGACTACACCCATTGGAGATTGTGAATTGACTGCACCCTTTAGAACAACAATTCTTTATCTAACTACTGATGGCAACATTCATAGCTTCAAAGCTTTAACTCTTTGTGCACTCTTTGATGTATTTTTTTGTATTTTCATCTAATTAGAATTCGTAAATAACTTTGTAAAATATTATTATTCTTTTATAAATGAAATGTAATGTTTCGTTTATTTTTTTCTATTTATGTATATTTTAATATTTATATAATTGCTTTAAAAATAAATTTAATAAAGAATATAATAAAATGAAAAAATTTATAAAAAAATATAATTAAAAAATTAAAAATAAATATTACCGACGAAAATATTAACTATTATCGATGGATTACTAATGGATTTTATCAATGGATTTTTATCGATAATTATTGACAAAACATTTATTGACAAAATATTTATTTATGAAAATTTTAATTTATTGACGGAATACTATTACCGACTTGCTTACTACTGAAAGAAATTTTTGTTGGTAAAATCCTTTTTTGGGCTGTGTAAATTTTGCCTTTTAATAAATTTTTTCAATCTCCCTTAATACTTGTTTGGTGCCAAGTTGACCTTAAGGGGTAAAACCTTGAAATCATAGAGAAAACGAAAGAGAGTGATTAAAGACAAAGGTTAAGGGTGGTCCCAGCTTTTGTGATTCGATACTCAAGTCAAAAATCAATTAAGATGAGTAACTAAAAAATAATAATAAAAAAGTAGAAGAAAGCAAGGTAGATAAATGGTACCTAGCTGGTGCTATTTATACTTGTGGGATGGGGAGTTTCAGGCAACTTAGGCTACTAGAGGTCAATCTAGTGCTAAGGATGACTTGGTGGGTCCAACTTGAGCTGGACATTAACAATCTACTTAGAGCATGACAATTTAGCATTTAGAGAGACTTCATGTAGGTTGATGATGTGGTTGAGCTTATGTGAACTTGTGAATTCAGGACAGCCTGACACATCCACTCAACTAGTCCAAAATGCCCTTGGCTATTTGTTGAATTTCTCTAATGAGAAAAAATACCTATTTTGTCATTTGAACCTAAAAATACCCCTAACATTTTGTCTCCCTCCGAGTAGTCTTAGGTATTAGACTGATGATCATGAGTTGGATCGATCTAATATATTTTTCATAAGGCCAAGTTGTGAGCTAAGCATAGGTTTATAAAAGAATTCTGTCAGATAAACAACCTTGCATTGCTAAGGTAATGGATAACAATGGTCAATGTGAACAAGAACAATATTGGCTTAGTCCGTGGTGATGTTACCAATGCATTTTGCATGATCATTGTTATACTTATAATATTTTATGACTTATTCATTATTTTGTTATTGTAGTGTCCAAGATGAAACTTGTATGAATTCTTACTTTTTGTGGGCCATGCAGTGCTAGATGAGACGTAACCTGTGGTTGACGTAATCATCCATTATTTTTAAACAATAAATTCATGGTGGAATGATCAATATACCCTTTTTATAGATTGGATCACATTTATTAAAAAAAAGAGGATTTTTAGAGGTTAAATGAATAAAGATTGAAAATACAAAAGGATATCATCAGTAGCCATTACGATGACGTGGTTCAATCTAAAGCATTCATTTGATCTCCTAGTTGGCTATGTAAAAGGCTCTCTAGGGCCTTAGTGACTCACTGCATAAACTTTTAGCTCTTAAGCTGACCAAATTTAACTGACCTCAATACTTCTAGGTTTCTTTCATCCGACCTTGTTTCATTCAAACTCTTCAAAACATTTTTCTTTTCTTTTCATTATGCCTTCTAATTCAAGTATGTTTGTTAATTTAGGGTAGAAGTAAGGGCAAATAATCTCAATCGTGAAGCTTTTTGCTCGAATGATCAAGTCTTCTCTTCATTGTAGGAAAAGATTATCATCAAGCTACTTACTAGTTAAATCCAATGTCTATTAAAGGCCAAAAATAAATTGAGGACAACATCTGAATAAAGGGAAAGTAGGTTTATTATAAGATGGATGAGCTCCTTATCATAATTGATTTCGACCTCAAAACCCTTCAATCCCAATATTAGTGGTTAGTCTGACTTATTCAATTGACCTTTCTTTTTCTTCCTCTATTCCCCCTCTAGATAATCCTCATCCTTCTTTACCTTGTCACCCTTCTTACCTTTTTTTTTTCCTAACAATCTATAACCCAGGTTTAAAGTCCAACTTTAACTCGTCTTCTGAGTCTGAAGAATCTTTTTATTCCTCTTTAAGTTTTTCTTCCTTTAACATAATGGAGGTCTCAACCCCTGTACAAACTTGAGGGTTTGCCCCCTCTTTAAAAGCCAAGCAACCTAGTAATGAGGCTTCTAAGGTTGAGTAAGTTCTAGGCAAGCCGTAAAAAGAAAGGTCTAACCAAACTGAGCATGAGAATGAAGGTAAATGAGAGGCAGAGGTCACCAAAAATGATGATGCAAATCTCTTTGTACTATACCCTTTGTCTTTTAGGTATAACCCAAAATGAGGTGATGTAGAGCTTAAAAGGTAGGGCCAATCTCGAGGATTACCTTAACTTAAGCTGAATAATTTTTTAATTCTATGTTTGTTTTTTAAATATGTGTAGTTATAGTTTGTTTATTATATACAAACATATTTGTTTATTATTCATAAATGTGTTCATTTATATATATATATATATATATTTAAACATGTTAGTTTAATGTTCATGAACGACTTCATTTAAATTAAGCAAACCGAACAAAAACTAAATTTGAACATCTTACCATTTAAATGAATTGAGCTTGAACGTAGTCAACAATTTTCTTACTAAATACAAATAGTTTTAAAAATAAATGAGCTGACCACAGATATATATTTGTTCATTCATGCTTAGTTTGTTTACACCTTTATTGATTTCATCATCTTTTCGTCAAACTTTTAAAGCTCCATTTGAATGAACAATTAAATTAATTCGACGAGATTAAAAACAATGATGAAAATGAGATTAATTATTGTAATAGTGAAATTAAAATCCGTAGTGAGATTATGTTTGGATGCAAAGCAACGTGATGGTGAGATTAATTGTAGTAAGAAGAGAAAATGACCATTAAGAATATTAAAATAAAAAATTTTATTTAATAAAAATTTTAAATGATTTAATATTTATTAAATTATTTTAAATAATCATTTTATTAATAAATAATTAAAAATAATAATAATAAATCAAAATTTATTTATTTATAAAATATAATAATAAAAATCAAAATGAAAAAAATAAAGGTTGTGGTGCTTTTGGATTAACATTAAAATTTTAGGGATAGAAAGGAAAAAAAAAAGCTTCGATGCAATTGGTGACTACACCCATTTGTGTCTGATGGCCAATCGCCACTGACTACACCACGCTGAAGACCTATTTAGGGCTCTACTAGTCAGTAGGCATGGATTTTGATGACGATCAGTGCCTCACTGGAGGTCAAATTACTTCGCAATATGCCCTTTAAATGGTGCATTTTCATTAAATTTTAGGTTTATACATTTCAAATTCTATACTACTATACAATCTATACATGAGAAAATTTAACTTTTAAAAGAATACAAATCAAATAATATTGATACAAAGTTTTGAAGTTGCCACCACACCAAGGTAGGTGTAGATACTTGATTTTGGTTATTGATATTTTATTTTTATTAATTTCTATAAAGGTGTTAAAGTTGAAGATAAATCAAAATAGGTGATAAGGTTGTTTCAATGAAGAATATTTTATGAAACAGTTATTCATGGAACAACTTTTCATAGAACAGTTGTTCACATAACAACTATTCAAAGAATAGCTTCTTCACAAGACAATACATTTATGGAACAGTTGTTCTCGGAACAACTTCTTCAATAAACAACATCAACACCGTTATTGAAAATTTTTTCATTAAAAGTTGCTTCATTAAGAGTTATTCTATAAAAGATGGTTTACTAAATGTTACTTCACCAGAGAAGAAGTGAAAATAACCTCGAAATATGGTAGGATTCTTGGGTTAATTTCGTTATTGGGATGTTTCAAAGAGTTTGACTTGGTAGATCAAATATAAAGATAGCTAAGAAGTTTCCTTTTAACCTTTTTATGAAATATGAGTGCTTCTCTTTTTATTTCAAAACAAATAGTGAACTTCTATATTTACTATATCTATCACTAAAAGCTAATTAGAGTTTCATTAACCAATACATTAACACCTTTTGTAATAGCCCATTCCCCAATTATTCACTATTATTCATATTTAACACATTTTACAACTATCAATTTCACTATTATTACTATTCAACTCAAGACATGTAACCTTTATTCTTGAAACTTATAAATAGGAGTTTTCATAGTTCATATGAAGATTTTTGTGAACTTTGGTAGATTTCTCACAATTTTCTTTCAAACTTTCTTTATAATCCTCTCTTCCTAAATCTTTCTCTGAGCTTTATTCTCTGTTTTACTTCACCATCTACCATTGCACTCAATACTTTAGGGTCTGCTCTAATATTTCTCTCCATCATCTTTTGGCACATCATATTTTACTTGTTTGTAATGTTTCTTTACCTCAACAAAGAACTTGTTTACAGTCAGTAACTAACCAAAATTGCAAATTTAAAAAGGAAAAAAATAAACATGCAAATGAAAACCCTAAATCAAAAGAATGAAATGAATATATAAAACATTCAAAACAAAAAACTAAAAAACTTTCATGATACATATCTTACAAGCAAATGAGATAAAGTCATCCCTATATGTATTGCCTTTATCAATGCAATAAATTAGAAGAGACTCTCTTATAAGAACCATTTCAATTTTCACATTTGAAACCCAATTACAGTTTTTGCCTTCTTCCTTATAACAACCTTTTGTATTTTGGTTAAGGAGCAGTAGGCTTTTGATGTAGGGTACACAAAACCTAATGTCAAACATAGACTTTTTCTTTCTTCAATGACCTAAAAGCAGAAGTCAAATTGGCATTAAACTTTTCTTGACACTAATACTAAGTGAATAAAAAAAAATCAAAATGCAAATCGTGAATATCAATGGCAAATATAATCCTACTTTCTATATAGATTGAAATTAAAAGCCTAAAAAAATAAAAAGATGATGTTGTATATCTTGAATGGACATGAATTATCCCTATAAAAGCAAAGGTGAAAACCATGGTATAAAAACTAAAAAGAAATATTTTCTACCAAATAGCTCTGCCTTAACTCGTCAAGTAAACCAATCCCTTTATATGCTCATTGGTCACATAAACAAGATCCTTAGATTGGTACATTACCTAATTCATGTCTAATGTCTTAGAACAGTCCTAGCACAGAAGGAAAATATACATCATATCATAATAATCAACTTTTCCTGACATTGATACTAAGTGAATCAAAAGAAATCAAAATGAGAATTATGCATATCAATGGCAGATACAATCCTACTTTTTATATGGATTGAAATTAAAAGCCCTAAAACAAAAAAAGAAAAACAATGGAGTTGATTGATCTCCCTTTAGCTGGAAGAAAATGCACATGGTGCGAAAAAGTAATTCACCATCAATGAATAAATTAGATAGTTTCTTATTGTCACCATACTAGTTGCTTATCTTTTTTTATATCAATTAGTGGAGTTTGGACATATCAATCTCTGACCATGTAGCAATTTGTTTGGGTATCAATGTCTTTGATTTGGGCTTGAAACCACTTAAGCTTTTCAACCATTGGTTAGGGAATGGTGATTTTAATGTCTTAATGGAAGAAAAATGGAGAAGCTATAAAGTGCAAGGTTATGAGGGGTATCGATTACTTTAAAAAATGAAAATTCTCAAGAAGGATGTTAGGTCTTGGAAAAGCTATGTCAAAGATAAGATGGTTGCTTCTATTAACTTATAACTAAGGATTTTTTTATTTAGAGAAAAAAATGCAGAAAGCAGGCATAATGAGATTATAGAGTCTTTTGTCACTTCAAAAGAAAGATAAAATTATGACATCTTCAAAGCATTGAAGAAAAAATGAAGACAAAAGCCAGATTTAAGTGGATTCAAGATGGTGACAAGAACACAAAGTACTTTTACTACATCTCTAATAGTAGATGGTGAAACAACTTTTTATCTCACATCTCTTACCAAGGCAAACATTTTAATACCTAAAAGAAGTGAGATTAGCTATCGAATGCCATTTTAAAGAACTCTTTAAGAAAACATCTAGCCTTTTATTATTTTTTTCAAATGTTGAGACCAATAAATTGACAACTTCCCAAGCTTAGCAATTAATTACTATTTTTTAAGCCTACAAATGCACAAATCACTATTAAGTAATAATAGTAGTGAATGAGTATTGTTTTTTCAAGGATTATGTAATGGTACTAAAAACCAAGTACCAAAATGAGTCTTTTTACCTTATATTTAGACAGATCAAAAAAGGATGGGGATTGATTGAAATAAAATAAGAAAGCTGACTAAAATTGTATACAAAATAAATACAGGCCAAATGGGAAAATAGATGGCAAGAATTAAGTCGATGAATCACCAAGGGTCGAATAACATTAATTAACTTTAATAACATAAAAAAAAGGTGATAGAGTTATAGGGGCCAACTGCAATGCTACATAATATGAGTACTTACTAGCATTTAGGGTGGTCGAATATAAAAGAAAAAAAAAGAGCAAGTTGCAAACAATGTAAATGGAATGGAAAGCAAGTAAAATGAAAGCTTTAAAGAGAACTTGGAAATGAATTAAACTTTACATTACTTGAAACATAAAAGAAAGAGAGCTTTGAAGAAAACTTGAAAAGAAAAACTTGTATTGAGAAATGAGAACTTGAAAACATGAGTTTTTTGGATAGTCTATCACCCTAGTCAAATGGAACTAGAAAATACAAGAAGTGCAACTTAGAACTGAATTAGAAAAGAAAGGAAAAAAATAGAAAATGGGATGTTTTACAAGCGAACTAAAATGGTCTATTTATAATACAAGGCCATGGGTAAGTGAGATGAACCTAGACACTTTCATCATAGCTAAAACTCATTTAAATTCAAAAAGTGATCTTATTCATCTAGAATGGGATTGCCGACTAGATAGGGAGCTTGTTAAGTTGGTAACTTGTATGGCCGAATAGTGAGTTTAATATAAAACAAAATAAAAGAGTGAGTTCTAAACAAGTAAATGGAATGGATAGCAAGTAAACTGAAAAAGCTTTAAAGAGAACTTGGAAATGAATTAAGTTTTAGATGACTTGAAACATAAAAAAAAAAGATAACTTTGAAGAAAACTTGAAAAACAAACTTGTATTGAAAAATGAAAACTTGAAAATGAGAGTTTTTTGGCTAGTATATCAATCTAGTTGAATGGAACTAGAAAATACAAGAAGTGTAACTTAGAATCGAAACTAGAAAAGAAAAGGAAGAAAGTAAAAAATGATATGCTTTATGAGTTGGAAGAGCCTACTTATAATACAAGGCCATAGGTAGCTTAGATGAACCTAAACACTTTCATCATAGCTAAAACTCATTTAAATTCAAAGAGTGATCTTGTTCAGCTATAGTGGGATTGTCGAGTAGATAAGGAGCTTGTTGAGTTAGAAGCTTGCATGGCTGAATGGTGAGTTTGGATTAGTCCATTTGTGCTATCTTTGCTTAAGTTTCATGCCACATCAACCACATTTGAAATTTAAATGGAGATATAGGTAGGATTCAACTGGTTTGCATTTTTCTCCATGATCTTTACTTGATTTCTTTCACTTGGCTTCAAACTCTTTTAAACATGCTTTGGTTGAATATGTTTACTTGATGTTTTGGGCTTCTTGGTTCGACTTAAATGTGAGTTGGGCATTGCCACTTTTGCACAGATTTTACCTTTTTTTTTGTATGCATGACCAAATGTAACTATCTTTAAGAACATGGATGGTAAGCTAGTCATGTAAAATTCTTTAGGCTTTGGCCAAATGGTAGCTCATCACTTTTGCATGTGTTGCATGGCTTTCATGCATGGCCACATTTCTTGTCACTTTTGCACAAATGGTAGCTCATCACTTTTGCATGTGTTGCATGGCTTTCATGCATGGTCACATTTCTTGTCACTTTTGCATATTTTGTATGGATTTCATGTATTTTCAGTCAAATCGTTCAATTTTTTCATGCAAACCTAAAAAACAAGAATTCAAACACATTAAGGTAGAAATGGTATGAATTTATAAGAATTTTCAAAATTTCAAGCAAAAGTGACCTATGAAAAATCATAATTTTTATAATCATTAACAACTAGAAAAGCCTTTCTCTGAGGTGGAGTACAGAAGTCGATTGAGGAAGGAGATGCTGACAAAGCCCTCGATCCCAATGGGTTCAATCTCAATTTTATAAAAAGCAATTGGGGACTTCTAAGATCTGACATTTTGGAATTTATCCATAGCTTTCACAGGTTAAAAAAGATACCAAAAGGAATTAACTGCTCATTTATTATTCTTGCTACCAAAAAATAATGTGTAGAATCTCTGAATGACTTTCAACCTATTTTTCATATTGGGAGTGTCTACAAGATCTTAGCCAAGGTGCTAACTAATAGACTAAAATGGGTTATGAGCTTTATTATCAATCACACTCAGTCTACGTTTGTTAAAGGTTGACAAATCATGGACAACATTTTGATAGCAAATGAGGTAATTGATTGTAAGAAAAAATCCTAAATGAGGTTTTTTATTTAAACTTGTCTTTAAAAAAGCTTTTGATTGGCGAATTTGGATTTTTTACAAGTTTTAAGGGTTTTGATAAGATGGATTTCATAGGTTAGGGGATGTATCTCCATAGCTTTTATCTTAGTCCTCATAAATGCTTTCTTATGAACCCCATCAAGATGCATAAAGCCATTTGCCAAAGCGATCCTCTATCCTCTTTCTTATTCAATAAAGTTGTAGAGGGATTAAGTATTCTTCTTCAGAAGGTTGTCGCATTAGGTATTTTTAAAGGAATTAACATAGGGCAAAGAGAGGCACATCTCTCACTTGCAATTCATAGATGATACTATTATATTCTGTGAAGTGAATATGGAACAATTACTGCAAATTAAAAGAATACTAAGGTGTTTTCAACTTTATGCTAGTCTAAAGAATAGGTTGGTAATATATACTATATAGCTTACTCTCTTCCTTTTAAATATCTTTCCTTCCCTTTTAGAGCAAATCCAAAGAGGATCTCGACTTGGCAACTGGCGATTGATAAATTTAAAAGCAAATTCAGTCAATGGAAAAGTAAACTACTATATATAGGGGATCGAGTGGCTCTAATCAAAACGGTTTTTACAAACCTACCAATCTATTACATGTCCATATTCAAAATGTCGAACTCAAAAAAATTCAACGCCAATTTTTATAGGGAGACACAAAGGAAAAGGGAAAACTGAGATTAGTTGATTAGCATACTATTTGTAAGAGCAAACAATATGATGGTTTGGGTTTGTTTAGTTTTGAGAATTGCAACCAATCTTTACTATTAAAATGGACTTAGAGATGCCATAGAGTGTCAAATTCTCTATGGAAGAAAGTGATATGTGACAAATACAATTTGTCTTTAGCTAACTTGTGGCTTGCTCCTTGCCAATCTCATTTCTATTTTTGTGTTTGGAAAGATATCCAAAACAACTAGTGCTTTTGAAATAATTTTAACCTTGTTATTTCAAGTTTTCTTTACTGTGCAGGTGATGGAGCTAGGATAAATTTCTAGATAGATCAATGGATCCATGGCCTCATCTTGAAAAACTCTTTTGGTAGAATATATGCTCTAGCGATCTGGGTTTCAAATAAAGTTCTTTAGTAGAATAGCGGTCACAAAATTATAGTAATGCCACCACTCATCACCGTTATCGGGGAAAATGCAGCTAAAAAATTGAATCACACTCGAAATGATATGTAATGGCCGCTAGGAAATGGTGTAATGGGGAATAGCGGCAATAACAATTCATAACGGACTGTTATTGTCGCTATTCCCATTTTCCTAGTCACCGGTTCAAATAAACTAAAAAAAAATTCAACACGAATAAAGCAATTGAGAAGACTGCAAGAGCAAGAGCAAAAGTAAGAACAAAAGCAAAAAAATAACTCAAGTCTCAGATTCTCAATTTCAAAATCAATCAAAAAAAGTTAGAAAATAGTATCAAATCCTTTATCAACCATTCAATCGACAACAAACTTAACTCAATTTGTAAATTACTCAAATTCAAATCAACCTCAAGTTCTGAATCAACAATCAAGATCAACGAAGGTAAGAGAAAGTTAAATTAGTTGTTTTTTTTTTTTTTTTTTTGTAAAATTTCTGTAGAATAATGTTGAACTTTGTAAGGATCTGAGAGCAATGAGGTCAAGGGACTCTGTAGGCAATGACATTGACGAGGGTAAGTGACAGATGTAGAGAGAAAAAAGGAAGAAAAAGAAAGACATGAAGAAGAGTTGAGGACGAAGGTTTTTGGTTATTAAAATTTGAGAGAAACTTTTAGGGGGGGTGTTTGCTATTGAGTGGGATGCGTAGGTGCCGAGTGGAATGGGGTGGGGTGAGGTGGGTAGGGTTTTTCTATTTAATTTTGTAATTAATTTTATTAAAATATATGTTTGAAAATTTGTAGTTTTTGAAATTATATATATAGATTTTAGATGAAAATTTTTAATATATTTTTTTGTATAAGTTAGATGAAAAATAATTAAAATTAAATATTATATTTTGATTTTGCTATTTATTAATTTATGATTTTGTATTTGAAATTTAATAATTTTTTATTATTTTTGTATTTATATTGTTGTTAATTCTTTTGCTATTTGATTAGTTCTTATTAATTTATAACTATAGTTGATGGAATTTGAAATTATTATATTTTTAAATTTTTAATTTTATTAAATATGAATGCTTGGTATTTAACATATTATATTTGGTTAATATTTTGATTTGTCTAGAATTAATATTGAATATGAACTTGACTCAAGCAAAAATTTTATTGCTAAACCAAATATGAATGCTTTTATTATAATTTAAATAAAATTGTGAATAATTTTTTTAGAAAATGAAAAACATAAAGTATCATAAATTTTTTAAAAATCATTAAATAAAAATTTTATAATAAAATATGTAAAATTAAAATAAATTCACGATCACAATAACCGTGATTATCGCAATGATCTCTTTTATATCAGAAAACGTAATAAATACGACACGATCGAAAACGTAATCGTAACCGTTATTTAAATTTCTATTGGTGATCGAAAAAGTAACCCATATCAAAGACTATGGCAAATGAGATGAGTTGATCTGGCACTGGCATATTCCATTAAGGCGAAACCTCTTCGACTGGGAGATTGCCCTATGGGAGCAGTTTATGGAACTTCTAAACTCTGTATCCCTTTCTTCTATGGCTACCGGCAGATTGATTTGGACCTACACAACTAAACGGAGTTTACAAGCCAAAATCCTTCAAAATAGTGTTGAAAAAATCTGGAAATACTGAACCACCTGTTGAAAGCTACATATGGAAAGGATTAGCCTCGCCCGAAGTTGAGATGTTTTGAAAGCAATGAAAATATGAATTCCTGTGATGCAAGTACTCCAAGAAAGCTGTTTGAAGAATAATAAGAATAATTGCGTTTTCTGTGATGAATTGGAACATGTGAACCACTTAACTTCTTCTCTGCCCATTCCCTTGGAAGGTTTGGTGCAATAAATGTGTACTGCAATGGGGCATTAATTGGGTTATACTAAGACTTGCATGAAATCAAGATCACAAGCTACAACATCTACCGTTAAGCAAAACTAATATTTTTCGGGTGCTAATCAGTGCATAAAATTAGGTGTTAGCTCAAACAAATTTGAGAATAAAGAAGGGTTAAATATAAAAATAGTGTCTATGCTATATATTTTTTGTCAATTTAGTACTTAAATAAATAAAATTATCAGTTTGATATTTAAATTTTTATTTTATTATCAATTTTGGTATTTTCAATTAAATTTATCAGTTAACTTA
Organism: Durio zibethinus; assembly: GCF_002303985.1. The sequence goes on from NW_019167838.1 coordinate 13,807,933, forward strand.
TTAATATAGTATGAACAACTAATAAAATACTGATACATATCAAAAGTACATTCAGTACCATTTCATCAATTGTCATGTCAATATTAATAAAATATTTCAAAAAAATTTTAAAAAATTCTAAAAGTTTTTAAAAAGTTTTAAAAAATCTGAAATATTTTAAAAAACTATAGAAAATTTAAAAAATAAGAAATATTTTTAAAAATTATAAAAATTAAGAAAATATTAAAACTTAAAAATTTTGAAAAATCTCAAAATTTTAATAAAAATCCCAAAAATTCTAAAATATTAAAAAATGAATATTTTAATAAAAATAAATTTTTCTTAAAATTCAAAAAATTCACATAAACTTGAAAAATAAAAAAAAAATCTAAAATTCTTTAAAAATATATGAAAATTTATTAAAAGTTCTTAAAAATTTTTAAAAACTATAAAAAATAAAATTTGAGAATTTAATAAAAAATTCATAAAATATATAAAAAAATTAAAATTACAACATTAAAAAAGAATGAAAAATTTTCATAATGCTTACCTGCTACAAGCAACAATTTACTCAAACCTTAACTTCTATGAGTTATTGTATCATATCTCTTGAACTTACAGCTTCGAGAGAGTTGAAAATGCGTGAGTAACAACCACAATTTTAGCCATTCACTGATGGCTACGAGATTTTACAAGTGGTCAGTTTAACCGATGTTGTCACGCCCCAATCCGACGGTTCTAGGTCGTGGCAACGCCAAACACCATGAGGTAATCCCCATGAGCATTTGCGGCTAAATCAGTTTTTTCCAAACGCTATTAGTTCCAATAGTACCTCATTATTATTAAATAAACTTTACGAAAATTCTATTACAAAGTCTCCAATTATTTTTTCATAAAAACCATAACAATATTTCGATCACAAAATTATGATAAAATAAAAAAAAATAATATTATAAATATGATTAAATTAAATAATATTTTCTTATTTTGATATATATATATATAAAGATTAAAATAAGATAATTTTTTTTATTCATCAAAATTATTTTATTTTGAAATTTATATAATTTAAATTATCGATGTAATTTTTAAAGATATAATATGTAAATTTAATCTCATAAATTAAAAATAATCTTCTTCACATTAAGAGAATTGAATCATCTTATATCAAAAAGATAATAATCCTCTTTGTAATCATATCTCTTTCAATTAAATACAAATCAAACATAATATAAAATGATTATCTTATTATCTTATCCATCATTTTATACACCAAACATGAGCTGAGTGTTCAGTCTATACATGAAGACTTATGCCCCACTATTCACAGATTTCTATTAATATCATAATTGCATACATAATTAGAAACAACACAAAATCGAGTTCTTACAGCATCAGGAACTAGTTGGAATAGTTCCATACAAATTGATCTTCTTTTGTTAAAACGCTCCCCCCCCCCCCCCCCCCCCCCCCCCCCTCTCCCAAAATATCTCGTTTTAGTGATTTCCAACTCTCTCCTTATCAAAATATCCCCTTACAATGCCCAGCCCATTAATGTACAATGATAAGATGCAAGATATGGATTACTATTCATTCCTCCACTAAAACCTAACTGATTTATGCCTGTGAATGTCTACCTTATTTTATAAAAACTTAAAAAAAAAGAAAATCATAAAAAACAATTGCAGAATCAGTTTGTTCCTAGGACAAACCGTGCGAAGAGAAAGAGGCTGCAACAAGTGGAAATGAAACTGAATTTAAAATGTTTCATTTGTTAACACCAAGGACTTCGGATTATATGTATGAATAAGAAAAAAACAATTATCCAAAAGTCTACAGTTTAATGATACATGTACACGTTTACATGATCCAATACTACCAAGTTTGCAGCTACACATTCCATTTGTGCTAAACAACACATTTTCAATAGTGGTGAACCTCAAACGACTTGAAAAGCCAAAATACATTCTATCAAACTGAAAAATCAATTATACCTGTTCCTCTACCTCTTTTCATTTCTTTCTTTCCTTGTTTTCTAGACTTAAACTTGAAAAAATAACTAACTTTAAATGCACCATAAAATTTTTATTCAATATAAAAACAAAATGTGGCAAAACTCATCTGTTCTTTGTGCAGATCAGAAACTGGATGGTGCTATTAGAATGGCTTTTCTCGCTATATTTTCTGCTACTCCGCCCATTTCATAAAGTATTCTAACGGGCAATCAGCTCAACTCTGAAAATAAAAACTAAATAGAATGTGCCTCAAATTGTGTTCTTCTTGTTCATTTGTCCAAGGCCCTCTATGCAAACCTATATACCCAAAAAAAGAAGCAATTTATTCATAAAGAAAAGGAACGGACAAACAAACAAAGATGTGATTCATAATTTTACTTAATTCGATTTTATCTACCAATCAGCAAGTTTGTCAAAATAAAAGAATGGAAGCCAGAAAAAGAAGTTGAAGATGTTATATGAGACACAAATTTCATTTTCATTCCTCAATTGAAAGACAAAACACCACTCTAATATCACAGAAGGATTACAAAGGCAATTTTGAACTTTTCCATAATAAATTTAAATTTTCTTTTTTTAATAATTTTAAATTATCTTTAAACTTACAGGATTTTGATTTTTTTTTTCTCTCAACTTTAATTTGTACATGAATATGTGTAGCATCACTTTCTAATATAAAAATAAATACATTATTGCAAATAATATTTATTATACTTTCGATGTTTTGGATTGTTATATTAAATTGTGATTACAGATATTATGTTTATGTACATTTCAAATGTTTCTAGTTTTATATATAATTTGGCATGCCAATATTGCTACAATTAAAATTCTTCATGATGTTAGTAATTAATAATCAGTATACTATAAAACATGCATTATGACGGTTTTTGAACTTGGCTCCCTGAAAAATTATGAAAATAGTTGGAACAAGGAATGGTTTGAATGCAATTATAAGAAGGCTCACTGTCTAACAATGCACATTTGGAAAATTATTCACATACACAACACATAGTGGCCAAAAGAACAATCAATATTAAGAAAATCAGCTGAAAGATTGCAGGAAATGTATCATGGTTCAACAAATGGAGCCACAATGAAGAAATGCCTAATCCAGTAAATATATTTTCTCATTCTAATAATAGGACTCGAGGCTAATCAATACTTCATGTTCTTGTAGAACAAATTCTTGAATTGATCCAGTATGAGAATGAGAAATTAAACTACCATAACAACAAACTACCATAACAACAACAGGATGCAGGAGGATCTCATAATCTAACAAATAAAACCAAAATGAAGAAATAAATAGTACCATCAAATAATGGGCAAAAAGACAAAAAAGAGAAGTGCCAACAAATACACAATTTCTTGTTTCAGTATGTAAGGGACACAAGGTAAGAATATGCCATAATCAAATGCTTGAATACGCTTCCGAACAATAATTATAGGAATAAGTTATACCTCTTAGAGTAATGCTTGCTATCTCCTACTCTTTTTTGGCTTAAGCCTCTTGAAAGCCATAAATGTAACTGCAGCAGACAAAGAATACCTGCAGAAACATGAAATAGATACAGGGTAAGAGGTATGAAAGGAGGCCAGACAATTTGTTTAAACTTCTGAGATAAATTTGTTATATTGTTGTCTTTTCACTAATGAGATGCTGAGGTGACAACATAATATACTTTGAGAAAAGCCAGAAAGGACATGTACATTCTCAGAATAAAAAGTATAGCGATAGGGGAATTAGGAAATCTAAATAAAATGAAGACATGCATGCTTCCTTACCAATTAATCTGTCATGCATCCTTATAAATGATATCTCTACAGATGAAACTAGAAGGATACATGAATCATTATGTCTCACCATAAGGCATTTTAGTGAAGTGAATTTTTGCTAAAGATACAGATTTCAGTTATGCAGAAGCTTGAACACACAAGATTTTAGATAAGCTTTAATAAGGTTTTCTAACTTCAATTCATTTCTAAAAAAAATCTGAAAATCCTTGAAGCACTAATAAACCCAACCTATGTTTAGATAGATAGTTAGTAAATGCCACCCCTATATTGTTTTTCTATATTAAAATCAGGCCCACCTGAAAGGTACCAGACACATAGTTTTACAAAAAAAGAAAAAAAGAAAAAAGCTCATAGCCACTCAAGATAGAGATTTTAGATGTACAAAAACAGCTGAAAATATTCCATCATGATAATCACATGAAGGTGTTGTTCATTCTCGTAAATAGAGTAAAGTTCATGAATTTTAAGCAATATCATATTTTGTTTCACCTCATCATGCTTCCCTAACAAAACAACCCCAAAATATAAACACTAATTATCAGTTGTAGAAGCAAGATAGCATCCCTAGTCTGGAAAACTTTCCCTCAACATATTGATGCTAAGAAACAATCATGATACCTAAGTAAACACACAAAAGCATACTAGACCCTTTTTGAACTTATCATCTACACCTAGACAATTAATTGACATTGTATACAACCCATCAAACTTGTGGGATTCAAAAAGCATGTTGAAATAGGCCTGACGCAAGTAATTGTTCTATAAGGTCTACATATCATGACACATAAACATAAATATGTAGTCAAAATAATATTTGAAGCATGCATGTAGGGGTGCCTCAATGCATGGCAGCCTCAAGTTGCCTTGAAGCAAAAAGAAAAAGGCATTTGCAGCAAGGTAATATTTTGCTGGTAAGAACCAATTATCATCAAAGAGTAATAAAATTAAAAAAGTTTAGTCAAATGATTAAAGACAGAAAAAAGGACTTAGTTTGCAAAAGTTGCATTAAACCAAATGCAGTTTAAAAAAATGGGGCTCAATTCTCTTATGCTTTCCAAAAGAAGTGGCTTTCTTTGCCCATAACTTGCTAAATTGCATTAGTATAAATTTGTATTTCCACAATAAAAACATAAACATGATATATCTTTATAATAATTAATTATCATTTCTCTGTTTGAGTTTTGTGCAAGATATTTACCTTGTTATATTCAGTTCATCATATTATCTATTCATTACTTAAATTTTCCAATTCAGATTTATTTAATTTCTAATTAAAAATAGAGTATTATTTGCCTTATTATTTTTCCTTTTAAAAAGACAGATAAAGTACTGCTTTCCATCCTTCATAGCAATCATAAGAAAAATAGAAGTATTCTAACTGTTGGAAGAAGATGGGATAGACCATGCACACTAATACCAAATATTCTCAGATATCTCTAACAAAGGAACTATGTGTGCAGGGACAAAATATTTTGGACCATATGATATAATTATTCATACCATGTCAATGTATAATTTAGATGATCTTGCGGCATAACTGAACTGCGAATAAAGCTGTTGATATCCTTCGGAACAGGGTAAGGATTGCTTGGATTAACATTTTCATTGACATCTTCAATTAAAAGAGTATCCTCTGGAAGCTCACAAGCAACAGCAATTGCAGGAGCATCAACGTAAAACCACTGTCTTGAATTTGGATCATTTGCTGGAACAAATATGCTCGGCTTCTCACTCCCTCGGACAACTCCAATAACTTCCACAGAAGTAATAACAGGGGCTTGATCCTGTAAGTTCCAAGGAATTTTAAACTTTTTCTCCTAAGATATAAGTCATCAGCAGCAACCAAAGAATTATGGGATGATAAGAGACAACCTCAACAACTTTTGGCTTCTTAGACCAAAACCTTCTCCACCAGCTTTTTTCATTCTGTTGGACAGGAACAACATCCATACTTGAAGATTTCTCCCTATCTTGTGGAACTTCAAAAGACTTATCTCTCCAGCTGCGTGGGACCCATCCTCTATTTACAAGAACTGGTGACTGCACACTGAAAGTATATTAAAATTAGCTGAATGGAAACACAGCAGGCAATCCCATGCATCATGCATCAGCAAGGAATATGAAGCCAGCAACAAATAACAATTAACCTTCAAAGGTGACCATAAAGGGAAAATGCCACATATAATTAAGGTCGGATAGAAACTCAAAGACCTTGTCATTCCCACTTGAAGCTTAGTTCACTATTTTGTGACAAAAGCCCAGAGCCAAGCAGTCAAAGCCAACACTCTCTTGAGTTTTTTTCCATTTTTTCCTCTTCTTCTTTCTCTTTGTGTGTGGGTTGGGTGGGGGGGAAGAGAGGCTAAAATGACAAAAAATTGGAGCACCTAAGTCCTCAAAAAGGGCTGCTTTTGATCATTTAAGAAATGGTTTTAATACATGCTGGAAAGTTTAAATGGGGTCTAAGGGATCAGCAAATGGACTCACAAGTAGTAAAAATGTAAAGCTTGTCCAGCACACCAATAGCATTAGTTTACAGTTTAAGCCCTAAATACATGACATAATTCTAATGAAAAACTCAATGTCTAAGATACCATTATATGATTCTTCTGTACATGCTTCTCACACAAAAATTTCGAAACTCTAAAACCTTCAGATTAATTATTTTACCTAGAGGTAATATGCATGGTAGCATATGTACACTGTAAACGAGGGGGAAAGAAAAGAACTTTGGGCTTAAGATCGCTACAGAAATCAACAAATGGTAGTGATAGTTTGACCAAAGAGTACAAGAAGGCTAATACCTATACAAATTTATGATATTTCTAAACTCATAAGATCGGTGGCAAGATTATATAAGATGTTTTGATTTTCAATTAATCTTTTTTAGATTTAGTGGTTATTATGATTAGCTTTCTGTGAATCTTAAATTGATTCTCATTTTCTTGGAGATGGATTCTGCTCATTGTATCGTTCATAGATGAAAACAACAGTGATTAGTTAAATTGCCAATTGACACACATTTATTTCAAATCTTTTTGGCATATTAAATTCTTGTAGGCTTTATTTCTAGCCCTGCATTTATGAACACATTATCCCTATGCCAGTAGAGAAATTTTCTGGAAAACAAGAAATAATAACAATAATAATAGTAATAATAATAATAATAATAATAACTAAGGAAATAGCCCCAATATTTGGAAACAAAGACAGATCCAAGCCTTGAACTCCTAGACAGCACAGATCATTTACTTTTCTCTGTGAGCAGAAATGAACTCTCCCAAAACTGGCCTTGCTTGCATATAACTCGTTTCCAATCTAACAATTACTTCAACAAGCAATAATCAAATGTTTTATATGCTCTGCTCATTTCACTATGTTGAAGATATACCATTACGACATAATGTAAACATAACCTAAAAGTAACCATTCCCCTAACTTACCCTTTGGCTAGATGGAGAAAGGATAAAGAGGAGAGAAGAAAAAGATGAGGCATTTTCCCCTTGAGGGAACAGGGAAAGCAATTTTTTTCATTTTCCCCAGATTAGAGAGATTCCTCTTTCATTAACTTCGGATCCCTTTTGCCACAAAATCATAATTTTATTCCTACAAATTATTCACTTTCCACAAAGTAAGGATATTATAAGAAAGTTCATGTTACCTTATCATCTCCACTCCTACTTCCACAAGTTCACTTAAAGACAAGATACAACGAAGAGAGAACAGGAAGTAAAGGCTAAAGTAAACAAGATAACTGGCAGTATTAAAATTGATGAGAAAATTGCTACAGAACTATTTGATTGTAATTCTATTACCAAAAAACCAATGTTAATTACCTCTCAGCATCATCAATGACTGGCATTAGGGGTGTAATGACATAGTAGCCATTTTCAGTCACTCCAGAAATGCTTCTAGAACGGGGCCCAACATAGATTGACCTTCCATCATCAAAAACTCCTTTGCACACAACTAGCCTAAACTCCAAAGTTTCCAAGTGTTCACTCGAAGGAGGCATGTCATTTAGTTTGAAAGGTTCCATTTGCAATCTCTTCTGCTTGTACTCCAGCATCTTTATCTGTTTAAAGTACAATGAATCAAATATAAGAATGCAATTCTGAACAAAAATGAAAATCCCATAAACAATCCTAAAGGTTGCAAGCAAGGGAATGTAGATGAGATAACATGTTCGGCAAGTTGAGAGCGAGAGTCGAATATACTGTTGAGTACACATGTTTAAAAAAGCAGACACATAGGTACAGTTACGCAAAAAGGATTTCTATTGACTCTTACAGCATAACATAAACCTTAAAGCCAAGGGCTTGAGTGCCAGCATCCACTCAAAATGACAGGTGACTATGCTTACAAAGTATATGGTGTACAAATAAATAAACAAAACAAACAAGATTAGTGAGATAATAGAAGGTGTATGCCAAAACTATATGTCATTCATTAGTGCATTAGCTTCTTTAACTATTTTCAGTAATTCCAATGGTCTATCTATATTTTAAAATTATTTTATGCCAGAAATTAAAAAAGAAAAAGAAAATACTAAATATGAATTATTAATCTACCGAATTTCAACAATAAATGTATTTCAGAGCATCTTTACGAGGAAATTTTTAAGAAAACCACTATGGAGCACTATTCTCTCAATGCGTAACTTGCATAAAACCTAAATGCATAGTATATATAGAGACACACACGCACACACATCATTCTCCTATTTGAAAGCTGATGTTCTTTTCATTTTATTTGGTCGACTAATTCAACTGAATAGTCATACCCTATCCTTCCTAATCATGAACCCTGATAGCAAATCCCTTCTATCTCAACAGAAGTCAGAACCATTAGCGTTGGGCCTTCTTTCTTCAAAGAAGCAATTTCCAATTGTGGAAAAAAAAAAAAACTCTAACACTAAAACTATATAAACATGATTTATTTAACACGAAAAAAAAAATCTAGATCAGTTGGGGAAAAAGCAATCATAATGAAAAAGAAAAGGGCAGTGAGGCAATGATAGAGATAGAATAAGAAAAAAATGAATATAGAGATCAGCATTTTTTAAAGACTAACAGAAAATGCAAGAGGATGAATGGAATGTAAAAAGAAAAGGAAATATTTGACCTTGTCTTGCCTTCTGAAAATCTGCCAAGTTCCAAGTCCGAAAGTGATAGCCCCAGGAAGGAAAAGAAACCATCTTGACCATGTTGATCCTTCCTTTTTATCTGCCAAACATCCATATTAATAAGATGCAAATAAAGAATTCCTATAAAGTTTGAAGTAAAACCCAGATGGAAAGAACATAAGATGAAGACCATGAGATTGGGATGAGAAAGAGGAGACAGCAGCAGCAGCGGAGGTGGAGACGAAAGAAGATGGAAGCCAACGCTTTGGCCGAGGGAGTTGATTGGAAATAGAATAGAAGGGGCCAGCACCAGTAGGACGGAGCCTCGTTAGGGTTTTGGAAATGATTGCCATCTTTGCTCTCACATTTGATTCCACCAGCAACAAACCTGTTTTCAGCCCGGACGCTTCAAGGGCATTTGGGTGCGTGCGTGTGCTTTTTTTTTTTTTTGGTCACTTTTTTATTTTTATTTTAAAAAAAAAAAGAAAAAAAAAAAACCCTTAAACTTTTTCATATTATTTAGATAAAATTTTATACTTTTATTTAACTCAAATAAACCCTTAAATTTTAATTTACATTTAAATAAACTCTTAATCTTAATTTATATAAGCCTAAACCTTAATCTTTAATTTATAGCTAAATAAACACTTATATAAATCAATCTTTCATTGAAGTAAAAGACTTATCTATAAACAAATTAAAAGATAAAAACTTATTTGAATAAAATAAAAATATAAGAGTTTAGTTAAAAAATGAAATATTGAATTTTTTATGCTATATAAATTGAATTTCAAATTTTGTGTGATTACAAAAATTTAATAACTGATTTTATCCATTCAAATTATCACTTCATCAAAATCAATGTCACATCAACAAAGTTAATACCCACATCATTAAATCAACGGTCACATCAATATTTTTAATAATAAAAAATTAACAAAGATAGTGATTTGATTAAAATTATCAAATCAAAATAATATAAAAATTAAATTTATATAAATTATAATATAAAAATTAAATTCCAAAGTTTAATAAATTATAAGAATCTCTAATATAATTGAACTAAATAGAAAAAACAATTGAAACTGAATAAATATTACAATTTCAAATAAATTTTTTATTTTATCGATTTTTCTCACTTTAACGACAACTCTAATAGTCACAACCCTCGTTTTAACTACAAATCTTTTTTTTCCTTAAAAAAAATCACAATTAGGAAACAAAATGCACACATTTCTTTTCTTTTTCTTTACCTTCCTTATTTGTGAGCCTAAAAATAAAAGAAATTTCCCTATTATCAATTTTATCACTTGTCATTTTTTTTTCAAGAAATATTATTGGTCATGGTGGCAAACAATCAATTATTTTCATTTTATATCATTATATCATATTTTAAATTGATAAGTTTAGATTTGGTCTTAAATTGTTTTGGTATATATATATATTATTCTTAACTTTTTCGAGAGTAAAGCAGTAGTGAAGACACTTTCCATTAGTCCATCTTTCATGTTTAGTTTTATATACATATGCATGCCTTTTCTTTGTAACCTATTACAATATATTTAGTTTACATCAACCAAAACAATCAAAATTTTGTTGGGATTTTTAGGTTCAAAACTTAGAATAAAAGTGAAAGGTCATTGATGTGCTTATTGCAATTGTCACTTTCTATCTTTAATAGCCTCCACATTTAAATATTCTCTTACAAATTGTTTTTCATCTAATTTCAAATATTTTCTCTTTTTTTATTTCTCATTTTTTCCCTAACGATTTTTCTTTTTTTTTTATTTCAAAATAAAAAGAGAGCTATTTGTGCTAAGTTCGAACTAGGTGATGACCTCAAATGTATGAATTAGAGAGTCAAGGGAAAGAGCTCAGAGATAAGAATGAAAAGGTTTAAAGAATAATTGGTTCCCTTTACCTATAAGGAGTAAAGAGGTATTTATACACATCAGCTTAGACTAAATTACTAAAGTACTCTTACTCCAATTGTGAACCACTCTCTTAGGATAAAAAATAATTTTATCCTTATAACCCAAAAATGCCCCTAACAGTATGTACTTCCAAAAAAATAGCCTAAAGATTCAGACGATGGTTGAGCTAAGGTGTCCAACCTATTTTGTGTTTTAGTTGATTTGTTGAAATTGAAGGATACATTTGAGTTTATACTTTAAATGTTGATTTTATTGTCCAACCTTTTAGTGACATGAGTGGTTTGAGATACTGATATGATAAAATGTCATTATATGATTTATCTTACATGGATGACTATTGGGATCTCAATAGTTGTTTAACTTTGTTTGTTAACTATTTAACTTTGGTCAAGGCTAATAGGCATCTGATCTAGGGGCTTTTTAGTTATCTAAATCAGTTACCTAATAATCGATGTGATAATTTATAGTTTTTATAATAAATTCTAAATTCATTTGTGTTGAAGGGATTTATATTGAAGTAAATCTATGCCGAGGTGATTTATACCGAAGTGAATCTATGCTGATGTGATTTATATCGAAGCAAATATGTACCGAGATGAGTTATATTGAGGTGAATATATGCCAAGGTAATTTCACTGTGGTGAATTTGATAAATTTGAACTCTTGCGAAGATAATTTTATTAAGTAGGCCTTTATTAAATGAAAATTTACCAAAATGAGCTCTTTTGAAGGTAAATTTTCTTATAGTGAACTTTTTTACCAAACTAAGCAATTAGGTTAAGCTAACCATTTTTAGCCGACATGCTCAAGCTAAGCCTTTATAAAGGTAATTTACAGAGATGAGCATTTTAACTAAAAGTAACCGAGCTAAATCTTTATGAAGGTAATTTACCAAGATGAGTTTTTTGGTTGAAGTAATCGAACTAAGCATTTATGAAGGTAATTTACCAATATGAGCTCTTTGGTCGATGTGGCAAAGCTAAGCCTTTATAAAAGTAATTTATCGAGACGAGCTTTTTGCTCGTTGTGGCCAAGCTAAGTTTTTATAGAGGTAATTTACTAAAATGAGCTTTTTGGCCTGTATGACTGAGTTAAGCCTATAGACAACCCATTTTGTCCAGCTAATTTTTTGAGATCAAAATGGGTGTTACTCGTAAATTGGGCCATAACATGAATTTTTGGACCTAAAATATTAAAAGCCTAAAAATCTTAATCTTAATTTTAATTTTAATTTTAGTTTTAATTTTGGTTTTGATTTTTTTTTTAGTTTTTGTTTAATTTTAGGTCAAAGTTAAAAGTAAAAAAAAGTAAAAAGAAAAAAAGTCAAAGAAAAGGAAATAAAAGACATGGGTTTTTGAAATTAGCAAAAAGCTTTGGACCTTTCAACCTCAGTTTCGATCATGGATTCATTTTCAGATTCTAAGATTCAACTATATAAATCCTTGGTCCTTAAGTCATTAAAATAAAAGAAAGATCACATAAGATTTCAATCTTCGAAATCTAGTTAGATTTGGTGGAATCTTGGATTTTCCAAGTAAAATTGGGACTTAATCACTATAAAAGCACCCCCAATCAGTGAACAAGAAGCAATAAGCTAATACACAAAAATCAAAAAGTAATTGGCAAATTACAATAATCAAAGGTTTTGCAAAATCATTTTGGGTTCTTGGTTTAATCCTTTTATGTTAAGGAATTTGCTCTGAATTTAAGATTTAAATGCTTTTTTTTATTATGGGTTCTTTCTATAATTTCTAAGCTTGTTTGATTGTTGGGTTCTTAGATTTTGAATTTTGAGGTTCTTTTAGGATTGATGTTTGGATTTTTGTTTTTTGGTTTCAATTTTAGAATCTAGGAATTTATAGGAAAAGTTGTAATTTTTTTGAGATTGGTGTTTGAATTTTAAAAATTTTGGGTTTTATAACTTGAACATTTGAATTTTTCGATAGGTATTACAACGATTGAAGGTTGTTGATGGTGGCCATTTTCTAGGTTGATGATTTCTTTTGGGATTGTTTGAATTTTTTGACAATTGATTGAATTTTGTAGCATTGGAATCTAGATTTTGTAGCCATTTTTTGAATTTTGTTAAATTTTCTAGTGAACTTCTAGAAAGAAGTCAGAGAAAAATCGAGCTAGAGAAAAAAGAAAAGGTAGTCCTAAGAAAAAATAAAGGATTTTGGCTTTTAAAGGGCCAATATTTACATCCCAACCTGCATCAGATTCACACACCATCCCACCTAGGACTCGACCCAATCGTAGGTGTCCTCATTTCTTTTTCCTTTTATTTTTTGATTTTATTTTTTCTTATTTTTATTTTCTATTTTTCTTATTTGTTATTATAATTGTGTGATTGAATTAATGTGATAAGAAAAAGAAAAAGAAAAACATAGTTTTATTTCTACATGATGTTTTTATGAATTAATTTTTTTAAATAGTATTTATTATTGTGCATGAATTAAATATATTGCATAATTTAATTTTTTTTTGCATGAATGCATGATTATTAATTTATTGTAATATTACATGATTATTAATATGTTTATTTGCATGATTATTAATATATTAACTTGCTTGATTATTAATATATTTACTTGTGTGATTATATGATTTACATGATATGATTTTATATTTATTGTATGATATGATTTTATGTTTATTGCATGGTATGATTTTATAGTATTGCATGATTTATTGCATGCTATAATTTAATATTTATTGCATGATATTATTGCATGATAATTTTTGCATGGTATAATTTAATATTTATTACATGATTGCATGATTAGTTGATATTTTGATAGAATTTTTCTATCACCAAGGTGTGTAAATAAATTAAAGGATTGGATTTGATTTGATTTGCACGATAAAAACCATTTTAATTAAGGCTTAGTTAAGATAATACATCATTAATTGGGTATCAATTTTGGCTGTAAAGGGGTGCTAAAACCTTCCATGCACATAATTGACTCCCAAACCTTGTTTTATTGATGTAGACAAGAATCTATCCTTTTTAAAGACCTTTAGTTCAAACTTAAGACAATGTTAAAATGGATAAATTCACATAGGTAACCAATCACACCTAACTAAAAGGATTGGTGGCAATTCCATGATTTTTGCATCTAATGGGCAGGTTCTCAAATCTCAACATTATGATAGTTTGGTGACTACATTGGGAATATTAGAGAGTCAAGCCATTAGTTAGTTATGTGTTATCTTAAGCTTTGCTTTGATGGTTTTATTATGTAATTATTTATGACTTTCATGCAAACTAACCCATTTGTTTATGGTTTCTTATTTTTTATAGATTTTAATTCTTATGTACCAATTTAATTATTTGACATGTCCTTTTACACAAACTACACATGCATTCATGCATAAGTTCTAGACTTGAGCTTTGTCTTTTATTAGAAGGGAGCAAATACTTACACTCTCATGAGACGATAACCTTCATGTGAGTTAGAAAAACTCGTATTCAAATTGAACCCTTTTATTTTGAGTTTATAATGGTGGATGAGGATTTGGGTGCCTTACTAGTCTATAATGGACGATGGTGTAAAAATAATTTGGGAGCTTTTAGAGTGTTAAACCTTTAAACCCAGCATGTATATAAACTTTAAGGATTTGAACTGAATTAGAACTCTATTGACCCTTTGTTAGAAAATCTTAAATAGGGCATATGATGGGGCATTCATCATTATTTTGCTTGTAAATTTATTTATTGGTTCCTATATATATTTTGTGCATACTAACCCTTGGTATTGTTCTTTATATATATTATGTTTACTAACCTTTTTTTTTTTTTTTAAGGAACCTTTTTCTTGTCATATATATGCATGCATTTACATTAATAAATCTTTTTTATAACATACATGCATTCATTCATGCAAAAACTAAAGATATGATGGTTTCATGAATATCCCTCCAAATATGCACCATAATTGTGGAAACTCAAGGTTTAGGGATAATTTAATCTTCAAACAATCTAAGGTGCTACAACATTATATATCAAACAAGGATCATGGAAGAAGAAAATTTTTTTCACCTTCAAAAGCTTGAAAAGCCACAAGAAGATATGAAAGGGCAGCTAGAAACCATCACTGAATTGCTAAAATGCATGAATAAAGAGAAGAAGATGGTGGAAGAAATGGTATCCTAATACGAAACTGACACTCTATATCCTCTTGATTTTGGCCTAGACACTACACAAACATCTTAAGGGACCCAACACCAAATGCCAGTTACCGTAAGCTACCCCTACATGCAGACTCATATCCCAACAACTGCTATTCCTACTCCCATTACCTCTATTCTTGATATCAAGATAATTGATCTAACCTAAGTTTCTAATCTTGATGATCTAAAAAAGTAAGAAAAACGAAAGATAGGCCTTACTAAAGCTAAAGAAAGTGCTAGTTCTCAAAAGATGGATCTCATTGAAAAGAGGCTTAGGGTAATTGAAGGGATAAATTTCTATAGATCCATAGACGTTGCTGAGTTATGTCTAATTCTTGATGTCATGATCCTACCAATGTACTTGAATTTAAGAAATACAATGGAACTAAATGCCCTATCACACATGTAATAATGTACTACTGTAAAATAGTTACATACACACATGATAAAAAGATGTTTATCCATCTCAGTTTAGCCATTAGATGGTATATGCAACTAGATAGATCTCGCATACGTGTATAAAGACAACTTGTAAGGGCTTTCATTACATAATACAAGCATATTATAGACATGGCGCTAGACTATATGTCACTCTAAAGCATGGAAAATAAGATAAGTGAAAACTTCAAAGAATATACTTAGAGGTGGTGGAAAGATATGGCTGCCCAAGTTTAACCTCTATTGATTGAAAAAGATACTACTATTCTATTTGTCAAAATTCTCAAGACTCTTTGCTATAAGAGAATAATTGGTAATTCCACCAAAAACTTTAATGATATGGTGATTTTTGAAGAGATAATTGAGAATGCCATAAAAAATGGAAAGGTTACAAAGAAAGAGGCTATACTAAAAAAGAAAGAAGGAAAAGCTTAAGATATAATTCATGAGGGGTAATAGGTTGGAGGCTTTACCCCATACTATTCTTACCTGATGTACTAACCTTATTATCCAACCATAAACAATATATTCCCAAGTCTCTATGTATACCAACCAACCTTACAGCCACCCAAATCTACACTTATAAATCAATTAGCTGCTTGGCCAAAGAACTAGATAAAAAAAAAAAGAGCTTTCATAAATTTAATTCTTATAACATACACTGAGCTACTCTTTCGACTCATTGAGAAGCATTTGGTTGCACCAATTTATTTGGAACTTATGAAGCTTCTCTACCTTAAGTGGTATGATGTTACTGTCACCTGTAACTATCATATTGGCATTGCCAACCATTCTACAAAAAATTACAGAGTATTGAAGTATAAAGTGCAAAATTTTGTTAAAGCTAAATTGGTAAATTTTGATAAAGAATTAAGGTCAAATGTCATCAATAACTCTTTGCCTAACCACACAAGGACATAATTTTGAAAGAGTTTTTATGAATGTCTATCACCTTAGGAACTTTAAGAAATAATGCAAGTCTTGAACATTTTAGAGTCGTTTATGTCAATCTTTTATTTATCTTTCATCATTTAAATAAATGACAAATGTATTTTCATTACATTTCCAATTTTATTCCATTACTTTTATATACATGCTTTTCATATTTTAATGACTTTCATGTTCAAATTAATGAATATTCAGGTAATCATGATAATAATTTAGGATTCAATTTTTAAAGCATCATTCATATTAGTGAAATTGATAAGTTGAGACTTTTAATCTGTTGGGATCACTGAAGTAAAATAGGATAGGTTTCATGAAATAAGACTAGCATAGGATTTCACTCATTCGTGGTATGTTTCATTCACAAGTTTACTCTTAGTCAACAAATGTTCTTTATTGAGAGTATTCATATTTGAAATGAGAAATAGCTATCTTTATTCTACTTTTCACACAAAAAGTAAAATTATTCATTTGCTACCCTATTTAAGCCTATTGAATTTTCTTTAAAAGAAACCTTAACCAAGGATCACCTTTCACATTGGGGGGTAAAGTTTGAAAAAAGCTTGATCACAAAGAGAAAAAAAAAAAGAAAGCAAAGGACTCTAATACTTCAAGGGTTAAAAAGAAAAACTTTTTAATGCTTAGATTTTTTCTAAAAAAAAATGAAAAAAGCAAATCGAAAAAGTGTAAAGAAAAGAAAGAAAAAAGAAAAAGAGAGATTTGATCAAGAATAGGGCAAAAGGCTGAGAAGCTCCACATAATGATAAATTATCCTTTGATTTATAACCCTTCAAATGAATTTTGGGCTTACTTTATCCATTTGTTTCATAACCCCTCACCCTAGCTTACGTTACATCCTTTAAAAATTTATTTTGATCGAATTTAAATGCTCAAAGTGGAGAATCATGAATTGAACTAATATAAACTGGCAATAAAATTGTTGGAAATTTTGATCAAAATGTCATTAATGGATAAAAAAAATGAAAAGGAAAAGATATGGAAGAAATGTGCAAAAAAAAAAACCAAAAAAAAAGAAACAAAAAGAAAAAAGACTTAAATTGAAAGTCTAAAAAGACGGTTTAAGTAACAAAAGGGGAACTTCAAAAAATAATTAATAGGGATCCCTAAAAGATATGGATAATGCCTAGATTAATGAGCTCAAAGACCAAGGATATCAATATAATGAGTTTTTAAAAAAGAATTCAGAATTTATTTATCTAGAATTGTCTGAAGATTCATTATCTTAGATGTTATGAACCTATCTTAGTGCTTATCTTGATGATTTACTTGAAAATGATTTCTTTGCCTATTTATTCTTTACCAGACTTGTTCTTATAATGAATATCTTTTCTGTGATTTTTTTGTTTATCACTATTTATTCCTTCCGTAATGAACTAAGAAAATGTGATGGATTACATTTGGTATTCAATTAAAATGTTGATGAAGGAATAAATGATTGATATGAAAGAATCTTGCATTATTTCAAAAAGTTAAAGATGATCAGAAGTTGATTGAAAATGAAATGAGAATGATGAAAGAAATTTAAAAGGATGTTAACCCTTATGGTTTATGAAAGAAAAACATTCCAAATGCTGAGATCTAATGATAAAGCTAATGAAGGAAAATTTTGGGTCACAAATAAATAGATACATTTGCTAGCCAGTTATGATGAGAAGTTGAAAAGAAAACATGAAGAAAAATTTTAAGATCCCATTGAAAGAAAAAATTTTAGATTTGAATGATACAATGGATGAGACTATTATATGGTGCATGATAGCCCATGGTGGAGAATATAAGTGTTGAATAATTAAAAGAAGTGAGAAGATAAATCAAGAGCTTTGAAACCCTCTGATTTACCACAATTGAAAGATAAATGAATTGCATAGCCTACATTGCATTCACCACATGCATTGTAATCGTGCATCAGGATAAGAACATTGCATTTATGGCATTCATTATGGAAAGAAAAATTAAAGTTTAAGGTGTGAAATTGGGTTGGAGTTTTGAAAATTCTTTGCATTGCATTCATTGCGTCTAGTACATGTTGCATACATTGCATTCATCATATTCATTCAATGCATTTCGCATGTTTGAAAATAGAACAATTAAAGTTTGTATCTTGAAACTAAATTTGAAAATTATGAAAAATCTTTCCATTCATTACATGTGTTTATTGTATATGCTTGAAAAACAGGAAGAAAAACTAGATAATTTTAAGAAAAGACATTGGAAAACATTAATAATGATTAAGATGAGATATAAAGACTCACTTAAGGTAAATTTTTTTTAAAGTTTCAATGCCTTTGTTAAAGAAAAGCTTTGTCAACTGTAAAAATGATTTATAAAACCTTAGGGCATGATCTTGAAAATTTCAAATGTCTATTTTGTTTAAAATTTCAAGCTTTTGTCGAGAATAAGCTTTCATGAATGAAAATTTTAAAGTTTAAAGCCTTAATTGATAAGTAGTTTTCCTGGATGAAAATATTTAAATTTTTAAGCCTTTGTTGAAAAAGAGCTCTCTTGGATGAAAATTTTAAAGTTTCAAGCCTTTGTTAAGATGAAACTTTCTTAAGTGAGAATTTTAAAGTTTCAAGCCTTTATTGAGAAGGAGCTTTTCTAGATATGATTTTATTTTTCAAAAGTTGAAGCCTTGATGGGAAGTACTTTATTTTTCAAAAGTTGAAGCCTCGATGGAAGAGTATTTTATTTTTGAAAAGTCGAAGCCTCAGTGGAGGAATATTCTATTTTTCAAAAGTTAAAGCCTTGGTGGAGGAGTATTTTATTTTTTTCAAAGGTTTTGAAGCCTAGTGCATAAGCATTTTTCTTGAAAAAGTGAAGCCTTTATTGAAGAGGAACTTTTGCAATTTTCTTTTTCAATTTTTCTAGACTCGAACAAAATGGATGTCTTTTTGTCTTTATATATTTCTTATTTCACAGAAAATGCACAAAGAGGGGCAGCTGTAGATACCTTATTTTGTCCAGGTAATTTTTCGAGATCACAATGAGCTTTATTTGCAAATTGGACCCTAATATGAAATATTGGACTTAAAAGATTAAAAGCCCGAAAATCTTAATCTTAATTTTAACTTTAATTTTAATTTGATTTTAATTTTGATTTTAGTTTTAATTTTAATTTTGATTTTATTTTATTTAATTTTAGTTTTTGTTTAATTTTGGGTTAAAGTCAAAAGTCAAAAAAAAAAAAAAAAGGATTGGTGTTCGAATTTTGGAAATTCTAGGTTTTCTAGCTTAAACATATGAATCTTTTTGTGGGTATTACGGTAGTCGAAAGTTGTTAACGATGGCCATTTTATAGGTTGATAGTTTTTTCTAGGATTGTTTGAATTTTTCAACGACTAGCTAAATTTTTTAATGTTGAAATCTAGATTTTATGGTTATTTTTTGGATTTTGTTAAATGTACTGGTAAACTTCTAAAGAGAAGCTAAAAAACAAATCAAGTTAGAAAGAAAAGATGAGGTAGGTTTAAGATAAAACAAAGGATTTCGGCTTTTATTCTGACACAAATGATACCGTTTAAAAGAGTAGGATCCCCATCCCACCCTACATCAAATTCGCATGCTAACTTGCCTAGGACCTGACTCGATCGCAAGTTTTCTTTTTTCTTTTTCCTTTTATTTTTTTATTTTGATTTTATCCTTTTTTTATTTTTTGATTTATTATTTTAATTATATGATTGAATTAATGTGATGGAAAGAGAAAAAGATAAAAATAGTTTATTTTTGCACGATGTTTTTATGAATTTATTTTCTTAAATAGTACATATTATTGTGCATGATTTAATATATTTTTGCATGAATGCATTATTATTAATTTATTATAATATTGCATGATTATTAGTATATTTATTTGCATGATTATTAATATATTTACTTTTATGATTATTAATATATTTATTTATGTAATTGCATGATTATTAATATATTTATTATTGCATGACATGATTTTATATTTATTACAAGATATGATTTTATATTGCATGATATGATTTTATATTTATTGTATGATATTATTATTATATGATAATTTTTGCATGGAATGATTTAATATTTATTGCAGGAGTGCTTGACATTTTGATAAATTTTTGCATCATCATGGTGTGTAAATAAATAGAAGGATTAGGATTGATTTTGATTTGCATGATAAAAATCATCTTGATTAAGGCTTAGGTAAGATAATACATAATTAATTTGGTACCAATTTTGAGCGTAAAGAGGTGCTAAAACCTTCCCTGCATGTAATCGACTTCCAAATCTTGTTTTATTGATATAGACTAGAACCTATTTTTTTTAGAGACCCTTAATTCAAGCTTAGGATAATCTTGAAATGGATAAATTCATATAGATGGCCAATCATACCTAGCTAAAAAAAATTGTGACTTCATGATTTTTGTGTCTAATTGGTAGGTTATCAGACTTTAATGTTACAATAAAACCTTTATGAGGCAATTTACCAAGACGAGCTTTTTGGCTTATGTGACCAAGCTGAGCATTTATGAAGGTAATTTATCGAGATGAACTCTTTGACCAAAATGCCACTGAGCTAAGCCTTTATGAAGATTATATTTTGAAATGAGCTCTTTAGTCGATGTGGTCAAGTTAAGCCTTTAAAAAGGTAATTTATTAGGATGAGCTCTTTGGTTGATATGGCTAAGCTAAGCCTTCAGGAAAAAAATTTGCTGAAATGAGCCCATTAGTCGACGTGGCCAAGTTAAGCATTTATGTAGGTAATTTATCGAGACTAGGCTCTTTAGCCAATATGGTAGAGTTAAACCTTTATGAAGCCAATTTATTGAGATGAGCTTTTTATCGAATATGACCAAGCTAAACCTTTATAGAGGTAATTTACCAAAATGAACTCTTTAAAAGATATGGCCAAGCTAAACATTTATGAAAGTAATTTACTGAGATGAGCCTTTTGACTGATATGGCCAAGCTAAGCCTTTATGAAGGCAATTTACTAAGATGAACTATTTGATCGATGTGGTTGAGCTAAACCTTTATGAAGGTAATTTATCAATATGAGCTTTTTGGCCAAAGTGATGCCGAGCTAAGCCTTTGGAAAGGTAATTTGTCAAGCAAGCTCTTTGACTGTGGTGGCTAAGCTAAACCTTTAGAAACTAAGTTTTTAGAAAGGCAATTTATCGGGATGAACTCTTTGGCCAAAATGGCTAGGCTAACTTTTAGAAAGGTAATTTGTTAAGATGAACTCTTTAACTAATGTGGCCAAATTAAGCCTTTAGAAAAGGTAATTTATCGAAATGAGCTCTTTGGCTAAGGTGATTGAGTTGAGCTCTTTGGCTAAGGTGATTGAGTTTAGCCTTAAGGAAGGTAATTTGCTGAGATGAGCTCTTTGACCTAGGTGGCCAAGCTAAGCATTTATAAAGGCATTTTGCTGAGATAAGCTCTTTAGCCAATATGGTCGAGCTAAGCTTTTATGAAAGCAATTCATGAAAATGAACTCTTTGGCCAATGTGGTTGAACTAAGCCCTTATAAAGGCATTTTGTCGAGATGAGCTCCTTGACCGAGAGGGTTGAGCTAAGTCCAAGCTCTTTAGCCAAGCTGCTTTGTTGAGTTGGGCTTTTATAAATGCGATGTGTTGATCTAAGCTCTTTGGCCAATATAAGTCCTAGCTCTTTAGTTGAGCTACTTTGTTGATTTAGGCCTTTATGAAGTGATATGTAGATATGAACTTTTTGACTAAGTTGAGTTGGAACTCTTTGGCCAAGCTACTTTGTTGAATTGGGCTTTATAAAGGTGATATGTGAATTTGTGCTCTTTGGTTGAGCTTAATCTGAGTTCTTTGGTCGAATTGCTTTGTCGAATTGGACTTTTATGAAGTCGATATATAGATCTAAGATCTTTGGCCAAATTAAGTCTGAACTTTTTAGTCGAGCTGGGTTCAAACTTTTTGGCCAAGCTAGATTCAAGCTCTTCTATCTTTTCATGGTGCTAGTCCGAACTTAGCTAAGAAAACCCCCTACATGGCACGCCATTTGTTTATGCTAAGTCCAAGCTTGAGAGATGAGTTCAAAGGTAGGATCCAAGCAATATGTAGATCTGAGCTCTTTGATCGAGCTAAGTTAAGCTTTTTGGTTGAGCTACTTTGTCGAATTAGGCCTTTATGAAAGTGATATGTGGATTCGAACTCTTTGATTAAGCTAAGTTCAAGCTTTTTAGTTGAGCTGCTTTATCGAATTGAGCCATTATGAAGGTGATATGTAGATATGAGCTTTTTGGCCAAATTGGATTCAAGCTCTTCTATTTTTTCATGGTGCCATTCTGAACTTAGCTTAAAAGCCTCCTACTTGGCATGCCATTTGTTTGTGCTAAGTTCAAATTGGGAGGAGTTCAAAGGTAAGAATTAGAGAGTTGAAGGCAGAGCTCAAAGATAAGAATGAGAAGGTTTAGAAAAGAATTGGTCCCATTTTCTTAAAGGTAGTGGAAGAGTATTTATGTACATCAGTTTGGACTAAATGACCAAAGTATTCTAAGTCTAATTGTGAGCCTCTCTCTTACGATAAAAGACAATTATACTTTTATAATCCAAAAATGCCCCTAACAAGAATCAAGGAAGAAAATTTGTGATCTATCGATGAGTGATATAACCAAAAATATCAAATATGGTGTATCATTATTTTTTTGTCAATTCATTAATTTTGGTTAGGAAAAGAAATTAAAAATCAATTATTTGCCAACACTTTTGTTTCTTTTTGGGACCATTAGCTTTGAGTTTTTGCAAAATCCCAGATCCAAAATTTATAAAAACAAAAATAAGATTTTAATTGCTAAAGAACACCATGCACCGAAAGTTTCACAAATTTTTAGATCAATATTTTGTTACTTCTCATAAATAAGACGCAATTTGGTTGTTTTGGTAAGAACAATTTGGTAACTATAAATTAAAAACAAAATATTAATTCATCAAAATATTATTGTTGAAAATTTCTCAAGAAATAGAAAACACATGAATTAGCTCATTCATTAAAAATGAAAAACAAATGTAACATTTATTATAGCATAATTACACTATAAAGAAGACTATGGAAAAGAATAATCACATATTTATCATCTAAAAGTATTAAAGATTTTATTTAATAATTCTTCAAATTTGTTAATAATTAAAAAGCCATCTTATACCTTTTTATATTCAAATAATAATAATAATAATAATAATAATAATAATAATAATCGGTTTAAGGTGTTTAAAATGCACTTTGCTATAAAAAATTAAATTTTTTAGAAAGGGAAATAAAACATGCAAAACAAATTAAAAGTACACGACCAAAATTATATATAAAGATTCAAAGGAGAAATTCCATCGTATAAACATTATAAGGTTAATTATAAAGTTCAAACAAACCAATGAGTGGTTAAATCAGTTTTTTTTTTCTTTCTTTGTGAATAATTAATTAATCTGTTACAACCCAGAAATTAAGTAGAATATACATAATTTATTTACCTTATAATTCCCACCCGCAATAACCGAATATGGCTAGGAGAAATAAACAAGTAAACTTCATAAAGAATTAATAAATAAATAAATATCAATTTATTTTTAATCCCCAAGCAAAGAAAATTGAGCTTTCCGCTTTGTATGCTTTAAAAACCAGTGACAAAAAAGTACGGATTCTCACTTTTAAATTAGTTAGCAAACAAAGCCACAATAGAAACGATGTACCAAAAGCCACCATCAGCAGCTGTATCACTTATCCTAATGCCAGCATTTGAATTGTTTGAAGAAGAAGAAGAAGAAGAAGAAGAAGAAGAGTTGCTTGAATCACTTGAAGTATTGTTAGTTGAAGAACCTATACGGAACAAAAAAAAATCATTATTACTATTATTATTATTATATGAAAACGAAAATAATGAAGCATTATTTTTGGTACAAGCAAAAATAAATATAGGGTTTTGTCTTAAACATTCCAAAGTTTTTTTCTAATTAGGTTTTATGTTTAACTTTAACTCAGTCCAACATGATTCTCGTTTTTTAATAGTTTTGATCATTTAGATGTAAAAAAATATTGAATGAATGAATAAATAAATAATAAATAAATGAATGAGCATCAAGAGAAACTGCGAATTTAGAAATGAAAATAATAAAAAAAAAAATTACCTAGATTTGAAGGGGTTGATGAAATAGTTGGTGAGGCACCGGGCGAGGTTGCTTTAAGTAAAAACAAAAAGAAACCAATAATTAGATACACAGATAAAATAATCATGTACAAATAAAAAAATACGTTAAAAAAGACTGAGTCAAACACCAATGGCCTCAAAAAAATTATTTAAAAAAAAAGAAACCCAAAAATTGTTGCCAAATAGACAATATTAAAATAAAAAAAAATGATTCTACGCTCAATGATGAAGTTTATAAAGTTTAAATACTTCTCATCATCTCACGTGTCCATTTAACTATAAGAAAAGAAATTATCAAATTGATATAATTATTTGAATAAACACATGTCAATTTCAAAATTATAGTAAATTAGAGGATTCCAAAAGTTAAAAAATTCTTGTATGGAAACTTTGTGCTATTTACTTTCTATATAAACAAACAAACATGGAGAACATTAAAAATCTAAAACGGGAATTAAAAGAAAAATTAATTTCAAATGTGATAATTTTATCTATATAAATATATTACAATAATGTAGAGGAAGATTTTTCATCAAAGAATAATAACATGATGTGAATTAATGAAGAAGTTTAATTCAAGCTTTGAACCTATCAACGCATGCAAGGAACTTAGGTGTAATCATGAAGATTTTTTTTAACAAAGAATTAATTAGCAAGCGGGAAATTAAAATCTTACGCACCATTGTTGCAAACAGATACATCAACATCAATGCCACATGCCTTAGGGAGTGCCAAGGCTTCATCCTTGGTGAGGTTGACACTCTTCAAGAGTTCCGTATTATCGAAGACCTTGCAAAGGCATTGTTTCTCCTGTGTGATCATGTCCTTCAATGGGGAGCAACAAGTCGCAGGAGGTGAGGGAGAATGCATGAAGGGCTGGCAAGGCATTAGCTTTTGCATGCATGGCATTGCATCTGCAGAAGCTCCTCCTTGAGAAGCGGCTGTAGTTGCGGCAGCCGCACCGCTTGGTTGATGTACCTGTTGAAGAACGCCTGCAAGGCCTTGCTCCAAACTGTCTACACTTTTTGTCAGATCCATTTGTCGATTTTCTTGTGAGAAACCTTGGAGACCCCACGAAAGGAAGAAGAGAAAAATGCAGGTAAAAACCAGCTTGGAATCCATGGTTTTAATTTCAATGAGAATTAATTGAACCCCGAATCAAAAATTAACTTGTTTTTTTTGTATTATTAATTAATGAAGAGCGAAGGCAAAGAATAAAAAAAAATGAGATTCGTTTCCCTTTTTCTCTCTAGAGCTAATTTTCTCTTTAAAAAAAATGAGTATATATACATATATAGAAATTATGAATTGCTATGTATAGACATGCAATTCTTAGATTGGAAGTTTGAGTTTGCTCCTATTATCTCTACATTGAAGAAACCGTTTTTCAGTGGTTACAGATCTTTTCTCTAAAAGGCATATGTATTGAAAATATTTGTAGTTAATAATTAACACCTAATCCTATTTAGAATTCCATTAAATAAAAGTCATACGTTTTGGAATGAATTTACTTTTTTTTCCCCCTACTATTATTATTTTTGAGTAAATTAATTACACAAGTGGCCTCAAACGTTGGGACAAACACCATTTTTATTTCTAAATTTAAAAAAGTAACTTATTTGTCTTTCACTATCAAGAATCATAACAAAGGTCATTTTTAAAAAAATTAATTTGTCCGTTAACTTTTCCATTAAGTATCAATTGGTATCATGATTGATGTGTATAAAAAGGTTTATTTAAAAAAGAAAAAAAACCCTTAATTTTGTTTAGGATATACAGGTATTTTCAAATTATTTTCTATAATTTAAATTTTGTAAGTTTATTTGAAGAATATGTCTAGCATTATAGATATAGAAAATAGGCCAAAAAAGGATGTTACCATCGGAGGAAGGGCGAATTCGATTCTCACTATCGATTTGACTTCGTGAAGGGTTGATACACTTAACAGAGTTTGATAGAAGCTAGTGATGCAGGATGATAAGTAGTAAGTTAGTTAGTAAGCCCATTATATGAGTCCAGTAGTCAAAAGGTTCATTAGAGCCCAATACTTATTCAGCTTGTCAAACCCATGGTTGTATTTTCTTATTTTCTTATTTCTATCACATTTTAGTGGGAAGTCATTCGTTATGTGGGAAGATATAATTCTAAGATTCTTTGAGGGTAGGAGGAGTGCATATAGCATTTTAATATTGCATTGTAATGACAGACAATGAATTAAGAAAATTCCTTTCTCTTTGATATTTTTTCTTTCTGGAATTCTCTAGTCTTATTTCTCTTTTCTTCTTTATTTTTTCTGTATCGACTCAACTTGAATGCACCAATTTGGTATCAGAGCTTCGATTTTGGCTTCAATGGCGGACAATATTACCACTAGATTACTGAAGGAAGTCAACCAATTATAGTCTGAGATGCAACAACAAAATAAAATGGTGGACATGAAGTTAGAGGGAATGTGAACGAAAATGAGATTGGAGCTTTAAAAGATTCTTGATCGGTTGCTGCCAGTTCATGAAAAACATCAATCTACTGATAACAAGTCTGTTCAATCTCTATGTTAGTAATTTAGAATGTGGTGTATCTCACATTGGATAGAAAGATTTAATTATTGGTGAATAAAATTAATTTCTATATTAATTTTATTCATATTTTAAAATAATTATGTTTGAATAGAAATAATTATCATATGATAAATGATCATAACTATTTGAATATAAATATATTGTTATTCATAAAGATCATGATTTATACAGAAGGTCATAACTATCTGAATAAAATTTTATGTCTATTCATTCATTATAAATAAATCTTTTAGTATAACTATTTTCACTATTTCTGATTAGAGAGTTTGAGGCTTTGTTGTATCTTAAAGGCGTAATTGTCTTTAAAAAATATTCTTCACGCCTCAAAGCCAAAATTCTTTTTAATTATTCCTCTTCTCTTATTTATTTTTTCTATCACTTTAAAGGTAATTATGAGAAATTTATATTTTGTATGAGTAAGATACAAGGAAAAGAAATTGGCATGATTTGGAGATCAATATTAGAAAAAGTTCAAGGTGTCAAAGGATTAATGTTTCTATGGACCAACATGTTAATTTTCATAAAGATCTCCATTAGAGGTATGTATTTTATTTTTTTGCATACTAATGAAATAAATTGTTAATGTGTTTATCTCATTCAATCAATCTTTTTACTAGCAATTATGCAAAAAAAAAAAAATAATTTGATTACATTGCATAAATTTATACATATACTGAAATTGACTCCATAATTGGGTTTAATGAATTATATTATATTTATTTGAAAAATCGATACTTATAAAGACTGAGATGAAAAATAGCCTGAAAACATAAAAAAGAAAGACGTGAATTGATCTACAATGAAAAAAATTATCACTTGTTATCAAGTAACAAATTAAATTGGGTTATAATGGAATGGCCGATTGTTTAATTGTCATGTCTTCGTTATATATAGAACAGGCAAATTGTCCCATGATTTCTATGAAAACAATCAGAAATGAGTAAAGGAATTTACCATGAGAAACTAGATGCAAGTAAAGAATATATGCAAAAAATAAAATTTAGCTACAAAATTAGTTTTATTATTAAATCATGGCACGAAAATTGAGATAATAAGTTGAGTCAAGCTATTTTTATGATTCTATCTTTGTTGGTCGTTTATAAATAAAATGTTAATATAATTAAAAAATATTGAAGCATTTGTTGGTTACTAGCATTTTGAAGAATGCTAATCAATGTCTAATTAGGTGTGTTTATATATTAGAAAAGAACATGCAAATTCAATGTTCCAAAGGCACCAATACATGTATGTGTTTAATTTCATTTTATGATGGCATGGAAAATATTGGTACAATTTACCATATATTACGAAAATGAATTGAATATGACGGAATTTCTTTCTTATACATATAAGAAAGATATAGACTATAGAGATAGAAAGCCATCATCCAATTAATACATTATTGATTAAAGACAATGAAGGTATTTTTGCTTCTTGTACTTGAAAAAATGGCCTTTTGTAAGCTGTTAAAATAGGAAGTGAACAAGTTTTCGAGGTTTTCAATAGTTTCATGACAATTGCAAGGATGTGGCTAGTTATATACCATATTAATAAATGGGCTTAGAAAATAATATTAGTTTGTGAAAGCCGTAAGCCTTAGAGTTAGCCAATTAATGATTTAACCAATACAAATTCATCATGAATTTTTGCATGAAATATGAGTAGAACTCATATTATAATTATTGTTTATACTATTTTATGAAAATGATTCTTTGGATTTATGTTTCATGACTTATTGATATGGTGATCTAGATGAATATATTGGTCACAAAATGATTGTGAAAGTATTTGAAATTGGAGTTAAATATACTATGGACTCTTATTATTTATTGGCATATTGATCCTATTAGTAAAGTTTGAATTTATTATATATCTAAAAATGTTATGACCAATTAAAAGTGGTAAATAAGAGATATATAAGTTACACAATGATTGAGAAACAAAGTTCTCATAAAATTTTGAAATCAAGTTTAAAGGTTTTAATAATCATAAACTCAGAATTGGCCATTGGACAATTATTATATGCATTGAAAACTCATGATAACATTTGAGATAGTTGGTTTTCACTAAAAACCATCATTATAAATGAGATAATTTTAATAGCCAAATCTACATGATTTGTAGGTATGAGGTAGATTATTATAGTTGGCTTAGAATAGCCATAAACCAAAATTGATGCCACAATCTTGATCATGTTGTGGTAGTTTTCTTATGTATATGATCTACTTCATGGGTTATACAAATGATTTATCATCTATGGTTTTATATAGTGAAAATTTCAAAGTATATTTACTTTGGAAGCCATGAATGATTTAAAGATCTTGTGAACTTGAAAACCTTTATAATAGCAAAAGAATGTTATTTGATCCATTTGGGTGATGAAAATGGTTTTGTGCATGGTAATAAAAAAATTGTTAATAGTGGTCATGATGAAATAGATTCATATAAATATTTATGAATTGACATAAAAGTCTTAAAAGGAGACTATAGAAGCATGATTATATTTAAAATCTGCTTATTGATGTAAGCTCTTATGTTGAGTTAAAATATAAAAGTTTTGAAACTTTTATTGAAAATTAAGGTATCAGCTAATTATTTTTCACTAAAGGTGGATTTGAAGGTCTCCTACTAAAAAAAAATCAAATAGTGAAAAGATAAATGAAATGGCAAATTGATTAAGTATATATGATATCTTGATAATTGAATGAGATATTCTTTAATAACAGAATGCATACTTGCACATGGTGGGGATGATAAGAATTAAAAGAAATAAAAATTACCACCATAGTGTTGTAAGATTTTAGTATAATTTTATGAGCAAATTATACAAGCTAATAAGTTTAAACACTTATTAAAGTAAAATCATTAAAAGGTCCTTCAAAATCTTAAAAGGACTAAAATTGTTTGGTTTATTTATTGAGTTGTACCAGAAGTATAATTATATTAAAAATGTATAAAAGTATGAAAATAGAATGGTTGAAATTAATAAATATAGAGTTATGGCCACAACCAAAACCGACTATTTCTTAAAATGATAAGAATGAGGCAATAATGTCTAGAGCATATAAATGATATGCAAAATGAAAAAGTTTTGATATATTAGCCTGAAGTGATTATATTAGAGATTCAATCTCAAATGTGAATAATTATCATATAAGAAAATTAAATTCCAGGATATTTGGTTAGTAGTATTACAAGTAGAATGGATTTAAACCGTTACTATTAGACACCAATAATGGGAACCCAACTTTGAAATAGTAACCTCTAATTACAAAGTTTAATGGGTAAAAATAAATTATTATTATTATGTGTCTGTTAAACACCAGTAAAATTCATTCAAATTTTAGAAGCTAGCGTGATCCATTGCATAAGATGGATGAGTTTTTATACTTTTAATGAAGTTTTAAATATCTAAAGCAATGGAGACATAATGAAAACTATACCTTTATAAACATAGAATTGGTATCGTTTCAATAAGAAAAATTAAGGTTTTTCTTGATATGTTTATGAATAGGATAAACACATGGCCATAATAGTGCTAAAAACGGTTATAAACCTCTACCAGAAGAATAAATAAGTATTATATATGTTATATCTTTAATTCTAACACTAGGAGTTGAGGTTTAATTTGTGGACACCATCAATTTCGTTAGAATTCTAAGATATATACCCTAATTGAATATTTAAATCAAGAGATATATTTTTGTATTTATAATATTTATTTGTGTGAAAAGTAAAAACTAAGCACCAACATTCCAAACTAGTAGGGGATTATTAGCAATTTAGAATGTAGTGCATCCCACATTAGACAGAAAGATTTAATTATTGATGAATAAAATTAATTTTTGTATTAATTTTATTCATATTTTAAAATAATCATGTTTGAACAGAAACAATTATCATATGATAAATGGTCATAACTATTTGAATATAAATAGATTGTTATTCATAAAGATCATGATTATACAGAAGCTCATAACCATTTGAATAGAATTTATATCTATTCATTCATTATAAATAAATCTTTTAGTATAACCATTTTCATTACTTCTGATTGGAGAGTTTGAGGCTTTGTTGTTCCTAAGGGCATACTTGCCTTTAAGAAAGTATTCTTCATGTTTCAAAGCCAAAATTCTTTTATGTTATTCCTCTTCTCTTATTTAATTTTTCTAACACTCTATGGCTCAAGATTCAACACCAGTTGGATCTTCAACAGCAATTATAGCTTGTCAACTAGAATCCTACAAAGTATTCAAGCTTGAATGTCCTAAGTTTAATGAAAATGACTTTAAGGGATGGTTTATGAAGTTGGAACAATGTTTTGAAGGATAATGGGTTCTTGAAGGGTCTAAAGTAAGGGTTGTTATGCTAAGTTTGGAAGGTAAGGCTTTGTAGTGGTATTAGCACTATGCTAGGGGTCCAAAGAGGCTTGGATAAGCTAAACTAGAATGCCTATATAGCTGAGATGCAGGACAGGTTTATAGCTAGGGAATTTGAGGATCCCATGTCTAAGCTAGTGGAGCTAAAATAAACAAGCAATGTAGGTAAGTACCATGATGAATTTATTAGAATAATTAATTTATTGCAATTATCTGATAGCTATGCATTGAGTATTTTTGTTAGTAATTTAAAACCTAAAGTTGCTCAATAGCTTAAACTATTTAAGTAAAAGACCTTCAACTAAGCCCTTTACATGTCCTAACAAATCAAATCCACTATGCATCATCATGTTAAAAGACCTACATCAATATTCAAACCAACCACATACTCTTATGTAACCAATACAGTTTTAAGAACCAACACCCTACCACATTCATTGCCTACCCTAAAGGCACCCTCAAGTCTATATCGTTCTTAATACCAAACACTAAACCTTAATATCTAGCCTTTAAAACAAATATTAACCCCAATCAACCAAAAATAACTAGACTTGCTACCAAAAAATTGTCACCTACTAAAATGGAAGATTATGAGGCAGAAAGGCTTGTGTTATTAGTGTGAGGATAAGTACTCACCTGACCATAAATGTGCAAAATCCTAATTATACCAAATGTTGATGGATGGATGTGAAGAGGAAGAATTAGAACCTAATATGCAACCTAAGAGTTCATACCCTATCCACACTGAATCCTTGCTACAAGAGGAATCTGAAAATACTTTTTTAATCATATATTTACATGCTATGTAAGGAACAAAAGGATATCAGACTATGAGGGTGAAGGCTTTAATTAATAAACATACTTATGTGGCTTTGATTGATTCAGGTAGCACATATACTTTCATTGATGTTCTATTGTTAAGGGTTTAGGTTTACCTATTTGGCTAGGCTGTAAGTTGACGGTCACAATCATGGATGAGGGTAGTTTATTTACTACTAGTGATTGTAAATGAGTTAATTGGTTAGTATAAGAAGATGGTTTCACTTCTAATCTTATGGTGTTACCATTGAAAGGGTGTGACATGGTTTTAAATGTGTAGTGGTTAACAATTCTAAGTCCAGTGGCCTAGAACTTCAACACATTGACTATACAGTTCCGATACAACTTTAAATGGTGTTTATTATAAGGTATACAACTAGGGCCAATCCAAGTAATAAGTGAAAAGCATATTTTAAAGCTTTTTTCTTCCCTCGTGGCCAGGACTAGTCAACATCCTTATGCCTTTATGATCACAACTAATTTGCAGACTTAGTTGTCAACTTCTATACTTGAGGAAAAAGAAGATTTAGTCGGCAAAATAGCCTTGGAGGTTTTATTACATGATTATCAAGAGATATTTGGATTGCCAAAAGGGTTACCACACCATAGGTTACAATGTCATAGAATTCCTCTAATGAATTAAGCCTAAGCTGTAAAAGTTAGACCTTATAGACATCCTACCAGTCAAAAGAATGAAATCGAGAGGATGATCAAGGAAATGCTAAATAATGGCATTATTAGAAATAGCAGCAACTCATTTGCATCTCCTATTATGATGGTGAAAAAGAAATATGATTCTTGGAGGTTATGCATAGACTATAGGCAGCTAAACCAACTTACTATTAAAGATAAATTCCCTATTCCCTTGGTGGATGAACAACTAAATGATCTAGTGGGAGCTACATATTTCTCTAAATTTGATTTGAGATACAATTACCTTCAAATTAGGATGTGTGAAAAAGATATCCACAAGATAGCTTTTAGAACTCATAAAAGGCATTATGAATTCTTAGTAATGCCCTTTGGACTTACCAATGCCGTATCCATATTTCAAAGTTCAATGAATTCACTTTTCTAACCTTACCTTAGGAAATTTGTATTGGTGCTCTTTAATGATATCCTAGTATACTCCCCAGATTGGGACACTTATTTGAATCACTTGAAGATTATTTTTGATGTGCTTAAAACCAATCAACTTTTTTGTTAAGAAGAGTAAATGTTAGTTCGATGCAAGAGAAATAGATTACTTAAAACACGTTCTCAGTGCTCAAGGTATAACTTTGGACAGAAGTAAGGTGTAGTATATTTTTTATTAGCCATTACCCATGATGATAAAAGAGTTAAAGGGATTTCTTAGTCTTACAGGGTATTATATGAGGTTTATAAAAGGATATGGAGTACTTGCTAAACCCTTAATTAAGTTGCTTAAGAAGAACACCTGGAAATGGACTAAAGTTGTAACTTAAGCATGGGACCAATTAAATTTAGCCATGACTACAACACCCATTTTGGCATTACTAGATTTTTTAGCTGAATTTGTGATGGAAAGTTATGCTTCTGGGCTAGGCGTTGGGGCTATTTTAACTCAAAATGGAAGGCCTTTAGCTTGCTTTAGCAAGGTGTTGGCACCAAAACATCAAATCCTATCTATCTACGACAAGAAAATGATAGTTGTCTTGATGGTTGTAAAGAAATGGAATGCCTACTTAGTTGGAAGGCATTTCAAGATAAAAACAAACCATCAAAGTCTGAAATTTCTTCTAAAGCAACAGGCTATTACTTCAACTCAACAGAGGTGGGTGACAAAGATGATGGGCTATGATTATAAGTTTACTACAAAAAAGGTTCAGCTAATATAGTGGCTGATATGTTATCAAGAAATCTAACAATGCAAGGTTCTCAACTTATGTCCATCTAGGATTCAAATAGCGACCATAAAATTACGATAGTGCCACCACCCGCCACTGTTATTGGATGAAATGCGATTGAAAAATTCATTCACAATCAAAACGGTGGCCACAAAATAACGGTGTAATAAGGAATAGGACAATAACGGACCGTTATTGCTACTATTTTATTTTCCTACTCACGGATCGATAGTTCAAGATAAAAATAAAATTTCAACATTGTAAAATAAAGCAATAAGCTTGCAAAAGTAAAAGTAAAAGCAAAAGAAAAAAAATAAAACTCTGAACCTCAGGTCCTCAGCATCAAAATCAATCTAAAAACAAATTAGAAAATAGACAAATTATTTATCAACAATTCCATCGGCACTTTGGCACCCAAATTCAAATCAACCTCAAGTTTTCAATCAACGTTCAAGATCAAATAAGGTAAGAAAAGAAAGTTAAATTACCTTTTTTTTTTTTGCAAAATTTTTGTAAAATGATGTCTGTTGTGAGAGTTTGAGAAAGACAAATGAGGTATTCTATAGGTACTAAGTAAGTGATAGTGATGAAGAGATACGAGAGAAAATGAGAGATGAAAAAAAAAGAAAAAAAGAAGAAGATTCTCAAAGGCCAAGCTTCAGAAGCAAGAAGAAGACGAACAGAAGATAGCAAGTTGGGTTCCTGGGTGGGTTTGCTGGGATTAGACAAATTGGGAGATATTGGGGCATGTGGGTGGATGGGGGATTTTGTGGGGTGGGATAGAGTAAGGGTGGGGCCATTGGAGGGAGGTGGGGGGGATGAATTTTTTATTTAATTTTTAAAATTTTTTTAGATAAAATTTAATTAGAGGTTTTAAAAATTTATAATTGAAAAAATAAGAGATTAATAATTTAATATAAGATATATAGAGATTTTAGATGAAAAATTTTGATAATTTTTTTTGTATAAGTTAAATGAAAAATAATTAAAATTAAATATTATATTTTAATTTTGTTATATATTAATTTATGATTTTGTATTTGAAATTTAATAATTTTTTTGTTGTTTTGGTATTTATATTGTTGTCAATCTTTTGATATTAGATTAATTTTTATTATTTTTGTGTAATTATTGAAAAATTTATTTATTATATAATTATTGAAAATAATTTGTGATAAAAAAATTTATATCAATTAGTGTATCAAAAAGATTAAGTTACTTAATAAACTTAGCATTTTATGATCTATTACTCTTGTTAAGATTAAAAATTAAAAAATAAATAAATTTAAAATTATTATATTTTTAAGTTTGTAATTTTATTAAATATAGATGCTTGGTATTTAACATATTATGTTTTGTTAATATTTAATTTGTCTAGAATTAATATTTAATATGAACTTTGCCA
Organism: Durio zibethinus; assembly: GCF_002303985.1. The sequence continues at coordinate 13,843,544 of NW_019167838.1, forward strand.
AGAAAAATTTTGTGGATAAACCAAATATGAATGCTTTATTATAATCTAAATAAAATTGTGAATAATTTTTTTAGAAAATAAAGAATATAGTGTCATAAACTATTTTAAAAATAATTGAATAAGAGTTTTAATAATTATAATTATAATTATAATTATTACATTTTATAATAAATTATGCAAAAAAAAAAAAATTTCATGACGTCAATGACCACAATGACCGCAATGATTTTCGTTATATTCAAAAACACAATAAACGCGACACGACCGAAAACGTGATAACGATCGTTATTTAAATCCCTATCCATTTCAATAATACACAGTAGCCTATTAGTCAAGATTCTTGGAAGCTTGATGCTAGATTACAGAAACTGATCAATGCACTTAAAGTCAGTCCTGGATAGAATTCTTAAGTATAGCCGGTATGGGGAACAATTGCGGAGAAAAGGAAAGCTTGTAGTTGGTAACCATCCTGACTTAAGAACTGATGGCTTATTTCCATAACAGTCCCTCGGGAGGCCATTCAGGGACACAGGCTACCATTGATAGAATTGCTGGTGTATTGTAGTGGAAAGGATTAAGGAAGGAAGTGAAAATGATGATTAGAGAATGCATCACTTGTCAACAGTACAAATATGATAATTTTGGTACCCTTGGACTACTCCAGCCTCTACCTATTCCTGACAGAGTTTGGGCTTATATAAGTTTGGATTTTATTGAAAGGCTACCAAGGTCAGAGGGAAAAGATGTTATTTTGGTGGTGGTCAACAGGTTAAGCAAATACGCACATTTTATTGTCATAGCCCATCCTTTTACAAACAACAATCTGTGTGCAACAGGCACTGTATGAAACTATCTGCTAGTTATTTTGGGCCCTTTCAAGTGTTGAAAACGGTTGGTAAGGTAGCATATCAGCTGCAACTACCACTGAGGTCTCGAATTCATCCTATTTTTCATGTGCCTTAACTCAAGCAACACATTGGCAATATCCTCAGTTAAAGTCAGTTTCCTGTGATTGGCATTGATGGCATCATTGTCAAAGAACCATTGCAGATTCTTGACTGAAGGATGATAAAGAGGGGAAATAAGGCCGTGACCGAGGTGCTGGTGAGTTGGACCACTAAATTTCTTGAATATGCTACTTGGGAGTTGTTATACCATCTGCAAAAGCAATATCCACACTTTAATCTTTGAGGACAAGGATTGTTTTAACGAGAGGCGTATTTGACGCAGGATGATAAGTAGCAAGTTAGTTAGTAAGCCCATTATATCAGTCCAGTAGTCAAAAGTTTCATTAGAGCCCAATACTTATTCAGCTTGTTAAACCTATTGTGGTATTTCCTTATTTTCTGTCACATTTTAGTAGGAAGTCGTTGTGGGGAGCTGTAATTCCGAGATTCTCGGAGGGGAGGAGGAGTGCATATAGCATTACAATATTGCATTGTAACGACAGACAATGAATTAAGAAAATTCATTTCTCTCTGTTTCTCTTTGGAATTCTCTGGTCTTATTTCTCTTTTCTTCTCTGTTTTTCTGTATTGACTCAACTTGAGTGCGCACCAGCTAGAGGGACCTAAATCTAACCCCTCACACTAGATCAGAGAAGAGCTTGATCTAGCTTGACCCTCCCGCCAAATCCAGCCACACAAAGGGCGCTTTCGCTTCAGCTATTGGAGTCAAGGGTAAGGGGTCGGATTCCACCATTCCGCCAAAAGAAATAATAGATGAAAAAAAAAAAGAAGATAAAAGATAAAATTTATTCTTTATCAAATTAATGTAGAAATATTTTATATTATTATAACTTATTTAACTTTTACAAAAAATCATTTAAATTATAAAATAAATATTATTTATTTAGAAAAGTACAAAAAAAAAAAGGAAAAGATTAAAAATATATTTAACAAAAATAATATAAATTCAATGCTTTTTTAAATTTTTATTTAGTTTTTAGTAAGTTAATTGTTTTTATATTTTTATAAATTATTTCATTTTTAAAAGTTAATTTAAATTATAATACAAAAATCATTTTGATTTTTCTCTAATCACAAAATAATTTTATTAAAAGAAAGTTCACCTCATATTTTTTTGATACACATCAAAGACATATGGATGAATCTGTTAACATAAGTCAAATACGTCTTCAAGCCTTTGGTCTAATTGCTAAAAGTGTTTGGGGACATCAAAGATCTGATTTTGAATCAAACAAATCAAACACATGTTATCTATGTAGCATTTAACAAAAAAAAAAATGATGCTTAGATAATAGAATTATCGATTTGTTTAGATTATTGACAATTAGGGACTAACAATTTTTAATTTTTGAAGTTTATATATAAAAAAGGTACGTGCCTCAAAGTTTTTAAATCATGTGTATATTTTTAAAAAATACTTGTAATTTATTCTTTTTTAACCTAATTTTTGTTTTCATTTTAATGGAATATGCAGGAAAGCGAAAGCGCTAAAAAATGTAATAAAATTGAATACATAAAAAAGTTGAAAAAACTTAAAAAAAAGAATTCAACGCATATTGCATATTCTCTAAAACATTTTGAAATTCTATTCTTCTAAGAAAGAGTAGATAAAGTTGTCTTCGTATCGTAATTCAATCAAAATCGCCGCTGGCCGACCCTCCCCCTTCTCCCTTACCTTCATCCCCTTCAATCTCTGTTCCCTTTCTCTTTTCTTCCTCTCCCAGACTCCTTTCCTCACTTTTTTTTTTTTGAAATTTTTTATTTTTATTTCAAAAGTGAAAAGTTAAAAACAAAGATTTTTATATTTTTCATATTTTTGTTTTCCAAAAATTTTAATGTCAATATATAAAAGAAAAAAGGCATTGAGAATTATATGTTTAGTTTAAAAGACTTTTAAAACTGACTATACGATCAAACTTTTTTACCGTCAAATTGATAATTTCGGCGCAAAATGATATTTTTTTTCAAATTAATGGATTGACCGTAAATTAGGAACAAAACTAAAGGAGATGAATAAAATTTACCTCAGATTTTAACCGTGGTATTTCCCTCAGGAAAGAAAAAATAGCACTAACTTTTGGGTAAAAAAAGCTTAGCCACAGCATGCCATTTTACTAAAATATATGGTAGAGAATTCCCACAATATTGCCATCCATGTCTAGCATTGTTTTTTTTTTTTTTTTTTAAATCATTGTAACTAAGAGTTTAACAATTTCCCAATAGACCTCGTGATTACGTTGATTAACATGTGTTCCAACTGACAGGCTTGTAAAAGAAGCCGAGTACAAATCAATTTGCCGGAGTCTACCTTCCTTTCATTGATGGGCTCAACGTCAGCCTGCATATTGGGCAATCTTCCTTTCAAGTGAACTTTTATCAGCCCCAACCACCTTATCAACTTCCTTTCCATTTCTTATAAAGAAAAAGGTAGGAACACTGCTAATATTCCAGCACGCAGCCACATCCCTACCCGCATCTATATCAACTTTTAAGAACACCACTTTCGAATATTTTGCAGCTAAACTTGTATAAAGAGGAGAAATGAAGCGACAGGGACCACACCATGTTGCAGTGAAGTACAATATCACCAGGCGAGATGTTCTTGTAGCAGCGTTCAACTTAGTTTCCAGCTCACTGGTGGAGTGAATGCCAATAACCTGCCCTGTAATTTTCAAAAAGCACCGTAAGGTAACATATATGGATGCTTGTCCCATAACCAACAGTAATGCAATTCACATGTGCACAAAAGAAATAATCCTAATGGTTGGCGGTGTGGACTCTTCCAACTGATCCCATGAGATTTTATGATCCATAAGTTGTCTCAAAGCAACTATAAAATGATCCACATGGAGGCCATTCTACCAGTTTAAAAAGCAAAAAAAAAAAAAAGAAAAACAGAACAACAGAACAAGAAGAATTAATAAGAGAAATGAATAAAACAGCACAAGTAGTAGTGACACAAGAAATGCATTACCTATGTAGACTTAAGGTCAGTATCGCAAATGGTTTGTTATAGCCATGTAGAAAGATTTTCCAGTCTCTTAGGCCATTTTGAGTCTTTAATTACATTATGAACACTTCTTTCTAGCTTGTTCAAATGCTTTTCGCTTGAAAGATTATATGAGGCATACTGGATATTGAAGAATAGTGGCATAGCAAAAAGAAAAATTCACTAGGGTTTTGTCAGAAGTACAATTATCTAACATGACACTTTTATTCTTTATACTATTATGTTAAATCTAAAAGTTTTAGATATGTTAAAAAATTAAATATATTATCTCTCTATTTCAATAAAAACTTACTACAATTATCTCATGCTTTTGATAGAGTCATCCCCGAATTTTGCGTTAAGTTGGTTATATACCGTCTGGATACCTTTTGCTTCGGAAAATTGAAAGAAAAAAAAAAAAAGAAAAACAGATATATTTAGATACAAGGCAAATTATATTTTAAATAAGTTAAAAATTAATCCTTGTGATAATAAAATCCAGAATATTATATGTAAATAAATATATAATATATCTCAAATGATATGAAACAATTATATTTTAAAGTATGTCACATTTAACATATTAATGCTTATTAACAACCACTAATTAGAGTTTAAGACTAGACAGGATGGATTTATGGGAATGGGAGAGGGCTACCTCCCATTGTGTAGCCCAATATCACTTGTACCAAAAATTTATATATTTATATTAATACTAATTAAAAGACTTTTTAAGATTTTTTACATATTGTTAATTGCCATCATAAAATTAAATGAAAATTTTACTTATTTGATCCTTCTATTTTAAGTATTTGTTCAATTTTAATGGGGTCAAATAAGAAAATTACAAAGAATTTAACTAACCCTTATTTATAAACATAATCTTTCTACTGTCAAGTGGGGTCAATTGATCCCACTCAACACAATGTAGCTACTCTATCAAAGAAAAATCTTTTCTAATATGTCATCTTGATCAGGATTTGAGTTACAATTTTGTCAATAGAGATAGACTGAAAAGGTTCATTTTCTTAAACATCTCTTAACTTAAGTTCATTTTCCCTACTTCTATTACAATTAATTAAAACCCTAATCTCTGAAACATTATGCTTTGAAACAAATAAAGAAGAAAGCTCAATTTAGAGATCCCGCATCACTAATGGTCCATTTGGTAGGAAGGTAAGAAAGGGAATGACAAGAAAAAAATTTAACCTAATGGTTGAGCTACAAAATAGCACATATCATAATCCCTATCATTAGATTAAAAAATTTTCCATTCTTCCCCCTTTCTATCCTCCCCACCAAACATAGCGAAAGCAAAGCATTATATTTTTCACCATAGCATGTCCTAGACTAAAACATAATATATCCTAGGCCATCACAAGCAAAATGCTATCAAGACAAGCTTTCAGAAGAAGTTTCCATTTGACAATGTTAGATTTTTTTACAGTATCATGTATCTTCTACAGAAACTATAAAGAATAACCGATTTGAAGTCATCTTCTTTTTTTTCTTTTGCTTTTTGATAAGTATAAGGAAAGACACATGAAGCTATTAAGAAAAGCTTTTAGTATAGAAGTTTCCTTTTGAACAAGTTACAATCTGTATCATGTATCTTCTACAGAAACTATAAAGAATGGCCAATTTTAAATTCTTTTTTTTTTTTTTTGATAAGACAAATTTTAATCTTAAGGAAAGGCACATGAAATTGGACTAATTCATCTATAGATATCAGAAAGGAAACCTAAAAACAATCCTTCAAAAGATATTCCAAGTCTGAATAAAAAAGCTAGATCGGGGAAAAGAAATAGAGTTGACAGTCACAAACAACAATCTAAGAATGTGCACAAAATATCCTAATGCATTTCCCAGGCAAGACCAGTTTCAACCCTATCAGTCCCCAAACAAGCCTGCTTAGTTCATATTTTCTACGTTAAAGGAGACTCATGGGGTTCATTCACAATGACTGCCTTGAATCAGAGATACCTACTTTACATTCTGTAATTTCACAACTACTCCCAGGATCCTTCACTATAAGTCGCTCAAAACTTCCATTTTTTTACTTTTGTGCTTAACATCTGAGACGCTTTGAACTCAAAGAAGGATTTTCATACTTTAAAGTTCCCAAAGATTTTCAGATCCTCCAATCTAGGCTTCTATCTTCTTGGTCTTAATTCTTTTTGCAGATAATAGAGCCTATAATCCCAACAGAATTGTGAAACCACGATAATTCATCAGTATAAACTGTAGTTTTGGTTAAATGTTGTTCAGAAACCTGTTCAACCAAGTAAGCTAATAAAGGATAACAGATATGGCGAAGACAGTCTGTATGGGGTTTATGATGGGCTTGTCTAAGAAATTAAAGACTTTAGGGTACGAACCTATGATTAAAAAGGATTAGGGTTTGACTCAATTATCAATGAATCTTCAAAGAGGGATGACAATGTGGAAATGTCTGGAAAAGGCTGGTAGAATTTTTCTGCAGCAACATAATTGGAAGACAAGTTTAAAGGTTCTATTCTGCATTCTTGTGAACAGTAAACCATGTTACTATAGAAGTTGAGTTGGACAATAGAAAAAAGAAGAGAACATTCTCAACCAATCAAAAATTTTCATAGAACCTTCACTGTCTCAAGGCCTTCAGAAAATTCAACTCTAAAAAGTCTAGCAAAAAGAGAGTTATCAACTGATATTCAAGGCTTGTGCTTCTCCTGCAGGTTCTTGAAAACATTAGGCTTAGGTATAAACTTAACTGACAAACTAAATATTACTTTAAAACCCTGATAGCTCAACAAATCCATAATCAAACGCAATGATCCATTACTAAACGCTTTCTAGCAAAACGGAAGATTACCAAAATAACTCCAGACACACAAAACTCAATTGAACTGATACTTCAATAATGTCCAATGCGCTATGAAGGGCATCTTCTTTGTTGATGAAAAACACATGATATTAGCCACTTCCAAAGAGGAAAAGATCTATCTAACCAAGCTATTAATGAGTTATTAAACAACTTCATTATAAGCATCAATCATCAGACAATTGATGATTATGATGAACCAGACGAAACTAAACCACATACAACTTCACATCATAAGCATTTTCAACAAAGAGTATTGTAATAAATTTTTCAAGGTCCTTCCCATAGGATTTTTACCGGAAACATAAGCCTCTTTTAGATTCAAGAGTAGCCCTCTCAAAGATGCTGGTAGTCCCAGTTCATTAAAGTTGAACAATCTCTCTAGAGAATGCCTCAGTGGAGGCCTATATAAAGCATATACCACAAGAAAAATGAATAAGAAAGAAAACAATATCCATACCATCTTTTAGAGCAGATAGTGCTTTCTGATCCTGCACAAATTCAAAGATTAATAAGTTTCAGAATAAACACTATGACAGTTATATAAGACAGAACGAAAGTTCGCAATCGATACACAGGGCTGATAATAAACTACTAAATTATTTGACTCACATGGCCCCTACCCACCACATAAAAAATGAAAAATAAAACATCATTTATAAGCTTTCCTTGTAATCATATCTAACAACACCAAAATGAATGATGCCCAAGATAAATGAATCAGCTGTATAGACCACGTTTAAATGCAATAAAAACATCCCAGTTCTTGAATGGTAACTACATGCTTTTACAAAGTAAACTCTAATAGACCAAGAAAATAGAAAATAACATTAGCCTTAAGTGGCAGATGCATACTAAACTTTATTTTCATAAGACTTTCATTGTTCTTAATCATAATGAGCCCATGGCAAAGTTTAGGCACCAAAATAGATTGATAAATATTTCTGCCATATAATTAAACAATCATATTAATTAATTACACTTACTTGTGCTTCAGCTTTCTGCTGTTGACTCTGCCATCCAGTGCTTTTTAATTCCCTTTCTTTCCGCAAGCGTTCATATTTTCTGCGATGCTCTTCAATTTTGTGTGCATTAGGTTCCACCTGCATATTAAAGATGTTACCACGAAAAAGCATTTGCTAAGGAACAATAATCAAAGAACAGAAACATTACCTTTTTGAGTACTGAACCAATCTCCTCATCATAATCTAACTTTGATGCTACATGCAGATCACTTGCTGATTCTTCCCATCGGCCTAGCATGGCCCTTGCCATCCCTCGAACTTTATATCCTTTTGCTGAGTCTGGATTGATCTAAACATAAAAAATTAACTTCAGGTAATCACCATTATGCCAAGCAAATATAAAATAAAAAACTAGAGACTAATTAATCTGATACTTGTTTGCAATCTAAGCAAGCACAGAGAAAGGGAGGGATGATACTTCTAAAGCTGCATCAGCATCATGGATTGCAGCATTCGGTTTGCTCAATTTGATAAAGACACTAGCTGAAAACAAGCATGACAGACTTTCAAGAGAATGATCTCGTAGTAAGAGAGGGAAAAAATAGAAATAAATAAAGTTAGGGATAACTTATGCTTTAAATAAAATTACCTCTAGTGGCATATAATATTGCTGAGGTGGGATTTAACATGATAGCTTCTGTTAGATAATCTATGGCTTCGTCCAGCTTACCTGAGGAGGCAAAGAAACTTAAAATCTGTAAAGAAATGAGCAAAAAAAGAAATCATCAATTCAAAAAGCGCAGCATGCCTTCAGAGATTGCCTCAATAGCTTTTAATTTTTCTGTTTGAGCAGCATCCCGCTTATCCTCTGTAACTTCAACTGAAGGGTCTCCCATCTGAATTAAAAGAAGCAACATTTACTAGTTTAGCATGAAAGTCGATTACAGTCCACCAAACTGAATTAAAGACATAGAAGAAATCATATAGGAAGGATCACTCACTTTTACTGGAGGATTGTTGTCAGGTTCCACAACACCCGTGTCATCTAACTCGACATCAGACTCAACAATATCATCATCTACTTCATCTGAAAAGGTGCGTTTTTTGGCATCAGAGTGTTGCTGGGGCTCTGCCATGTTAACACCACCTCTATCCTGCAAATTGGTACAAAATATGAAGCTAAATGAAACAGGTATAGTCACTTTCCACCACCATCCCTCCGGAAAATCTTAGCCAAGTTCAGCATATAATTCTCTTTTTGCTAAAATCATAGCACTAGTAAAAACATAAAAAAGAAAAAACACTATCTCTCCAAGAAGGGGAGAAATCAGACAATTAATTTAATTAAAACACCAGCACCATGGAAATAAAAAAAAAAAAAAAAAAACCCAGTAATAAAAACATAAATCTCAAGCAAAAGACCCTGTTCTTGGATAAAGAAAAAAGAAAGAAAGAATCAAATTTTGCTAGAAAAATCGAAGCTTTAGTTAATAAGCAGAATCTTACCGTTTGTGGGTCAGGTGGAATTTGAGCACCCAGACTTCAAAAACAAGAAATCAAAAAATATGTCAACTCCCCATCAAAGAATCACAAAAGCAAAAGCAAAAGGAAATTTTTTTTTTTAAATCTATATATGCTAAAAAAAAAAAATTACCTTTGGAGATATGACTTGAAGAAGGAAAGAGATGGGCTGTGGAGAATTGAAGGGTTCGATCTGCACTGATCAACAAATAGCTTTAACTCTGATACCTTTGAAGCATCCATCACCATAGCCTTCAAACTTCAAATACATGCCTAAATTTTTGTTCTTCTTTGGCTCTGTCAGCATTTCTTAATAGAATCTATCTAGAAAGCGCGTGAAGACTCTCGTGAAGGGTGGTGGCCCACTTCTTGATCAAATGAAACCGGTAATGTGATGTTGTTGATGTTTTGCTGATCGAAAGGACTGGGGAACTAGTGATGGAGCTGAACGTACATGATCATCAGCCCTTCTGCCTTTGTAAATATTGATAGTAATATATACTTTTCATGCTTTATTTTTTATTCGGGATTATCAAATTTGTATAATACTCATTAAAATTAAAAATTCAACAATTTATTAATAATTATGGTCATTTCCTATGTTTTCCATTATTTGCTTTATAATTTAGCAATATTGATTGCAATCGTTTAGACATAAGGTACGATGATTTTTATTTTTATTTTTTTTTGTGTTTACTACATGTATATATATATATATATATATATATATATTTCACTCAATTCTATAAATACGGATAATTTCAGTGTGAGAAAAGTACAAACTGTTTTTTTTGTCAAATTATGTCAAAAGTTTTTATATTTTGTGAAAATTTAAAATTTAATCCTTGTATTATAATTTATACATATTTAATCTTTATATTATTTTAATTTAATAATTTTAATTCAATCATTAATTTTATCAATTTTTTATCGTTAAAAATGATAATACAACTATTGATTTAGTGATATGAACATTGATTTTATTGACGTGACATTGATTTTATTGATGTGATATTAACTTGCTAACATAACAATTAAAATCGATGAAATCAATTATTAAATGATGCAAACAGTTTCTGTATTCATACAAAATTTAAAATTTAATCATTTTATTCATACAAAATTTAAAATTAAGTCTCAGTACTCACATGAAAAATTGAAATTTAGTTCTTATAATACAAAAATATTTAGAATTTTTTAGAAATTTTTTAGTTTTTAATTTAAAAAAATATCATAATATTCTATCGTAATATTTTGTCACAACATAGAAAAATCTATCATAATGTTCTGTTATAATTTTCATGTATTGTCATTAAATTTGTCACAATTTTTTTTCACCTATGTGAAATATTGTTACTAATTCCGTCACTATTTCTTATTCATTCCGTCATAAAATATAAATTTGTTATTAATTTTGTCACATTTTTTTGTCATAATTGTAGCATTTTATGGTCATATGAAAAAAAATCTTACATAAATCTATTAAAAATCTATCACAAATTTATCAATATATGATACAAATCTGTTACTACCTCATTTTAATAAAACTATTATTTTTATTAATTTATTAAATGAATTAGAATTATAAGAGTAAAATTATCCATCAAATAGTATTTTTATTCCTTTAAATTAAACTCTATTTAAATAATTTTTTATAATCAAATATAAGTTCAATATTCTAAATACATTAAAATAATTTACTAAACTCAATGTGTATTGATTTTAGAATTAACCTTATTATTTAATTTAACATCATTATTTAGATAAGTTATTTTTTTGAACCTAAAAAAATTGAAAGTTCTCATAATAATATGTAATATTGATGTTTTTGTTTATCAAATAAATCATTTTCTCTTTTCGTTTTATTAGGATTCAAAGTTCGTCTTCAAAAAGGATATGAGCTCGTCTCTTGTAAGAAACTAGGTTTTGAATCTTTTATTTTGTTTGATTGGATGGAATGGTCATTTCATTCATGGTCTATTTCAAGTTCATTACAAATGTAACTCTTTTCAATAGTTTAGTTCATTATAAATTTTATTATATGACATATTTAAACTAATTAAAATAATATTAATTTTGATATATTAATTTAAATTATTAATATTATAATTGATTAATATAAATGACAACAATATTATTGTTATGATATTATTGATAATTAATTATATATAATAAAAATAATATATTTCTAAAAAAAATTATATATGAAGGACTAAAATATTTTTAAAAGTTAATATTTTTAAAAAATTAAAATATTTTTATATTAAAGGGATTAAATTTTAAGTTTCGTGTGAGTATAAGAAATATTTACATAATTTAACTATTGATTTTATTCATCTAAATTACCATGTAAGCAAGTCAATGCCACATTAACAAAATCAATGCCAACATCATTAAGCAATAGCTAAGTTAATATTTTTAATGGTAAAAAATTAAACAAAGTTAGTGATTTGATTAAAATTATCAAATCAAAATAGTATGAGGATTAAATTTGTATGAATTATAATGTAGGGATTAAATTTCAAATTTTTACAAAGTAAAGGGATCTTTGCATCTTTACATTGCAATTTACGTCCTTCTGGAATGATTATAAAATTGGAATCTTTGATAAATGGAACTTATGAAGTGTGCCTCTTTTTTTCACTTCCCTATTTTGATAATAACAGCTTCTATATTTCTTCCTTAGCTCTGAATGCATGCAACTAGAGCATGTAATTGTTAATAAATTCTAGTTTGGACTACTTTTAGGAAATAAAACTTCACAGTTGGCAATCCTGTTGCAGGAAAATACCAAAATGGTATAAGAACAAAAAAGGAAGATATTCATAGTCATAATCCATGTCACTTTATTTTGGTGGCCTTGTTAGGAAAGTGAGTTTCAACCCTATGGGTTATTTGACTATTCAAAGGCCATGGGCTTTGTGTTTTTAGGCTTCCTTAAGAGAGCCTTACATAATAAAAGGTAAGGGCTGATTTTTTGGTGAAAAAAAGGGTAAAACAGAAGAGGCACCAAAGAAAGAGAAAAAGTAAAGCTAAAAAATAGATAACAAAAGAAAAAGAATAAGTTGGTTGAATGAAAGTTCATCCATAGTCTGATTGAGTTAAAATTTTGTCAGCAAGTTTATGATTTAAAGTTCTACATTCTGAACAGTAAAAATATAATTTAATGCTCTCTAGGAACAAATTTAAGGTATATTTGTTGAGTCACCTATTTAGTGAGATTTCTTCAATTATCTTTCTAGCTGTTGATTAGCTTTAGTTTTAGCTAGAGAAGAACTTTGTATATCCATTATTTGATAGTAAAGATTTTTTTAGTGGTTTATAGTTTTTTGTTCTACATTGAAGGGTTTTTCATATAAATTTTGGTGTGTTTTATTTTTCTTACGTTGTTGATTATTGATTATTATCTATTACTGTGAGTTTATTACGATATGTTACTTTTGTGTTGTTGTATTTATTGCTTCAGGCCCAATAAGTGGTATCAAAGTAAGGATTATTTTAAGATATCAATATAAAAGTAACCTAAGATAGAAGTAAATTCTATTTAAGATCATAAATGGTGATACAGGTTTTATAATAAAATTGATAGCATCAAATTATTCAATTTGAAAACCTATGATGAAAGATCATTTATACTATAAAGATTTGTATAAGCTGACATTGATTGATTTGACTAATCAACAAATATGAAATATGAAAGCTGGAAGAAATTAGGTAGAAGACGTTGGCTACAATGAGTTGATATCAACGTGTTTTATCATGTACTATAGAATATAGATGCCCACATTGTTTGAAAAAAATTAACAGCATTGTATGAGAGAAAAACATGTATAAATAAAGTTATGGTTGTTAAAAAGCTTACAATTTTGTAGTATAAAGATGGACGATCGATTATAGAGTACTTAAGTGATTTTCAAGATATATTTAATCAGATGACTACTATGGAGCTTAAAATGGATGATAAAATGAAGGCGTTGTTTCTTTTGGGTTCATTACTAAATATTTGGAATACTTTAGTTATGATTATTCTTAATGTAGCTCTTGATTATAATGTAACATTGGAAATGGTAAATCATAATATGCTTAATAAAGAAGTAAGACGAAAAGATTCAAACCCTGAGAATCAAGCTCTGGTTATAGAAAATAAGGTAGAAACATTAATAGAGGTTAAAACTCAAAAGATCGTAATAAGTTTAAACATAGATCCAAGTCCAAAGATAAAATGAAGTGTTTTTATTATGTTAAAGCAGGTCATATAAAATAATACTGTAAAATCTTAAAATAATAGTGGAAAAATGAGAAAGATAAAAGTTCAGATGATCGTATTGTTGCAGCAGTGAATTTAGATAGTGATTCAGTTACTTTGATTTATACATATGGTGATTGTAATCATGTTAGTGATCCCAGCATTGAGTAGATAGTTGACACATGAGTGACATATCATTATGTTTCTAAGAGGTAGTTGTTTACAACTTATAAGACTTTGGTTACGTCAAGATGAGAAACAAGAGTGTGTCGTAGATTGTTAAGATTGGTGATATTATTATACAAACTAGTATAGGCTATATATTGACTTTGAGGGATGTTAGACACATTTCAGATATAAGAATGAACTTACTTGCTATTAATATTCTTGATAAGGAAGGATATGAGAGTCGAAAAAAGAATGGATAGTGAAAGCTTCTTAAAGGATCTATGGTAGTTGTAAGGGGAAAACTATGCTACATAATGTATATGACATGGATGTAATTAAATGGCAACCAAATAAATGCTATTGAGGATAATACTTCAGCACACTTGTGGCATAAGAAGCTAGCATATATGAGTGAAAAAGGGTTACACATTTTGATAAAGCAATCTCTCATTCCCTTGACTAAAGGTTTATCTCTTGATTCATGTGATCATTATTTATTTGGTAAGCATCATAGAGTTTCTTTTTGTAAGAGTTTTTAGAGAAAAAATAGATTAAAATTGATTTATTCTCATGTATGTAATGCCATAGAGGTTGAATCATTAGCAGTTAGCAGTATTTTGTTACTTTTATTGATGGTGTTTCACGTAAGACTTGAGTGTATGTATTGAAAAACAAAAGTCAGGTATTACAATATTTTTAAAAATTTCATGTCATAGTGAAAAGAATAATAGGGCTGTCTTTGAAGTGTATTTGGACTGATAATAGTAGGGAATACACATCCAAAAACTTTGAAGAATATTGTTTAAAGCATGGGATCAGGCATGAGATGACAGAACCTAGCACATTCCAGCATAATGGTGTAGATGAAAGGATGAATCGCACCATTATGAAAAAAGTCAAATGTATGTTGAGGATGACAAAATTACCAAAGCTATTTTGGGGTGAAGCAGTCAATACAGCTTGTTATTTGCTTAATAGATCACCATTAGTTCCTTGAGGCTTTGACATTCCAGACAGAGTGTGGACAAGGAAAGATGCTTCATACTCTCACTTGAAAATTTTTAGGTGTAAAGCATTCATGCATGTGCCAAAAAAATAGAGGTCAAAGCTTAATGGTAAAGCCACACAATATGTGTCTGTAGGATACGATGATGAGGAATTTAGATATAGAATATAAGATTTAGTGAAGAAAAATATAGTCAAAAGTAGAAATATGATCTTCCATGAAAAAAAAACTATAGCAAACCTCAAAAAAATGAAAAGACTACATGAGTTATTATTGAGTGTGATATTTCAACACTGACAGGAGTTCTATAGGAAAAAGCCACATATGGTGAAAATGAGCAAGAAACAAAACTTGAAGATATGAATAAGCCAACTACAATTAGAGATAAGCTAGATGCAATCAGTTTTAAATAAGGTAAGTAGTCTTCTCTGCTAGAGAGTGTTGGTAGAAAAAGCTACCTTCGACATCAAGTGGTGTAGAGTCTTAGTTAAGAGATCTACTAGACAGCACAGGCCATCTACTAGGTATCAAGTTAAGATTTTATTTTAATTACAAGTGAGAAGGAGCTAGAGAGCTTTCAAAATGTGCAAGCTACTTTAGATAGAGAGCACTGGTTAAAAGTAATGAAAAAGAGATAGAATCATTACGAAAAAAATAATACATATGATATTGTTAAACTTTTAAAAGGGAAGAGGTCATTGAAAAATAAATAAATGTTCAAGTTAAAAAGGGATGATGATAGCTAGTGAGGTACAAAGCTCGATTAGTGGTGATAGGTTTTTCTTAAAAATCAAGCATCGATTTTGATGAGATCTTTTTTCAATTTATGAAGATGAGTGGTATTGAGATTAGTAGCTAGTTTAAATCTTGAGCTTGAGCAACTTGATGTCAAGATTGTATTCTTATATTGTGACTTGCATGAAGACATTTATATGAATCAACCTAAGGGTTTTAAAGTGAAAAAAAAAGAGCACTTAGTTTGCAAACTAAAGAAAAAGCTGTATGCTTGAAATAAGCTTTGTGACAGTGGTACAAAAAGTTTGATTCTTTTATGGTGAACTACATCTATATAAGAACAACAGTAGATCTTTATGTGTATGTCAAAAAATTCTCTAATGGTAACTTCATTATTTTCTTATTATATGTTGATGATATGTTGATTATGGGACAAGATGTTAGTATGGTTTGTAGGTTGAAAGAACAATTATGTAAGTCCTTTGACATGAAAGATTTAGGTCTAGTAAAATAGATTCTCAGTATAGATATTATCCGTGATATGAGAGATGAAAAGCTATGGTTGTCACAGGAAAAGTATGTTGAACATGTGTTTAGTATATTCAACATGCTACATGCTAAATCAATTAGCAGTTTATTTACCAACCATTTTCATTTGAGTAAGAAATCTTGTTCGGTGACTAAGAAAAAGTGACTAGCTATACCTAGTATTCCTTTATTCTTCTATAGTCGATTTTTTAATTTATCTTATGGTTTGCACACGGCTTGACATTGCTCATGTAATTGGTGTAATGAGTATATTTTTTCTAATCCGAAAAGATTCACTAGGAAGCAGTGAAATGGATTTTCAGATATTTAAGGAGCACTTTTAAAAATATGCTTGAGTTATGGAGTTTCACAACCAATTCTAGAAGGGTTTACTTATACTGACATGGTAGGTGATCTTGACAGTAGAAAATATACTTCAGGTTATTTGTTCACTGTTGCATAAAGAGTTGTGTCTTGGCAGTCTAAGTTGCATAAGTGTATTACTTTGTCAACTGCAAAGGTTGAGTATATTACAACAATTGAAGCAGGTAAAAAAATGCTTTAGATGAAAATTTTTCTTTTTGAATTGGAGTTGAATCAGAAAAGAGTATGTGGTGTTTTATGATAGTCAGAGTGTTTTAGATTTGAGTAAGAATGCCATGTACCATTCTAGAACGAAGCACATTGATGTTAAATATCATTGGTTATATTCAGTGATTGAAGAATAGCATATACTATTGAAAAAAAGTCATACTGATGAGAATGTAGTAGATATGTTGACTGCGACACTTCTTAGGAAGAGCTTGAGCTCTGCAGTAACTTGGTCAGAAGGGTTCCTTAGCTAAAGTAAATTCTAAATAAAGTTATGGTGATAAATCTCCTCCTAATGAAACCGAAAGGGAAAGATTATTAGGAAAGTGGGGTCCAGCCCTATGGGTTATTTGACTATTCAAAGCCATAAGCCTTGTGTTTTTAGGCTTTCTTAAGAGAGCCCTATATAATAGGTGAGGGCTAGATTTTTGGTAAAAAAAAAGGAAAAAATAGAGGAGACGTCGAAAAAAGAGAAAACGTAAAGCTAAAAAATAGAGAGAAAATGAAGAAAGGAGAGTTGGTTAAACAAAAGTTGATCCGTGATCTAATTAAGCTAAATTTTGTTAACAGGTTTATGATTTAGAGTTCTACATTCTAAACGATGAAGATAGGGTTTAAAGCTCTCTAGCAACAAATCTAGGGTATATTTATTGAATCACCTATTTGGTGAGATTTCTCCAATTGTCTCTCTAGTTGTTGATTAGCTCTAGTTTTAGCTAGAGAAAAACTTCGTACATCCATTATTTGATAGTGGAGTTTTTTTGGTAATCTGTTATTTTTCCTTCCGCACTAGAAGGTTTTCCACATGAATCTTGGTGTGCTTTATTTTTCCTGCATTGTTGATTATTGATTATTGTCTATTATTGTGAGTTTATTACGATATATTGCTTCAGTGTTGTTGTATTTATTACTTCGGCCCAATAGGCACTTAATCCTTTTGGCTTTCAAAACTGTTTTGCCACCCTAAGATCACTTAGGTGCATCATTCACCGAAACCTTTCTAAGATCCCATTTCACGATTTTAATTCTATCCACATTTAATAGGGAATTTAATTTTTCATCATAATGGGGATGATGATGGATATTGCATTGTAAGTATAGGTATAAGATTAATATCAATTTAAATTTTTATTTTTTATAAAGATAGAGATGGGTAATATAGCATCCATCTCATAAATATACCCTACATATATATATAAATTTATATATATAGTAAATAGATTTTTTATTAAATAATATAAATTATTATTTTAAATTAAGTAAAATTAATATATTTATATTAAAAAATAAATTAATATATATTTATAAAAAATTACCTATATATAAGATAAAAATTAAAAAAAAATAAATTTTGATTTTAATTTTTTTTAAAGCTATGGGTATCGAGATTACTAATACCTAATAAATACCTATAAGGATATGGATGAGAATAAATTTAAAATACCCTTAGATATGAGTACGAGAATGGATATAATATAAAAATTCAAAAATGGGATGAGAAATGCTCTACCCTTCCTATATCCTACTCATTGACATCCCTATACATATTATGCTACACATAAGTGATACACATCCATTAAAAGAAAATAATAATTTAATTTATAATCATTTGAATTGTTCTATTACTATTGAAATGGCAAAGTGTAAATCAAACATTTACCCATCAAAATATATTGATTCTAACATCAATTCTAATGATACCCATTTTTAAGAAAAACTAGCAAAAGTTAAATTCCCAAGAAAAATAAAACTTCAAAGGCTTATAAAGAAGGCAAGTAAAGATCGAGTTATATATTACAAAGATTCTAGTCCTAAATAGGATTGTTAAGGATATCTAGATCAGGAATTTGATTCTTATTGAATTCAATCTTTGCTAAACAATTATGAATTAAAAAACAAACATGGTTACTTGTTAGATTTTTTACCAAAAAAAAATCCAAACAGGTTGTAAATTTTGCAAGATAAATCAAAATATCTCAGATCGAATTTTTTCAATGCCTTTCGAATTTATGATCGAGCTCTTATAATCCATAGTTTCTACAAAAGGAAAATGTTAATAAATAAGTATATCCCACAACAAATCATAAGGATCTAAATGAAATGGTAACAATTGCTTACAAATGGATGCTCATTCTTTTTAGAGAAGCTAAATCTAAATTGAAAATGAAAGATTAGGAATGGATAATATTTTTAAAAAGTTTCCTCATAAAGGCTTTTGGAAGGTCAAGAACATTAATCACAAAATGAATAATCCTTGGTTACTTATGGCCACATGTTCCCAATTTGTGACAATTGGTATCAGAGTCTAGTTGCAATCGGAGTTGGCATTAAAAGCCCAATTTAGGATTGTATGGGCAGCTTAGTGATTAGACTAAAATTTTAGTATTTTATCATTTTTTTAGTGCAATTTCTAGTGAATATGTGCTTGTTTCTTGAGGAGTTTAGCAAAAATACTCTTAATTGCTTAAATATTTAATGTGTAGGTAAAAATATGAGAAAAGATAAAAAATATAGCTTTTGGACTTATTTTGAATGCATTTTGGTATTTGGCCAAAACTAGTGTAAACTTGCTTCAATGGCATACTTGGGAGATTTTTTTCTACTTTTTCCTTCATTACTTTTTTTGTTTATTTGAGCTTAAATGAACTTCAATTCAAGTTTTATTCCTTGTAATTTTCTTGTTTAATTATCCTTTTAGCTCATTAAAGTGTTTGCCACCTTTGTAGTAAAGTTGCATGAGCTAATTAGAAGGAGATTGCAAATGTGTGTTTTGGGAGCTTGTATTAGAGCTAAAAATTTCTAGATTTCTACATGGATGAAATGGCAATTAAATGGCTTCTAATTGGTTGGAATTTGAAGATCAATTGAAGGATGATTGGCACCCAAATTTGACAACAAGGATTAACATTCAATTGTTGGATGCAATGTGGAAATGATTACGTTAGTTGGCACAACTTCTTAACTCAAAGGGAAGGCTAATGGGCAGTTGCTTAGTTGGCTATTTGGAGGCCTCTTATTAGTTATAATTCTGACTTTTTAGAGCTTACAAGATAAAGATAGCTTGAAGTGAAGTGAAGTGAAGAGAAACAAACTAGGAAGCTTATGAAGCTAGCTTGGATAACATGGAAAATTCTAGACAATGTGGCATCTTAGGTGGCATTTTTCTATAATTTTATTGGTTAGAACACATCATCATTAGCCTATAAATAGGAGGGATGGCCAACCAATTAGGAGAGTTTTACCATTTTTTTTAGTTTTTTATTTTTTTGTATTTACTTCCTTGTTGCATATTCTTTCTAAACAGTTTCCTCGTTCTTTTAGAAGGCTACTTAGGAGAAAAATCCTTTAATTTTTCAGCAAAATTTACTTTTCTTACATTTAATTTTCATGCACTTTAAGATTCAAGTAATGTAATTTACTTTTCTTTAAGTTTTCTTAAACATTTACATGTTTTTTCATTACTTTCTCAAAGCTGTTTGGCTATTTTCAACACTGAACTACTTGCAGTTTTCATATCATATATCATTGAATTTTTGCTTATTTTGGTTCAATTTTTTTTAAACTTTAAATTTAAAGGACTTTAGACCCGGACATTTTAGTTTTCAAATTCTTTTTGAATTTTTTTCTAAAAATTATCAAAGTATTTTATAGAAATCTGGTAATAGAGGAGGCAATAAAAGGTGACAACACTTGTGGTGGCTTTTGGAGGTTTCAAAGGTTTAACAATAACAGGAGCTAGTAAATATTTCTCAACAAATTGAGGGTATAAATTTATATATGTCATGAAAATATGGTCAAAGTAGGTTTTTTTTAGGTATTTCTTAGAGATCGTGGATCACTACTTAAATTGAATCTCCATTCTGGTCTGGTAGGTATAGCAGAACGGTTGTAAAAATAGGTGGGTATTTGAAAGAATGACTAAAATTGAGGTGGATAAGTTGGTTGTTATAGTGATTGGTATGCTTAATAAGGATAAGGGATGGATGTAATATTATTTATGGGTGGGTAATGGGTTTGGTACATTGGTATGTGGTATGGAATGAAACCTCCAAACTATTGCCCACATAGTTCACTACTTGGGCTTTATTTTTTTCTTTTTGGGAACTCTACCTTTCTTTGCTCTGCCTATCTCTCCTACATGATGTTTTCAATAATTTCACCTGATATCACCATATTTGTAAAGTTTTTCGCTACATTACCTATTAATCTCTCATAGTATGGTGCTTTCAGAGTATTCATAAATATCTTTTTTCAGTGATAGAAGGTTGTACTTGTATGGCCATATCTCTTCATCTTTGTGCATACTCTTTAAAGCTTTCTACTACTTTTTTTTCATACTCTACAGAGATAGATGATCTATAGCTAGATCTATAAATAGTTGTATTATGTAAAGAATGCATTTGTGAGATCTTTCTAGGAATGAATATGAGTTCTATCTAGTTGAACGTACCATCTGGCTGTAAAACCTATAAGATTATCTTGAAATACATACGTTAGCAACTTCTTATCATGAGCATGTGCTATCATTTTATGACAATACATGGTGATATGGGTCATTAGGCATTTTGTGCCATTACATTTTTCAAACTTGAAGACCTTGAATTCAGGTGGAATAACCACGTTTGAGATCAAACAAAGCTCGATTGTATCTATAAAACCATAAAAATCCATTCCCTTTATGGCCTTAATTTTTTTTTTCTAATAATTTCATCTTCTGCTGAGCACTAGTATCTTCTACTTTCTCAGATGTCTTCATCTCTAGCTTTTCTCTCTTTTTAGAATGATCCAAGTTTGGAATTAAGATTGGTTTAGATGGTTTTTCTATCATGATGGGATTAGCAAAATTTTAGAATTGTCTTGGAGTAGATGTAGATGTTATTCCTAGATAAAAATAAGCATATCATTCGAGAGTAGGAATTTGAATTTTGATTTCTTAAGAAGGTTGAGTTGGCCTCAGCTCAAGCCTTGGAGGGTATATAGGATCCACCATGTATGACGATTACTCATGAAGGCTAAGATTTCCTTCCACCATTTTTCTTTTATTAAGATTCTTGAGCATGTCCATTATTTTACTAATATCTCATTTTAGTTCTTCTTAAACCTTCTACATCCTCTCAAGTTAACTGGCTTGTTCTTGTTCCATGATTCTGGCTTAAACCCTAGTATTGTATAAATGACGACTAGGTTAAGTAGAAATTTTTGGTGTGCAAGCTATTCTTGAACCCTTATTACCATAAATTTTCAAAAATCAAAATGTTGAAAATTTTATTCTTTTATTTTTTGTTTTATGATTTTTTTTAATGCAAACAAAAATGATGTATGAATGCAAGTAAGAGGTATTTACTATTGGGAAAATTTCAATACCAAAAATTTTTATTGATTTCATACAACTTTTATGACGTGAGATTTATCATTCTAAAATTATATCCACAGAAATGTTTGACTTTTTCAAAATGGTCATTCGTCTCATCTAGAAAGTTCGTTAGGCACTGTTCATGTTCTCCTATAAGATTGACTTTTTATCTTAATGCCTTTGCCTTTTCAACCATCTCTCATGCTTTCTTCACTGCCTTGCAAACTTGACTAGTTAGATACCCTATGTACTATTGCCTTCCTAAGCTTTCTACTCTCTATCTCATACAAGAATCTCCTTTTGAATCATAAGTGAAGATCTAATCTTTTTTCCTTCTCTACCACTCATCCATTATTGCTAAAATATGGTTCTTGTGGTCTTGCAATTACAACTCTAACCCTTAAATCATCGGTGAAATAATTATTTTTTTTTAGTACCTTAAAATGCTTTCTTCTCTTTTTTACTAGTATAGCCTTCAACCTTTCATTTTCCTTTCGGCATTCCACCAATCTTGCTAAAGCTATAGAGTATAACCATTTCCAATTCTGGCATTCTTAAGAAATTCTGGTAGTTTCTTCTTATTTTTCTTAAGCTTTGCCCTTCTATCGGTTCATTTCCTCTTGAAGCTCATCCATCTCATGTTGCAAACTAAGGTAAGATTTGGTAACTTTTTTAGTTTTGAATTAGATTTGTAATCTCTTGTTTTTTTAGTGAAAATCTTTCAAATCATTGTCAGTCACATCTCTTTCTTTTACAATCCTCTCTAATTTGCTCCCTTGCACTTCTACTTCATATTTCAACTATCTCATATTTTCACGAAGTCTTAAATTTTCTCTTCTTATTTCTTCTTTTTCAGTTTTTAATTCTTTCCTGACAAGCTTAACTTTTGATAATTGTACATTTACCAAATGTTAACCAATTGATGTGAGATGTCATTAGAAGGGAATACTATGTCTCTTAGTCGCTTCTCTTTCCAAATCTAATAATTAGGGGTGACTTTATCAATAAGAGGCCTCAATCGCATTTTTCACATTTTTTTTTATGCTTGGATTAATTACTTTGAGGTTTTTGGTGGATTCAATTCCTTGTAAATGAATTCTACTTGGACCAGGTCATAAGTGGTAGGAACAAATTGATTTGCACCAAATTGCCTAAGTACCATAAATAGAACGTAACTCACAACACTCTATAACCCTAACAATGATATCCATAGTTGTTTTCTCCATGATACAACATGGGCACATGAGGCATCCAAGGTACCATCTATTTAATTTCATCCTTGGTAAGCCTTCATAGGAATAGAACCTACTTTTTTTTTATCTTTAATGTTTGCCATTGACTTCTACAGAACTCTTCAATTGGTGCCTTGTTTTTAAAGATACAATTTTGAGAATGCAATCTTCCCACACTTGAAATGACTTCTAACCCACACATACAATACGATGCACATCCTATGAACTGTCTTTTTCTATTTCATCGATAGAAATTCAATGATCGGATGGTTTATACTAAGACTATTGGCGTAAGATTAATTACTTGGGTTTCAATTTGCTTGAAAAAATCTACCACAGTTATCTCAATGTAAACTAAAGTCTTCGAGAAGATTACCATGCCATACAATGCTAAAGCAAATGCAACCATGCCTTGATCATCATTTAAATGCCCTCAAATAAAATTTCAGAGAAAGTTCACCTTTAGGCTTTACGAAAAAATCTATGGTTTCTTTTTTAACCCCCATAAGGTTGGTCAACTTTTTGCGATAACCTGGTTTCAACTTTCAAGTAAACATTTTATCCGAACACTGTAATTCTATCCAAGCAAATTCGAATACTCCTCAATAGTTGGCACCAAATCTTTTTTATTAGAAGTAAATATAGATAGATCTCAAAACTATATAGTTGCCCTGATTAACTATTCATCAATCACTATCAAAATGATGGATGCAATCTACCTGTACTTTTTGTGAAAGCTTTTTTTTTATTTAACTGACCCCAGATAACTGTTAAATCTTCTAAATCATTTTGTGTGAGATCTAGATGTACCTTCTTAGGTAACTCTGACATATAACCAATAAGCAAACAATCTCCATTCTTTTGCTAAGCTTCTTTTAACCAAATATATACTTTATTATATGGCTCACATGGGACATTAATAGTAGATGAGTAAATTTATAATTCTATGGGATCCATAAAGATTTCTTAGGAGAAAAATGTCCTAAAGCAAATACCTTGATGTAGAGTTGTATAATATGATTAATGTCAAAAGAAAAAAAGAAAAAAAGAAAAAAAAACAAAATCGAGTTAGTGTGAGAATATGGTTTGAAATTAAAAAACATTTTTTTTAGATTTTTTATTTTGTTTTGTTTTCATTTTTGTTTGTGTTTTTTTATTACACATGACTTTTATTCCTACATGTTTTGGACTTAGGTATTTTCTACAAAAGGGTAGGCAAGGCTCTACCTAAGGTTAGCATCCTAGGCTTATTACATGCTTGGTTCGAGTTAACATGCGTCTAAAGGTTTTTAAATTGTTCATCGCTATCATCCATAATGGACTAGTAAGTCACCATAATCTTTACCCATTACAGGCTATGAATAGAAATGGTTCAATTTGAGTGGAAGTATTTCGCTTGCCATAGCAGAGGTTATCACCTCACAAGGGCATAGGTACTTTACTTCCTCCTATAAAGGATGGAGCCTGGGTATAGAGCTCATGCATAAGGTGCATCATGTCATTATGTATGCATATATTTCCTAATTTATTAAGAATAATACATAAAAAAAAAAATAAACGAAATGTGTATGAAATTTTTTCTTTTTGTTTGCAATTTTTTTTATTTTTTTTTATTTTAAAAAAATAAAATTAGAATCTAGGAAATTAAAATTAAATATCGATTAAGACTATTTAAATCAAAATTTGAGGATAACATGTAATTAAATTTGGCCTAACTCTTGACAAAAATGGCATCCCCAATGGAGTTGCCAAACTGTCATAATGGTTTTAGGGTTGCCCGATAAATTTGGAAGCAAAAAGAAAAAAAATGAAAAATGGAGTCACCGCTAATCTTTTTTGGCTAGGTGCGATTAGCCACTTATTAAAATTTATCATTTTAATAAAATCTCAAAATTAATTAAAATTTATTAAAAAAATAATTTTAGAGTCTGCAAAACAGTATGAGTCTAGGAGTTAATTATGTGTGGGGAAGGATTAATACCTCTATAGTGCCCGTTTAAAGTGGTACAAATTAATTACATGTTATCAATTAATCCTGACAAAAATAGTCTTAATTTCAGTGTTTAAAAAATAATTTCCTTGATTTCTTTTATTTATTGCAGTTTTGATTTTTTCTTTATTTTTATTCCATATTTATTGTTCAAATTTTATTCAAGAAAAATAAATTAAAGCCCTTTTATTGAATTAATTTTAAAATTTTTTTAGTATATTGGTAACATTAGAAGAACTCTTTCTGACTTAGATATTTCATAGACACCGTTTTTTGGACTACTTTAAAATCTTATCCTCGAAGGTTCATTTTACTTTTTGTAAAAAACTATGTTGTGCATGCAATGCAAATGATAATATGTTATTGCACACATTTTATTTTACTTCTTTAGAAATTTTATTGATTTTTTTTATTATTTATTCAATTTTTTGAAGAAATGAGAAATTTTTATCGTATTAAAGATTTTTTATAAATATTCTAATACACTGGTAATATTTAAAAAATCTTTTCACCTAGAGATTTTGTAAAGCATCACTACTCAAAATACTTTTAGAATCCCATTCTCAAATAAAATTTCCTTTTTTCTCATTCTTTATTATTTTATTAAATATTTTATAGCAAAAAAAAATTATTATATTGAAAACTTTTAATAAATACTCCAATATATTGGTAGTATTTAAAAAAAAATCTTTTCACCTAAAGATTTTGTAGGTATCACTACTCAAAGTACCTTTAAATCTCATCATCAAATAAAAATTTTCTTCTCTTATATTTTTTATTATTTTATAAGATTTATTTTAAAATTAACAAAATTATCAAAAATTTTAATTATATACTTATTATTTATTTTTAGTTATTTCAACAAAAATTTATTCTAACAAATATAAACATTTTAATATGCATAAATATTAATAAAATTTAAAATAACAAAAATTTAAAAAATATATTCAAAAATCTTAAAAAAAATATTTACCTCAACTGGATAGGTCAACGGTCTGATCAACGTCGATCTGGTCTGGTCAACACTGATCTAGGATGGTCTAGTTAGTTTGGTGGTTTGGATCAAGCTTTTGGCAGTTCAAGATCGATTTAATTGGACCAGTCTAAGTTGAAAGGAAAATGTGTCACTGAGTCAAGTGCGTGGACTCTAGGTCAGGTCAGGCTGACGCACGGATCTTTCTGATGTCAAAACAATGTTGTTTTGGCTTTTGGCACAACTATAAAAACCAAAAGAAAAAAATAATTCATTTTCTCTTTTTTACTCTTTCTACCTCTCTCTCTTTCTCAGACTTTTTTTCTCTAGGTCAATTAGCCCGTCGTTGTTTGTCGCATCGACCGTTGTAATCAATCACCGACCACCATACCAGTGACTAAAAAATCTTAAAACTCACCCACAAACTCCTTTCACCTCCCTCTTTTTAGATCTAGCCTCTTTTTCACTAAAAAGAGTCTCAAACGACCTAGATCGACCTTCAAAGTTTAGTCCAAACCTTCTTTTTAGTTTTCTAGCTTTTTTTTTGTTTTTGTATTTTGCTTGGTGGTGTTGGTTTCCTCATTCCCATAGGACTATTTGATTTTTCTTGGCTTGGTTTTTGTATTTTTTAAGACAGATACATTTTTTTGCATTTTTTTTAATATGACAATATTTTTTATAGGGTTTCTCCCTTCTGTTCTTGTTTAAGGTCGGCCACGGAGCTCTTTTTATAGAGCTTCAACCGTGACCTTATGCCGGGTAGGTAACACAAGGCTTGGTAGAGGGGAATGCCATGTACGACACCCAAGCACTAGCCCCTATCCTTTTGTTTCTTTTGCTTGGCCTTGGCTTTGTGCCTGGGTAGGTGGCATAAGGCCATGATAGGGGTGGGTGGTGCCAATGGTGTCGTGCATGGCACCAGGCACCCTCATACCCTTTTGTTTTTTCTATTTCTTGGATTTTTCTGTTTATTATTTTTTTGTTTAATTAATTAATTAATATTAATGTAAAAAAAGAAATAAATAAAATAAAAGCAAGCTTTGGGCTTAAGGAACGAAATTGGGCCTCAGGCCTGATCAAAATCAAGCCTCAGGCTTGGTTGAATAGAAATCCAACCCCGACTCGAGAACCTGATATACCTAACAAATTTTAAATTGAGACCCAATTAAAAATTTGAACAAATTAGTGTCTATAGGGATGATTTAAGAAATTATTTTTGTTATAAAATAAAATAAAAATAGATTGTTTAAACAAATCTTTTAAAATGTAATTTTTAAAGAAAATTGAAAAAGTCCAGTTTTCTTTAATTATTGTAAGTAATTTTTTGGATTTCACCAAAGAGTTAGGATAATTTAAAAAATTATTTTTATCAAATAAAAGGTTTATTTAATAATAAAAAAGAAATACATGAAAATAATGATAGAAAATAGTAATAAAAACATAAAAAATAATAACAATAAAAATTAATTAAAGGTTTAATTTGATTAAATCTTTTAAGTAAAAATTTTAAGAAAAATTATAAGAGTTTTATTTTTCTTAATTATTACTGAGAGAAATGTTTTTTTGGATTTCGCCAAAGAGTAAATATAGTCTTAAAATCAATTTTATAAATATTATAATAATAAAAATAATAAAAAATAATAAAATTTTCATACTTGGTTTTAAATTATATAAATTATATATGTCATTCATGAATAAAAAAATATATAATGATGAAATTTTGAAAATTTTTTTAATAGTCAATTTTTCTAAAATTTTCCTAAATGAGGATATTTTCTATGAATTCCACTAAAGAATTAGAAAATTTATATAATGTTTAGATAATAAATTTTCACAAAAAAAATTTCAAGAATAAATCTTAAGGAATTAATTTCAAATATTGAAAAGACCATATTATCAAAACAAAAACATCACACATGTTTAATTGAAACCATTCTCTGAATGAGCAATGTGAGGATGCTAATACCTTTCTTATTTGTAATCATACTCCTAAATCAAATCTAATTTCACAAGCCAAAACATCTTTTAGTAAATTTTAATTAATTTTAATATTTTTATTAAAAGATAATCTTTCAGGTGGCCAATCACACCCCTATAAAAAAGATTGGTGGTAACTTCATAAATTTTCATAAAGTCTAGTGATTGAGTCCCCTTAGATGAAAAATCATTACAATAAACACTAATGCCATGTATCTAACGGATGTGGCCTTATTATAGTGGCACTGAAGATGTGATGACATGAAATGAAGGGAACTAGCAATCACCACATGGGATTAGTTTGTAAGGGAACTAACACAACAATTTAAACCAAAGTATATAGAAGAGGAAGCTTAGGGGAAGCTTTTCCAACTTACTCAAAATAGAGGAATGCTAGACTATTGTCGAAAGTTTTAAGAACTATTGCTTATGGTTCCTAGCATGGGAAGTGGGAAACCTTGTTTTACTTCTTGGATGGGTTAAAGCCATAAGCAAGAACAAAGTTGAAGTGGTGTAGGGTGTAAGACTTGACTTGAGCCATTGTAATTGCTGAGTCTTTAGTTGAGTTTGAGAGAAATAGGTCTTCTGAGCCTAGGAATAAGGGCATGAGTAGGGGAGATGAAAGTAGCAACTCCTCATCAAAAGACAAGGCTGATGAAAAGCCCCAACATCATAAGGCAAAGATCGAAGATTCTCCAAGGACAATAAAGAAGTCCATGTCCTTTAGCTGCTTCTTGTGCTCAGACCAATAAGGTCAAGGAATGACCACAGTAAAAAAACTTGTAGTCATTGTGGGAACTTATGAAAAGCCTAGTAATGAGAATAGTAATAGCAATCAACACCATGCAGAGCCTACTAGAGTGTTTAGGCTCAGTGTTATCTGATTGTATTAGGAGAAGGGGACCTCTTAGGCAATAAATGAGGAGGATAAAGAGAGTATGGTCAAGGAAAACCACCAGTCAAGCCTAAGGGATCGGCTAGACCTCTCCCAATAGAGTGCACAATAAGTTACTTTTAGAAGATAGAGGATGCATCGATATTGAGGTAAAAGCAAGTGCTAGTTACTAGGGTGTCCCAATGACCATCGAAACAATAGTGAAACATCGATCCAATGTGCGTGTAATGAAGGATCAATATTCTCCTAGCAACGAGGGAGTTGCTAGAATGAATAGGGCAAAATGTCATGACCAATGGATAACTCTAAGCCAAAATCGATCGTATAATAGAACTTGTTTGAGTTGGTGTGGATAAAAAACTATGAAAGATCAAGACTAAAACCCTAAAGGTACATATGATACCCAAGTATGTGAGCTAGGGCCAAGACCAAAAAATACGCCTTAGGTTGAAAAGCCTAGTGTCGGGTACGAGAGCTGCATAATAAAAGGTTTTAGAATGCCCAAAAAATGTGGTACAAAAAGTCAACGTAAAAGGCTTAGGATAGCTTAGAGATAGGCTAGGTGCGGGGGCATAAAATGTTTTAAAAGGGACTAAGCATGGGTATTATAGCTAGACACTGTAGCACCCACGTAAGAAAGATTTTGAAAGGCCCTTGTAGCGAGCACTATAGTACTTAGGCAAAAAGGCTCAAGAAGCCTATAAGCGCGAGAACTCAATAGAAATGACTGGACCTTTCCAGACCTGGTGCTCAACAAAAAGCCTAGAACTAGCAAGTTTCTAAAAAGGGTCAATCAACTTAGCTTGAGTTTAAGAGCCTTGGAATAATCTAGAAGACATGTAATAGCCACACTTGGTCTTTAATGACCACATGTGTCATGGGGCTCAAATATAAATAAGAAAACCCTCATTTAAGTATAAATAAGAAAAACCTCATTTTCATTTGTGCGTAAAACATAGACATTAGGACATAAATAGAGATAGACATTGATAAGTAACACCTAGACAAGAAAAGCAAGAGTACATTCAGCAAGTAAATAAGATACCCTTACCTTAAACTCTCTCTTTCCTAGCTTTCTCCCAAACTTCTAAAAAGCCAATTGAGTGCATAGCATAAGTGCCAGGCATATTTCCTAGGACAAGTTGACTTAGGCATATTAGACAGTAGTTTCTTGCCTAAGGTCACATAGTAGCCAAGTTTAAGCTCCTGACTCATGACAATTGCAAGGCTTTAGTTGTATAGAAAGTCAAACCAATTTGTGTAGTTGGAAGGTCAAACAAATAGATTTTTCTCATAAAAAAATTAAAAATTTAAAAAAATGAAATACCAAGTTACCTGAGAAGTTGACATGTGATATCTTTTTAAATAGTTGTAAGTTCAAATAATACAATCTTAGATTGGTTAATTCACTTAAAAGTCAAACTAAAGTTACAATAATAAAATAAAATTAATGATATGTTACTCCTTAAAAAAAAAAAAAAAAAACTTACCTACACTTTTGACATAAAGATGAGTTTTTTTTTTCAAAATGTATTCTCTTTTCATTTTCACATTTTAAAAAAACATTATCTACTCTCAACAAAAGTTATCATATTTTTACTCATCTAAACTTCCTTTTTTTTTTAGCAACACAATGTTTTTTTTTTTTTTTTTGTCAAATCCCCACAAAATGGGTGGTCAAATTCTATTTAAATTTAAAATTTATAAATTTATTTATTTTGATAAAAATAAAAATAATATATAAAATATTAATTCAAATCATATATAGTATTATATTACAAGATATATATATATTTATTTATATATTTATATGGTAAGATTTACTTATGTGTAAATCCTATATGGACAATGTATATTATTGACATGTAAAATAGTTCTTTAATTTTAGTTGCCTACAAAATAACCTTATTATTTAAATTTAAAAAAGTTTCAAATATTAAAAAATTATATATATCCAAATCTTTTTATATTAAATAATTTATAATATTTATCCTAATTTAAATAAGATAAAATTATTGATATCATTCTAATGAAAAATTTAAAATCTCATTTAAAATTAACCTAAGCATTTTCTATATACGTTTTATTTATCTTACATTTAAACTATGTAAGTACTTATAAAACAATTTTGAAAGTTTGGACTTTATTTATTTATTATTATTACTATCATTATTATATGTTGTGTAAAGCGTTGATATATTTATATACTAGATTGTGATCCGTGCCATGCTCGAAATAATTTTATTTATTTTATGTGTGTGTATGTATGTGTATATATATATATATATTTATACACACACATTAATATTCTTTTTAAAATTATATTCAAAATTTCAAAATTTATAACATATATAAAATTTTATATCTAACATGTCTTAAAAAAAATTTTAAAAAAAAAAGCAAGAAGAAAATGGCATATTTTCACTTTACACCATCTTTATTTGCAATAATATTTTTACACCTAAAATTTATATCAAATAAAAATAAACTCCATGTCTTTCTTAAAAGAAAAAAAATATGTATATTATCAAATGATGAATTAAATAATAAAAAAATATAGACATACTTTTACTTTTGTAATCGTGTTTAAATTACTATAAAAAATATTAGAAAATGTGTGAAAAAAAAAGAAAAATAAATTAAAAAATATTAATTATAAGAACAAACTTGCAATAATAATAGAATATACTTGAAAAAGAAAAATGTAAATAAAAAAAATAAATTTCAATAGCAATAGAATTTCAAAAACCTACAAACCAAAAAATAAAAAATATGATATTACATATTACATTTATAGTTTTTAATTTATAGAATAACTCTTGGATGGCATTTAGGATTGAATAGATAATTTTTAAATTAATATTAAAAAAATAAAAGGATATAATATCGGATAAAAATTAAATAAA
This sequence comes from Durio zibethinus, assembly GCF_002303985.1. The sequence goes on from NW_019167838.1 coordinate 13,875,447, forward strand.
ATTTTTTACCTATTTTTAAATATAAAATTTATAGTTAGAATTGAGATGGATATAGGTCCTATTATTTAGAGATTTAATATTAAAAAAAACTTGAATTTTTAATATTTTACATAAATTTTTGAAAAGATAATTTTCGTTTAATACAAATTAAGATAAAAGAATATAATGGGTTTTTGAAATATTCAAATAAACTTTATCTTTCTAGTTTTAAAACTTGTTGAAAGATTTTCATAATTAAATAATTTATAAAATAAGGCTATTTGGTAAAAAATTAAAATTATTCGGATAAAATTCATATTTCAAAATTTTAATTTTAAAAAAATATATCTTTAAATAATTTTGATTTGTAAGTATAATTTGAATAATTTTGATATTTTAATTCAAGATTATCCAATTTGTAATTAAAAGGAGCTATACTCTTTAAACAAACTATCCTACATGTCATCTAAAGAAGTTGTCTATATAAGTATCCATATGGTAAATCTTATTAGATGTCTATGTATGTTGTAATATAATAATACTAGTAAGCATCCCGCGTGTTGCTGTGGTTTCTTAATTCATATTTTATTCTATACTATAATTTTCATAGACTTTTGACACAATATAAATTGAATGATTGAAACCTAAAATATTTGTATAAAAGTCTATTTGTAACAACAAATAGTTGTAATATCAAATAGTTCGTAGAAGTTTTTTGCATGAAAAATATGTAAAATTGTTAATAGCATAATATAAATGTTTCTTTTAAATTTAAATAAATAATCTTCCTTCATAGTTGTGGTGTATTTCTCACATTGCCACAATGAAAGAAAAATCAATAATGAGTGAACAATTGATTTTACATGTGTCACAAATGTGTTTAGGTGTAGTTAAGTATGTAACTAATATGTTTTGAGTACTTTACATTTTCGTAAAGTTCAATCCTAATAAGCTCTTGACTTTGCCTTATGTAATGAAGTCTTCCACTTTTAACATTGACAAATACATCAACCTGTAACTCTTGATTATTCTTTATGTAATCAAGTCTTACATTTTCAACATTGGCAAAATGTATCAACCAAATATTGGTGGAATAGTTTTCCACCCTTTAACAATGAACTTTGATTTGATAATCATTGCTGAACTAAATACTCATAATATTCTCTCATTGTGACACTACTAGCTCCATTTTCTCTACCTTGAGAATTTTTAGTAATGTCTATTAACATTAAACATCACAAACAATAATTTTAGTAATGTGACTATAAAGTTAACAATTGCTTAACAGATATTGTATTGTCTTTTTAAATTTGTAATGTACTCTTTACAAATTAAAGAAATTAAGAATAGGTTTATTGGAAAAACATTTAAATATGTATATTAAAAAAAGGACACATTAATTAACATGTACATATTTTATGCTAAATCACTATTCATATAAGAATAAACTATAGTTTAAAAAAATATGTAAGTGATAACATAATAGAATTTTTTTACAAATCACTATTCTATATAATAATAAGAAATAAGTAGGATTGTCTAAGGCTTTAAAATAAGGGAGTAAGCCCCCATGAAGGACAACATTGCAAAAAAAAAAAAAGAGCAATATGCATTCTGTTGTCATTTAAAAGAAAGGAATAAATGTAAAATGGGATTAACAATTCAAATAGTTATGAAAAAGCATAAATTTGAATGAATATGAAACATCACTCAGTTGCATTTTCATTTAAAACCAATAGTTAACCTAACAATTATCACAATTGCCAAAAATATCTAATACTTAAAATTAATCTTAAAATCTCTACAAAAACCACATTATTCAAGATACAATCATGTGTTGAGTTTTTGTTCAATGGAATTACATGAAATGTAAACAAGAAAACCATTTCGAAGATACTTACCTAACACTTGGAATAAAGAGATTGAGTCCAATTTGTGGTAAACACATACAACGACTTACCAACAACCATTCAAAATGACAACATTAACATTTTTCTTAACATGTAAATTTAGCTTCATTTTTTATGTCCTTTAATTAAACTCAATGATGATAATAGCAAATAAAAGGAAAAAATTCACAAAAACTAACTCATTAAACATAATGTCAACTGCAATATATATTCCAAATATAATTCATTAATGATAATTAGGTTTAAATTTCAAAATAATGAACATATTGCTTAGATAAAAAGAAACTACAATTGGAATTCATGAAACAAAATGGAAGTTTATTCTAGGTATACAAAGAAAAAGCTTGCAAAGTTCTAAAAGGTCAAAATTTACCTGGAATAGAACCTCTTTCAAGCAAGCTTGTCTTAAACTTCTCTAAGCATATAATAATCGAATTAAGAATTTTTTTTAAAGAATTAACATAGTTATGAAATGTAAATACGAAAAGGATTTTAGAGAGGATTACCTAACACTTGGAATAGAAAGACTGAATCCAAGATATCTGATGTGAGCTACATTTGTGGGATAGACACATAGATCAAGAACAAAGTACCAACAGTCATTAAAAGGATAAAGTTAACTTCTTTTAACAACATTTAAATTCGGTTTATTTTCTTTGATCACTCATTTAAAAATAGTGATGATAGTGTATAGAGCAAATGAAATGAAAAAAAAACTCATAGATACCAAATCATTAAAATTTATGTCTAGTGCAATATACATTCCAAACATAATTGATAAATGGTAAATGGATTTAAATTTAAAAATTATTATCATTAAAATGATCTAAAATTTTTTAATAATTAATCAAAAATAGAATGTATGACAAATAACCCATCAAACTCATGTACATAATCTACACAGATTGATTAGATATAAGGAAGCTACAAATGAAATTTATTGGATGGAAGGGAAAGCTTATTCTGGGTATTAAAATAAAAATAGCTTGTAAAGTATTAAAAGTTGGAATTTTTACCTCAAGCAGAACCTTTTTAAAGCATTATAGTCTTTGACCATCCTAAAAAATCAATAACGCAAATGATTGGAAAGGTCTTCTATTCTTTGTTGCAATGGTTGAGCAACAAACATTTTGATTTTTTAAAGTGAATAAGATGTAAGAAATGAAGGGATTAGAGTTAGTTTAGGGATGGATATTTGATTAAAAGATGAAGAATAATTTTTTTTAATAAATGTAATTCAAAGAAAGGAATTGGATGTAAAGTATGAGAAAAGGCAAAACATTTTCAAAATCACGGTTAAAAACTTCTTTTTGATGGGTTTTTTTAGATTCTACATTAAGTAGATTCTTCCATTATTTCTTTCAAGAAAAAAAAAACTCTTCAGTTAGTAATAAATTACTAAGAATTAAACCAAGATAGGGAGGAGTGAAAAAACCAAAGAACCAAATAGATTTCTAATATATGTATATATTTAAAAAAAAAAGATTGACATTAATGCATATGAGGAATATAACGGGATAGGAATGAAAAATTAAAAGGTCATATGAGAGAAGCGAGATGACAAGGATAGGGAATGAAAAATTAATGCATCTAATAAAGGAAGAGAGATGAAAGGATAAAAATGAAAAATTAAAAGGTCATATTACGAATATAATGTTGATGACATAGCATGATATGAAAGATGAAAGTATAAGAATGTAAAAAAAGTAGTTGACATGTCAAAGGAAAAAGGTGATATGGCAGTGCCAAATGTCATAATTCTAGGTAACAGGGGAAGAAAATATATGTTTGTTAGATATGTGATTGCATTCTTATTATTAGATTTGTAATATATATTTTCAATATTTTTCATCTTAAATACATTAATTTTTTTAGTAGTTAGTAAAACTAAATGCATGCATGGAAGATGTGTATTGTAATAGTTCCATCATGTACAACAAAATTTATAACCAACTTTTATTTTAAATTATTCTTTAATGTATAAATTTAAGTCAAATATTATAAAAAGGTATTCTTTAATAAGTTAAATAAGACCATAGGTCCATAACAATATATAATACGTATAAATATTTTGTATTTGCATTACAATAATATTTTTTCAATATTTCACATGTCTTATGATGTATATAGAACAATGTAATTATTATCTATAAAATTTCTTAAGAAAATAATTAAGAATAAAATAGGTGAAATTTTTTTATATAAATGGTGGATTCAAACTTTGGTATAGGGTTAAATCGATATCATGTAGATAAGAAGATAATAATTTATGACAAAACAAAAATTAATTAATTAAGTAATTAATTTTTTATTAAAGTAATGCTAAATTTACAAACAAATAAAATTATTGATTTTTTATTATAAATATGCAAAATAATTAAAACCAAAAAATACTCTCCCTAAATTTAAAATCACACAAATTTCTTTTGTCTTTTTCAATTTTCAAATATCTTACTATTAGTTTCTTTTTAAATTCAAAAACTACATATCACTTTAATTCTTTTAATAATATACGCTACATTATTTTTTTCTCAATATTCAATTTTTCTTTAAGATATATATTACTTTTGTGATTTTGTTGTTTATTTTACTTAAAAAATTTCTTATTTTGACATTATTTATTCAATTCTTTTTTGTTTGTCATATATTTCTTAGTTGATATTTTTTAGTATTTTGATCAAAATCATAATTTAGTAAAGGTATGTCAATACTTTTTTATAATTAATTATTGAATATTATATTTTTATATTCTTCTAAAAAACCAATACTATTTTTATATTAAATTCTATTTTACTTTTTGATCCATATATAATATCTTCTATTTTTTCACATTTATTTTCAGCATTTTGATCAACATAATAATAGTAAAGTTTAATTTTCTTATGAAATGTTAATTGAATATATATTTCCTTTTTAATTAAATTTTTTATATTTTAAAATATACCTAAAATACATGTATCACTCTCATAACTTGTGTAATTAAAATTTTACACTGACAGTGCATCAAATATTAACTCTTATGTTTTATATATGTCATAAAATTTTAAAGATTTAAATATAGTTGTAAGAAAGATACAAAATTTACAATGTAATCACATATTTAAATAAGTAAAATAATTTATGCGTCACATAAGTCATAAGTTAGTTTATATATATTAATAAAAAAACTGATCAATCCTTATTGAATTGTAAATTCTTTGCCATAATTTTTAATAAAAAATATGTATTAAAATAAAATATCAAAATTTATTCAAATTATTTCAAATTTTATATATTTAATTTATGTAATAATAAGATCTTTCAATTATTAGTTTTATATTTTTAATTTAATTTTATTATCATATATTATTATATTACAACATACATAGACATCTAAAAAGGTTTGTCATATGCATGCTTATGTCGATAACGTTTTTAGATCACATGTAGGATTTTTTTTTTTTTTGAAAGAGTATAGTTTCTTTTAATTACAAATTGGATAATCTTGAATTTATTCAAATATAAAATTATTCAAGTTATAATTGCAAATCAAATTAATCTAGAGATTTTTTTTAAAAATTAAATATTTGAAATATGGATTTTATTCAAACAAATTTAATTTTTTTACTAGATAATCTTTTTTTATAAATTATCTAATTATGAAAATATGTTAACATGTTTTAAAACTATAAATATTAATTTTATCCAAATCTTTCGAAAGCTCATTATATATATTTTATCTTAATTTGTATCAAACAAAATTTATCTTTTAAAAAATTTACATAAAATATTGAAAATTCAAATAATCTTTTCATATTAAATCTCTAAATAATAAGATTTATATCCATCTCAACTCTAACTATCAATTTTATATTTACTAAATAGACAAGAAATTTGATTTAATTTTTATCGCTTATTATATCCTTTTTTTTTTTTTTAAATATCAATTTAAAAATTATCTATTCAATCCCAAATATCATCCCAGACTTATTATGCAAATTAAAAACTATAAATTATGATGTGTTTGGTACAAAAGATTATAATAGGATATGATAAGATTATATTATAAATAGAATTAGATTGAATAATGTTATTTTATTTTGTGTTTGATGTGTGTAAAGATTAAGACAAGATAATTTAGTTATTGATCAAAATTATCTTACCTTAAAATTTATACATTTTTAATTATTAATATAATTTTTAAGGGTATAAGAGGATATGTAAATTTAATTTCATAGATTAAAAATAATTCTCTTCACTTTGAGAGGATTGAATCATCCTAAATCAAAAGGATGATTAATTATCTTTATAATCATATTCATTTCTTTAGATATAAATCAAATATAATATAAGATAATTATTATACTATCATATCTATCATCTTATATATCAAACATGACCAAAATATTTTATATCATTTCTTTTATTTTTCGATTTGCAGCTTTTTGGAATTATATTACTAATGCAATTTAATTTTTCTATTTGCATCTTTTTTTTCAAGGTATATTTTTTTACTATTGCAAATTTATTCTTATGAAAATTAATATTTTTTAATTTTTTTTCTTTTTTTTTTCCATGCATCTCTTAACGTTTTTTCATATTTTGTATAGTAATTTGAACAATATTACAAAAGTAAAAATATACTTATATTTTTTATTATTTATTTCATCATTTGATAATATATATGTTTTGTTTTTTAAAAAAGATATGTAATTTATTTTTATTTGATATAAATTTTAGGTGTATTAATATTATTGCAAATAAAAATAATGTAAAGTGATGACATGTCATTTTCTTTTTACTTTTTTTAAAAAATTATTTTTATAATAAATTAATCAAATATAAAATTTTATATATTATAAATTTTAAAAATTTAAATATAATTTTTAAAAATATTAATTTATATATATGTACGTAAAATAAATAAAATTATTTTACACATCGAGTCACAATCTAATTTTTATAAAAAGTTTTGTATACATAATTTACTTAAAAGTTGCTCCAACAAAAAAAGTAAAAAACAAAAAAAAAGTTTTTTTCATTTAATATTTTAGAAATAGGAGGCGCGGGGAGTGTAAGAGCTGTGACTAGAATACTAGAATAGCAATGAAAATTCACTTTTTTTTTTTGTCGTTAAGGGGACATAATTTTACATTAAAAGAAAAAAAAATAAAGTTCGATTCTTAATTTTGATTTTTTTTTTTTAAATTATCTTAACCATTACGAAAATTCACGTTTGGAAATCATCCAGCGAGACCATGTTTATTTTTACGCTCATCCTAATTTTAAAGTCATTAAAAAATTTAATCATAAAAACTCAAAGTGGAGTGGAATGCTCTCGACTCGGTATTGGAAGATTATTGACTTGTTCGTTCTTTTCTCAAGAGCAATGAAACGCCGCAAAAATAATCCAAACAATATAAGAAACGTGGCGTAATATGATTGGACCTTCAGAGTCTATTGGCCGTTTACCGTCGCATCACCTGACAGATAATCCCCAAAAGTTTAAAAGAATCTTCTCAATCTACTCCGTGACTCTAATTTTCCCTCGGGAATGTTCTTTTCTCAAACAAAAACTCACGTTCAACGAGACGGATATGCAAAATACAAAAAACAAAAAGAAAAAAATTTTAACATGCGTCACCACTTGTCACCCTACGGATGAACCCACCACTCACAAGTCATAACAATCTAACAGTTCGGTGAGACACGTGGTCACTTACAGGCAACAGCCGGTCTTAGACTGGACTATCCGGTAAAACCCCCCAAAAAGCGAATCTTTTTATTTCTTTAATTCTAAAATATTTAAAAAACAACAATCGTACAGTGCACATCTCCCATGTGATTTTAAAGTTAAAAAATCAGGCTCTGTACCTTTCTTTTTCTCTTTCATATTTGTGTATTTTTTAATTCTTTTCTCTTTCATTCCTTTTCTTTCCTTCTCTTCTATTCTTTCTTTGCTCTCAGAAGTTAGGGATTGTCTTTTGAATGGTTTTCGGTGGGTGAAGATAGAGAAATTCATCTTCAATTAGAGTTCAAATCTGATCTTTTGTTTTGGAGATTATGGAGAGGGATTTCATGGGATTGGGTTCAAAAAATGCTCCGATTACAATCAAAGAAGAGGCCTGTGATGAGCCTAAGGGTTCAGGTATACTTTTCTTTTCTTTTTAATTTATATAATTGATTAAGTTTTTCGTTATTAATTAAAAACATAAGTGAATATGCAATGGAAGTTGATGTTTCTGATCGAAACTTTTAAAAAATTTTCTTGTCTGGATTTTATTTTGTTTTTATAATACTTCTCTTTTCAAGTAATAACGTTGTTTAGAAAAAAAACTGCCTTAGGCTACGTGTATTTAGTTTATATATGTTTATTTCCTTTCAATTTTTTTGAGTGATTAATGACTTTCTTGATTTGCTTAATTTTCTTGGTAACCAAACAAGGGGAAGGGGGTCAGGGAAAGTTTTGTTCCAACAAGAAAATCCACGAGCAAGATGCCCTTTCCGTTTAATTGAAAAAAAAAAAAAGGAAAAAGAAAAGAGCCTCGTGGTACAACGTTTGTAAACTCAAGGTACAATCACTTTACAGCAGTCCTAGGCTAGGATACTTTTAATAAAGTTGACATGGACATTTACTGTTAAAAGTGCGTGATTATTAGGATGTTGAAAATAATGATTATTAAATTTTTTTTATTTAAGCTCTGTTTGATAAATTGAAAACTTTATTTATTTTTTGTGGTAAATTCTAAAGCGCCCTTCTCGTGACCAGTTAATAAGTCAAACGGAGCGGTTGGCGGGGTTTGCTGAGCGGTTGAGCATTATTACAGAGTTTGTTGTAGTAACTCTTAACACATGAAACTTTTGTATGTCAAGGGAACGCTCGTCCTTTTCCCGGAACCCAAAAGATTATAAAAAGAATAGAAAAAGGAAAAACATATGTTGAGCTAGTTTTTGCTTGGCTAAGACTTCTAATTTAGTTGTTGAATAAGTTACTGTGCCATGTTGAGTTGCCGTGTGATTCCCTTTTTCTTAGACAAATTTCTTCTATAACTTTTAAATTTTATTATTATTTTTTAATTTTTAAATGATGTTGTGAATGGTTGTGACTGGCTTTGTACAAGATCATTAGAGATAAAATATTATAGCTGTCGAATAATGTGGTTGCGTGTTAATAAAATGACATGGATGGGTACAATGTAATTAAATAACGATCTTATCAGGGACTTGAATTATAATGCTTCTTTATATTTCTTAAATGTGGCATTTAGAAAGGTAGTGCCTAATGACATATGCTTTGGACATTTTTTAGGGAAATACTCATTAAAGAAAGTGTTTGTTTACAATAGGATGAATAATATATTCCAAAGTTGATGGGGGCATGTGCCATAGATGTTCTGACCATGGTTTTTTTAGTACTTAGAGGTGTGGTTCTCTTTTTCTATTTAGATATAATTAATATACAACATGAATTGGATGCTTCATGATAAGATTTCTGGTGGTTTTGGCTTCATATATCTATCTCATATTTTTAATTTAATTCCATTTTTTTAAATATGTCAATAAATGCTTTCTTTCCCACTTCTAATACTTGTCAGAAACACACTCTATTAGAGTATTTTTTTTAACCTTGTTCTATATAGTTACCAATCAAGAAAATGAACATTATATTTTGCAATATGGTTTAAATATTTTGATCTTCCTGAACCAAAAGATTAATTGATTCCTACAGAGTTCTAAGTTTGGAGGTATTTAGAAAATTATGTACAAGAAGTCTCTAGCACTGTTTTCTTTTTTCTTTTTCTTTTGTTGCTTTTGCTTGCAATTGGGTGATTCTGAATTTCACTCTGAGATGGAAATGAGAATGCGTCCTACCAGGCATGATATTCCAATCCTTTTGGTTCTGCAGTAATGTCAAGAGGTTCAGGGATGCAGTTGTCTTTCTCAAACAAGGTATCTGCCGTTCCTCAGTTCCTGTCTTTCAAGGCTGCTCAAGAAGTTAGGCTGAGGAAGATCGCTCATGATCCTCTAGTCTCATCTGGATTTATGGCAATATCAACTGCTGATTCTAACCAGAAACCATATTCTGGCTTGACCCAGGTATGTTAATTGCCATCACGAACTTCTTGGTTTCTAAATTTTTTTTTTAATATATTTGAGAACTTTATTTCATGTCTGGATTTGTTAATTGCCATCATGAACTTAAACTATGCTCATTTTTTATTTTTTTTTTACCTTCAAATTTCAATATACAGGCATTTTTGACTGGTTGTCTTATAGTTTCATTGCTGGTTTACTGATTTTTCCTCACCTTTTTCCCTCCTCCGATGACTTGCAGAAACAAGGGGGAATCTACTACACAGAGGCAACATATGGTCTACAACAATTTGATGGGCACCAACCCCACCATTCCCAGGAAGTGAGGATATTTCCAGTCTCCAGCCACCCAAATGAAACAATTACAGTTTCTATGAGCACTCCCATTCTCCAGTCCCATCTTGCCTCCACCAGACAGAATATAATTAGTAATACAGTAAACCCACAACCATTTGCAGGAGTCCCAATCATGGCTCCCCCTGTATCTGTTGTTCCTCCATCAAGTTCTGTTATTGGTACCACTGATCTTAGGTATCTTAACTTCTGTCATTTTTCTACATGTCATTTTAGTGAATCTCAATAACACATTATAAACTATCAGCTTAAATTGATAGTTGGAATGATCAAGGTGAAGCTGAATTCATTTTGTAGGAATGCTTCCAAATCTTCTGGAGCACCATCTCAGTTGACTATTTTTTATGCTGGTTCTGTGTGCGTGTATGATGATGTGTCTCCTGAGAAGGTAACATATTGCTTGAGCTTATTTGGTTTATATGCTTGACACCATTAACGTTAGGTGGTACTTAATTCTTTGCCTCCGTATTCAGGCCCAGGCTATTATGTTATTGGCTGGAAATGGTTCTTCTGCAGTTCATAGTAAAACGGTTCCTGTGACTCAACCCCAGACATCTATCCCACGACCTTGTTCTGCTGATGCTCTTGCTGGAAACAATGGTTGTACCGTGGCACCATTTTCAGGCCTTCCAAGTCATCTTTCTGTAAGCTCCCATGTCGTTTTACAGCCAGGTGGAGGATCTAGTGGCACTAATGAAGTAACAGCCACCACACAAATAGGAGCTTCAGCATCTACTAGTAACCAACCAGAGCCTCCCAAATTGGCTAGCTCAGCAGGATCTGCTTGGACAACTCTAATTCCAGCAGGTATTAAACTCGTGTTTTTTTGGGTAGGATTCTCCAGTAACTATTGTATTTTTCTATTAAACTCCTGGTTTCTTGGGTAGGATTCTCCAGTAACTATTGTATTCTTCTCTAAACTCTTTTTATTGTTTTATTTCATATATTATGTTCTCTGCTTTTTTTTTCTGGGAATCTCAAGAAAAACTACTATTGTTTTTTGTAGTAGCTGTGCCTCAGGCTCGTAAAGCATCCTTGACTCGATTTTTAGAGAAGCGTAAAGAAAGGTAGTTGCTTATTTTCTCAATTTGGTGACAATTATTTGAATGTCCATAGAAATACTACTCAGTTCTAATCATGAGTCGCCTTCTATTTTAAATATTAAGGATTGGGAACTCGTAGTTTAATATTGATATTGTCAAGTCACAGTTTAAGATCTGTGTCTTTGAAAACAGTGAAAGTTGGGATGATTCACTTGGATGATACTATTATCCCAACTGAATGATGTGATTCTAAGTTTTATGTTTAACTTATTAAACTGTCTCTGATGGGATGAGATTTGACATGAGTATATTTCTAGTACATGTAGTCTCAATATTTTCTTTTCAGACCTTTTGAATTTTTGATGATGGTAGCTATGTGATAGAAGTTGTAACTAGTCTGTTATGTTCTATAAGAATTAAGATGGAGTCACTTGTTTTCCGGGTGATTTACAATGCTAATCTCTGCTATGATGCTTGCCCTTGGGCACTTGTACTCTGGCTACTGGCAGATTTTTTTTTAACTATGTTCTTCTTTGTCAGTATCAAATGTTATCAAATATATTGGATGCCCTTTGAATTATGTCATGGGACTTATTACGCTGAATTTGTACTGCATTGCAAATCAGAGTTTCTCAGTCTTACATCTTTCTGGTTTACATCCAGGGTAACGAACATTTCGCCATACAGTATCAGCAAGAAATCTCCTGATTCTGGTCCTCTTGCATCTGATGGTATAAGTTTTTCTGTGACTTCCTCTTGATCCAATCCTCTACAAGCCATGAATTAGGTGTCGGGGCGTTTGGAATGAGCAACTGCTATAGATAATGTAAGAGGTCTTTGTCGACATTTGTTTTTGTTCGTAATTATGTAAACTCGATACTTTTGATGTCAAATTTTAGGTTCAGTGTATTAGATATATACGTGTGTGTGTGTGTGTATATGTTTTCAGTTTTCTTTTTCGCAAGTCCTTTCATTTGGATGTGTCTTCTCTTCCGATAACATTTGGAATACCTTAGGAACATCTATTCCAAAAGCATAATTTTGTATTGATCTGTGCTAATAAGTCGTCGCATTTGACATTCAAATGAGATGAGTTTTTGCTAGTACTTTTGTTTTTGGACAAGTTTTTACTAATACGAGTGCTCATTCTTGCGTTTCTTTGTGCAAGAGGTTGCATAATGTCAGTGGTAGAGGTGGTAGTGTCGGGTCGATATAGTTGATTTAAAATTTAGCTTAAAATTTTGCTCGTGAATGTTAAGAGTATGGTTCAACATAGATTCATAATCATGCCAAATCGGCACGTTCGTTAAGACAAAATATGGGCCAACATGACATATGGTCTGTAACCTTTATGGGTTGTCATGCCTAGCATGGTATAATTTATCATAACGAATTCAGTCAAGCTTTTTAAAATTTTGAACTATTGCTTGAGTTCAAAATATATTTTTAATGTATATAAGGAGGTTTATTGAACTTTGAATATGAGAGTTAACTATATTTTATTTTATAAACTTTAACCCTTTTAATGTTATTCAAGTTTATAAGTATATAAGAATAATTTACCAAAAATATCTTAAGTTAATTTTACTGCAACTAGTGAATATCATGTATTTTGCATCTATACTATACTAGTACTAAATTAAAAGAATTCATTAAGGGGACATTTGGTTTATAAAATCTTGGATTTCGAGGGAACGTGTGATTGTCGAAAAAAATGCAATACTTAGAGATTTTTTTTTATTTTCAAGATATCTCGTGATTGGTAACTTTTCATTTCGTTTTTTTAATAATAAATATCTGATGCCTTTAGCAATAAAAAAAAGAAATATTAAACAACTCATGATGGTGAATTTTTTGTCAATTAGGATGGTGAAAAGGGAGAAGAGAAGGATGAGAAAAACATACTTTGGTTTTAGGGAGATCAGTTTTGGCTTAGATCTAGAACTGTGGAGGCTGATTTGGAGAAATCTAAGCTCAAATCAGTGATGAAGAGGTCGAGGAGAAATTACAGCAAAAATTTTGAGACCCAAGAGACACTAGCTGACGGCGATGGCGAGTAACATGAAGTGGTGAGCATAGCAAAATAGCTGCTGAGAACTGGGCTATTACAACGATGGCCTTTGTGCTTGGGAAATTTTTTGAAGAGGATTTCTTTTTTTAAGGAAGAATGGAAACGATGTGAAAAAAGAAAAACATTTGTCTTTTATAGCAAAAGTAAAAAAAAAAAAAAAAAACCCTAGTTGGTCTGAACTATGACCCGTCCTAAACCCACTAAAACCAACCCTAGCTACTGTGGCTCGATTGCTGCCAACCCGACCCAATTGTTGAGCCAACCCAACCCAACCCAGTTCAATTCAAACCAAACTTGGGCTCATTAGATTTGGATCATCTTCCCTTGGTGGATTTGGTTGCAAGACCAAGACTTTGTTAAGTATAATTTCTCTTTTTCAATCTTCATTATCACGTGCATTTTTATAAACATATATATATGTGGCCAAATATAAGAAAAAATGCATATATCAAAATATAAAATAATTTTTATGAAATTAAAAATTATGAATACTTATGTTAATGTTATATTTTTATGTACATAATTTTGCTAATAGAATAATTATTATTGTTTGGGAGATAAAAAATAAGATAGTATTTCTAAGTAAAAAATTGATTTTGAAAACCCTATATATATATTAGAAGGAATTCAAATCATGTTTTGAAGGATTAATTTTCTCAAATTCTACTTAAATATTGGAGAATTAAAGAAAATTTTCCTTTACAAATAAAAATAAATAAAATTTCTTTCATCTTTGATTTTCTTTCAAAGAAGAGATAATGATAAAAGATAGGATTAAATAAGTATAAGATAAATCAAATTGGTTATTTGTTTGTATTTGCATAATTTATTTGTCTTTTATTGCATTATGCCTTCAAAAAAAAAGAAAAGAAAAAAGGTGTGAATTTGTAACTGATGATTTTGAAAATTAGAATGGTTAACATTTCTACGGAAAAATAATCTTTGAAACCCTATATAGATATTGGAGGGCTTCTTAATAATTGCTTTTTATGAAGGAATATTACACTAAATTTTAAAGAATATCATGAGAATTCTAAGTAGAGAAAAACTTTTCATAATTTCTCCTAGATATTAGGGAATGAAATGTTTCAAAACTATGAATTTTTCATTTTATTCCTAAATAAAAAAATTAAAATATGTATAAGATGGATTAAATTGGTTGTTTACATTTTTTAATTTGCATTTGCATCATCTATTTGCTTCATATGATATTTGTTTGCATTTCATCATTATCAAAGAATATAAATTAACAAACGATGATTTTAGAGAATTGTTTTAAATAAAAACTAATATTCATAAGTAAAAATAATTTTTAAGACCCTACCTAAATATTGGCGGGCTTATCAATAATTATTATTTATAAAAAACTATTATGTCCAATTTTAAGGAATTATTATGAAAGTCCCAAATAGAGAAATATTTTTTGAAATTCTGCCTAGATATTGGAAAATTAAAAAAATGTTTCAAAACTAAAGATTTTCATCTTATTTCTAAATAAAAAAAAGATTTTTACAAAAAATAAAATTTGAAGGAATTATTTTTTAAATATTAGAATTAAGACCACTTTTATCAATATTAAAGATAACATGTGATTAATTGATACCATTTTTAAAATTGATATTGTCGGGGATACTAATCATTCCTTACATATAACTGTAATTTCGAATCCAGTTTTTTTTTCGTAGATCAAAATATCTTTTTAATAAATTTTTAATTTGTTTTATTGTTTTATTAAAAAAATAAATTTTAGATGACAAATCATACTTTAAAAAAAGGTTGATAGTGACTCTTCTTTATTTTGAAACTTTTGAAACTTTCATATAGTGGTCACCAAAACCATTACGATAACATTGAATATCAAAAAAATTTTCATGACACATAATGCACCTTGTTGATTAAGATGACCATGTAAAAGGATTTGCATGCTATCCATATTACTAGCATTATCCAAAGTAATGCTAAAATTTTCTTTTCTTAATACTCCATTCATGCAATAAATCATAAATCTTGTTATGCAAAAAAAATATATTATGTTGTGGTGGCACATGTCAAAAATTTAAAATTGTACTACATAACTTCCAATCAACATCAATATAAAATGCAATTAAACAAAGCTATCCTTCAGTAGTACAAGATATTTACATATTAGTAGTCAAATAAATTTTGCTTGAAATTTCTTTCATACTAGATTTAATTTTCTCTTTCTTTTTTTTTTTTTTTCATAGTTTCAAGGAAGCAACTTTACAAGTATTCCTACAAGTGAATTTGAAATAGTTTTTCAAATAAGAATGAAACACTGTAAATTTAAAGAGCAATAACACATTCCATTATTATTTCACGAGCAACCAATGGGGAAAACAATGGCTTACCAAAAAAGCAAGCATCCACTAGGTAATGAAATTTGGCTTTAATAAGTTTGTCTACAAAAACTACAACAAAAATACTTTGATAAATGTTAAAAGTTAAAACTTATAATTTTAATATTTAACAATTTCAAATATAATTATATATATATGAGAAATTATCTAATTCACTTTAGTGAAAAGTTTAAATTTCACAAGTAGAGTTGTTAAGTTGACACATACCTCTTATGGTTTGTTAAAAAAAAACATTAATTAAAAAAATAATGCATATTACAATCTCTTAATTCCATGAACAGGTTCATTTAAGTAAGACAAACATTGATAAGAATCCAATGTCCAAAGACCCAAAAAAAGCTATAAGTAATGTAACTATAAATCTTATGAAGAGTTCGATCTTAACTCATGATAAATGCTGGTGGCATGCTTAACACATGCAAGTCAAACGTGAAGTGGTGTTTCTAGTGACGGATGGGTAAGTAGCGCAAAACCCTACTCATGATGTTATAAAATTATATCAATAATGTATAAGAACAAACTTATAGTAGATATATATATATATATATATATTTGAATTTTAACATTTTAAAATTGTTAAGAATTAATCTTAATTCTCTTAATTAAACTTATCTATAAAATTATATATATAAATCTATTGGTACGTGTTATACCTTTAGATCCTATATTTAAAATTTAGACTTTTAATTCTAATTATTAAAATTCAATTCCTACAAATTTATATACGTAAAGAAACTTGGCTTCAATAAGCTTCTATTTATGAAAACTACGAAAATTAGTCACATCTGCCACGTACATAAGAAAGAAATTCCATTTGGGTGTTTTTTTCCTCGAGTTTAACAATTTCTTTTCAATATCTAATGAAGTAGAAGACCAAAATTCTGTCCAATTTATAAGAGGTGTGAAATAAATTTAGCGGCTTATGGCTCAACACGGTTTGGTATGATGTGGATCATATTTGAGATAATATATATATATATATATATATATATATATAAAAGCTAAACTTAAAATTTTAGACGCATGAGTTTAAATAGTACTGTTCATTAAAGACCAGTGCTAGCAAGTAATTACGAGTTAGCGCAATATAACACATAAGCCCAAATATTATTTTTTAAATTATGATAAAATTATACTTGTTTTTGATATTTTGTCAATAATTTATAAAAAATTATATTAAATAAATATATCAATGAAACATTTAAATCATTGATAGATAAATTTATAATCTTTTCATTTTGATCTAGAGTGTGACTCCGATTATGTTTGGAATAAAATATTTTTATTTTAAAATATAAATTATTTAAAATTTTATTCTAATAAAAAATATATTTATTTAACTCATTTGAGGATAAATTTGATTCTTTTTAATAAAAAATATAATAATTAAAGGATAACATATCTTTATTTTATCAATTATTTTAATTATTTGAAATCAAATGTTATTTAATAGTTTTTATTATATTGTTTAATTATTAAAAAATTATTATGTTCTATTTCTTAAACAATTATTTTATCATTTAATTTATGTAAATTTTTTAATCTCACCCTTTTTACAAATTAATAATTAATAATTTAATTTAAACTCAAAAATAAAAAATAAATAAATAAATAAAATAAAAAATGAGTTAGCAAATATATAAATTTAAGTTATTATTGTTTAGTCCAAAAATGTTAGGCTCAAGACTTACCAAACCAGTAAGACCGAAGAGGATGCTTTTATTATTTTTCAATTTCTTTTGCTATTCATATACCCAAAATTACTTGATTTGACCTTTTCAATATCCTATCTAAACCCTACACATAAATCTCTTTGTTCTCTTAGGCTCCGTTTGTTTTATAAAAAATGACTTCTAAGAAATAATTTCTAAAAGATATTTATATATTTTGAATTGAAAAAGATTTTTTGTTATTTAAATAAGTTAATGAAAAATATTTTTCGTTATTTGATTATTTTATGAAAAATCTATTTTTTAAAATAATATTAATATAAATATTAAAATATTATATTAATATAAAAAATACTTAAAATAAACCTATTTATTATTTTTATATTATTTATTAACATATTATTAATTAATATAATCATATTTATTAATATATTATTATTTCTTTATTAATATACATTATTTATTAATAGATAATAATATTATTTATTAATATATTATATTAATAATATATTATTTATTAATATAATATTATTTTTTAATATATTATAATTTTATATATTAATATTAATAATATATTATTTACTAATAATATATTATTTTTAATATATTATAATATTATTTATTAATATTTTATTTATTAATTAATATAATATTATTTACAATTAAAATTATGCTTAAAAGTATCGATAAATAGTTTTACTCATAAATAACTTTTTTTCAAAAATGTGTTTTCCTTTTCAAATCCAAAAAATAATTTTCATAAAAATAGTCTTATTTTCTATTGACCAATAAGCTATTTCTCATTGATCAACCAGTTTTCTATCAAACAAATACCTAAAAATACGAATATTATTCTCCAAAAATCATTTTTCGTAAAACAAATGGAATTTTATTCTTTATCATCTATATTTCTCTCTCTCAACATCCATCAAACTATTATTTGCCCTATCTAAAAATCCAGCCATGTCTTCTCACAATCACCATCAACTTGCAAATGACAAAAAACCAAAAAAAAAAAAATTATGATCCCTTTCAACCTCATCCTTCTTTTCTTTAACTCGGTTTCTTTGAAATTCCTTCTCAAAGTCCTATATCTAAATCCCCAAAGGCCTAAAATCATTTTTTTCTACTTTTTCTAAGTTTCCTCCATGTTTTTATCTTTTCAAACAATCCTAAATCCCATTAAAATCTCTTTAAAATGCCCTAAACCTTAGATGATATGTGTTTTTTTTTTTTTTTAAACGGATTATGGATTTTTAGTATTTGGCTGAATTTATTTTTTGGTTGTGATTTCAAGTAGGAAAATAAAAAGAAAATTCTATATTTTTTTGTTATTTTTGAATTTTTTTATCTATTTGAATTTATTTTTAATATTATTTTGGTTGTGATTTTCACGTAAAAATATTTTTGGATTTAAAGATGGTTTTAAGTTTTTATATAGCCTAGTTATGTTTGAATTCTTAAAAAAAAAAAAATCTAGACCTGTTTTTTCTTTTTTATTTGTTGATTAACTTTTTATATTTTTATCTTAGTAATCTCAAAGTACTAGTCAATGTTTTAGGTTCTAAGTGAAAAACCAACCTTCAATAAAACTTGATCAAAAGTAAAAAATACTCTTAACAACGATTAAATGCCTTCTCTATTTTTTTACAATCAATTATAAAGTATATAATATTCATTTAAAATATTAGATAGGTAATAGATGAAAAATTAAGGTTAAAAGATAAAATGGATATTTTATAAAATTAGACAAATGCCTTATGGCTTATTGCAATATGAATGATAAATAAGGGTAAAATAATAATTTATTAATATTAGACAAATGTCACATGGAGAATTTTTAATCTTTAGAGTGTGTTTGGTTCAAGAGAATCCATAAATTTTTCTTCAAAATCTTAATGGTGGGTATTTAATTCCAACATTTGGTTCAGGGTAATCTGATTATGGAAAAAAATTATTAGATTCCTAACAGTACCCAAAGTCTTAGAATCATAAATCCACTTTTTCTTATGATATTCTAGGATTTCGAGGGTGAAAAGTTACCTTATTTTCAAATTTGACCTGAATAAAAAATAATGAAATACTATTACCCTTTTGAAAAGTATGTCTGGAAGTAACGGAACTCAATTATAGATCTTTGTACAAGAAAAAACAATTTATTGCAATTAAGGTGTTTGGCATGAAGAAATGCCTAATAATCCTTGGCCTCAATTATAATGTTTTCTTCATTGAAACATCTTAAATGATAATTTAAAATGAATATTTTTTTTGGTTCTCATAGACAATGTGATAACATGAATTATTTAAGCATTTGGGCTTAAGAAATGCCATAATTGATGATCATTTAAGGCATTTTTGTACATAAATGTCTTAAATGATCCTTAATTATGGTGTTTGGTGCTTAAAACACCTTAAATAATGCTTGGTTTTGATTTTTTTTTCTCATAGACAATGTTATAATATGAAATATTTAAGGTGTTTAGGTTTAAAAAAGCTATAATTGATGATCATTTAAGGCATTTTTGTACACAAAAGCCTTGAACAATCATCAATTATAGCGTTTGGTTCTCAAAATGCCTTAAACAATCTTTGGCGTTAACTAAGGCAATTTCTTTATTGAAACACATTAATTGATTGTCATAATGATTTTTTGTCCGGGGGGACCCGATCACTAGATTTGGTGAAAATTTTCGGAGTCACCACCAATCTTTTTATAGGGTGTAATTGGTCACCCAAAATATCATCTTTTAGTAAAAATTTTAAAATTAATTAAAAGTAACTAAAAGAAGTTTAGGTCTGTGAAATTAGGACTAGATCTGAGAGTACAGTTACGAGTGAAAAATGTATTAGCACCCTCACGTTGCTCGTTCAAAGAATAGTACCATTTAAACATGCATAATCTTATAATTTTGATAACATGGTCTTTTTTATTTAAGTTTTAATTTCCTAAAATTTATTTTAAAACATTTTTCTTTATCATGAAATTATCATTATTATTACTCTTTTGTGTTTTATAAATTCTCCAACACTTTGGTGGAATTTATAGAAAACCACTATTTAGAAAATGTTTCGAGAAAATTGATCATTCACAAAATTCTCGAAACTTTGTCATAAGATATTTTAATTATTTGTTTTTAAAAAAATATTTTAGGAACATCCCGACTCTTTGGTGAGTTCCTAAAATTTATTAAACAAATTTTAAGATTATTCCGACTCTTTGGTAAAATCTTAAAAATTTTGAACAAGTTTTAAAATGATCTTAATTTTGGCAAGATCCTAAATAAAATCATTTTTTTATAGTTAAAAGAATTAATTAATTAATTAATCTTTATTATAATTATTTTTAAAAATTTTATTATTTTTTTAAATTTAGATTATCTCGACTTACCGGTGAAATCTAAATATTAATTTTTTATTTGAAGAAAATTGAACTCTTTCAATTTTCTATATTTTTTTAAAAAAATTTAGATTATCCGAACTCACCGGTGAAATCTAAATATTAATCTCTTATTTGAAGAAAATCGAACTCTTTCAATTTTTTATATATTTTTTTAAAAAATTCAAGATATCAATTATTATTAATTTCATTTTTTTTATTTTTTATTATTGTTTTACATTGTTTAAATCAATCTTTATTTTAGTAAAAATAATTTTGGATTATCCAAACTCTATGATGAAATCCAAAAAATTATTTTTACTTGCAATAATTAATAAGAACTAAACTCTTTTAGCTTTCTCTAACAATTACATTTAAATGATTCATTTGAACAATTTATTCTTTTATTTATCATTTTTTACTTTTTTTTTAGCAAATTTTTTTTTTAAAATTATCCCAACACTTTGGTGAAATTTAACTAATATTTTTGCTTGTAATAAAATTTATTTCCTTTAAGTAGTTATTACTATTAAATTTTTTATTTATATTTTTTTAGGTCTTTATTTTATTTCAGTTTTATTTTTTTATATTTATTTATTGATCTCTAAAAAACTATTACTAGTAATAATAAAAACTAACAATAATAATAATAATAACATCTTTAAAAAAATAACATAAAAATCAACATAAAAAAATAAATATCAAAATCAAAATGAAAAAAAAAAAAGGAAAAACCTGCGAAATGGGTTGGGTTGGCCTGTGGGTCGACGCGTGGATCCTGCGCGGGTCAGGTTCAGTTTAAATGCCTAAAACAATGTCGTTTTAGGGAGCCTATAAAAGGCCTATTTCAACTTTTTTTATTTTTTTATTTCCTCTCTCTCTATCTACCCTAGAGCTTCCCTTTTTAAACCCAAACCCTCTCTTACCAGTTGTCATAAAACCCAGTTTCTGATCGGTCGTCGCCTTGCACTGGTGGCCAAAAACTTCAACTGGTGTCAAAAAATTCAAAATTTTCCATATTATAGTGATAAACCTAGATTCTAGTTGTTGAAAAATTCAAAAGATCGTCAAAAAATTCAAACGGTCACCGAAAAATTCAATGGTCACCAAGAAATTCAAATTTTTTTAGATTCTGATGACCCAAAAAAAATCCAAAAAAATTTTAAAAAATTATCCAGTGATCCTTTTCGCTTTCTAAACACCTTTCCAAGCCCATATTTTTTTAAAAAAAAAATCTACAACTTCCTAGATCGAGAATTTTATTCTCAGGAATTTTTTTTATCTGTTTGCTGTTGGTCTTTTTTTTATTATGTGTGTTCCCTCCTATTGTTCTTCTATTCTCCCTTATAAAGATTAGCTCTATTTATAGAGCTTCTGAAATTCAAGATCCCAAATCTTTTAGGATCTTTTTGTGAAAAATTTGGGTGTCTATTCGATGACTTTTGGTCACCAGATTTCATGCTACCATATTAAGCAGTGTCAGGAAGAAAAATTAACCTTCTAGCAGTTTGATTTTAGCTGCTAGAGTTGAAATTAAAGATTTTTTTTTACCTTTTTTTGTTTTAAAGATTAATAATAATAATAATAATAATAATATAAATAAAATTATATTTAAATAATAATAAAAAAAGAAGAATAAAATTGGTGCCTACAACTGCCCTTCTTTACTTATTTTTAAGAATCAGGAATAAAACAAAAATAAAAAGACATCAATTTTATTCAAGTAAACACATACAAAAAAATGAAACATTGAACATAAAATTTTTTTTTGAAAGGCTCCTCTAAATAGAGGCTATAAAACTTTAAATTCAAAAAGCTCATATCACTAGAGGCAACGAACTTTAAATGTTAAAAAGCTCCTCTAACCAGAGGCAATCAACTTTAAATTCAAAAGCTCCTTTAACTAAAGGCAACGAACTTTAAATGACTCATTTAACCAAAGACAACAAACTTTAAATTAAAAATATGAGAAGACTTATAGATTATGCCATTTGGTCTTACAAATCTTGCCTAATTTTGATAGAGTCTTCTGACCAGAGGCTCTTGAAATTAAAAAAAACTCCTTTGACCAGAGGTAACAAACTTTAAATGTTAAAAGGCTCCTCTAACCAGAGGCAACAAACTTTAAATGGCTCATTTAACCAAAGGCAACAAACTTTAAATTAAAGATCTGAGAGGACTTATAGATTATGCCATTTGGTCTTACAAATCATGTTTAATTTTGATAGAGTCCTCTGACCAGAGGCTCTTGAAATTAAAAAAAACTCCTTTGACCAAAGGCAACAAACTTTAAATCTTAAAAGGCTTCTCTAACCATATGCAACAAACTTTAAATGTTAAAAGGCTCCTTTGACCAGAGGCAACAAACTTTAAATGTTAAAATCTGAGAGGTATTGGTATTTAAAAGATTTCTCTAAATAGAGGGTTTACATCTTTCTTACTTTTGACTTTTTTTTTTGTTGGTCTTAGATTGTCGTAGACCCATACATCTATCGTGTCACATGCATGCGTGAATGACATTTTCATGTTTTTGCAATGCCATGCAATAAATGATGATCATGATGCAAATGCACTTATTATGCAAATGAACAGACCATATTCTTTCTCTCTTTTTTTGTTGTCATTTTTCTTTAATCCTTAAAATTTTTCAAAGGTTGTTTTCTTTCTTCTTTTCTTAAATCCTATGCATTCTAGCAGTTGATTAAGTTCAGATAAGAAAGATTTCTCTTCATATCCCATATTTCATGTCAACCATTTTATGACTTATAGGCCACTTTTCCTATTAACCTTTGTTCCTTACTATTTTGCTTATCACTTTAAATCTTCTTCAAAATAATGTGTGTGTCTTTTATGGTCATTGTTATTCCTTCATCATCTTTTAAATTTCAAACAATTATAACACATTGCACATTTTTTTTTTTTAATGAGAGGGACAAAAGAAAGGATAAACAAAATGGTATTTTATTTCGATAAAAGGGAGAAATGTTTTATGCATTATCAAAAATGATATAACAAGGATAATAAGTAATCACATAACAAATATTCAAATCATCATGAACTAATTCATCATGGATTCTTTTCTAAAGACTCTTGATTGGTGCCCTTGACTTTTTAAAAATATAGCAAATCAAACTAGTCCAAAAACATTGAGATCTTCTGGCATATATTGAGAATTGAGCCACTCCATTCACTATCCCCTTTTATTTTTATCCAACCTACCCTTTCAGGTTTTCAACTCAGATATCTTTTTAATTTATTTTACTTTTTTTATTTTTTTTAAAGCATAATACTCTTTTACTACATCGACATTTACTGGATTTGGCATATCATCTCCATCCATTCTTGCCAAGATCAATGCCCTACCAAAAAAGCTTTTTCCACCACATATGGGCCTTTCCAATTAAGAGTCCATTTTTCTCGAAGATCCTATTGGTTAGGAAGAATCTTTTTCAATACTAATTCTCCCTCGTGAAATTGTTATGGGTGAACTTTCTTGTTATGAGCTCGCATCATTCTTCTTTGATATAGTTAGCCATGGCAAAGTGTAGCTAATCTTTTTTCTTTAATGAGATTCAATTATTTATATCGAGTGTGAACCCACTCAGCTTCTTCTAACTTAACTTTCATGAGAATGTGCAAGGAAGGAATTTCAACTTCAATGGGTAACACTGCCTCCATCCCATATACCAATGAAAATGGTGTAGCTCTTGTAAATGTGCAAATTGAAGTTCGATAATCATATAATGAAAATGGTAGCTTTTCATGCCAATCTTTATACACATTTATCATCTTTTGAATAATTTTCTTTATGTTCTTATTGGCTGCTTCAACTGCCCCATTCATCTTTAGACAATAAGGTACTAATTTATGGTGTTTGATTTTAAATTGAATACAGACCTCAGTTATCATTTTATTATTCAAATTAAGAGCATTATCTGAAATGATCTTTTCTGAAAGGTCATATCGACATATGATCTCTTTCTTAATGAACTTGTAAACCGCCATTCTTGTCACATTGGCATATAAAGCTGCCTTTATCCACTTTGTGAAGTAATCAATTACCACTAAAATGAATCGATGTCCATTTAAGGCTTTTGGTGTAATAAGCCCTATCACATCCATTCCTCAGATAAAGAAAGGCCAAGGTGTTGACATAACATGCAAGGATGTTGGAGGAACTTGAATCTTGTCTACATAAATTTGACATTTATGGCATTTTCTAGCATAGTAATGCAATCTTTTTCCATTGTCAACCAATAGTATCATGCT
The DNA here is from genome assembly GCF_002303985.1 of Durio zibethinus. The sequence goes on from NW_019167838.1 coordinate 13,900,570, forward strand.
CTCATTATTTGCTTAGTCATCATGTGACCGTTTGCATAAGTTTCACAAACACCTTCATGAATTTCTTTTAGTAACTTTTTAGCTTTAGTAGCGCTCACACATCTCAATAGTGTTTAATCTTGATTTCTCTTATATAAAATTTCTCCATCTAGAAAGAAACTCATTGTCAACCTTCTCAAAGTTCTCTTATCATTCTCTAATATGTGCTTTGGGTACTATTGATATTTAACATATTGTAATATGTCAAAATACCATGGTTTTCCATCAACTCCTTTCTCAACATTTAAACAGTGAGCTGGTTTCTCTCACAAGCTTAATTTGATGGGTTGGATTTTAGCATTTTCATTTAATTTGAACATTGCTGCCAATGTAGCCAAAGCATCAGCCATTTGATTCTCTTCTCGAGGTAAATGATGAAACCAAATATTTTTAAATTTTTTGATCAATTTTGATATGTACTTTTGGTATAAAATCAATTTTAAGTTTTTGGTTTCCCATTCTCCTCGTAATTGGTATATGACCAAAGCAGAGTCTCCATAAACTTTTAAAGTATGAGCCTTCTTTTGAAGAGCAGCTTGAAGACCCAGAACACATGCTTCATATTCTACCATATTATTGGTGTAATCAAAATTTAGTTTCACAGTGATTGGGTAGTAATCCCCTTATGGAGATATCAAAACTACTCCAATACCATGCCCCAAAGCATTTGATGCACTATCAAAATACATCTTCCATATATCTTCATTATGCTCTTTTTTATCTATGTGCATTATAGACATTAAGTCTTCATTTGAAAAATCAAATGTCACAGGCACATAATTTTCATGAACGCGTTCTGCAAGAAATTCAGCAGTAGCACTTCCTTTGATTACCTTTTGGGACACATATACAATGTCATATTCAGAAAGTAACACTTGTCATCTTGCTATTCTTCCCGACAATAAAGGTTTTTCAAAGATGTACTTTATTGGGTCTAATTTTACAATGAGTCAAGTAGTATGATACAACATGTATTGTCTAAACCGACGAGCCATCCAAACTAATGTACAACACATCTTTTCCAATGGTGAATACTTTGATTCATAATCAGTAAACTTTTTGCTCAGGTAATAAATGTCCTATTCTTTCCTTTCCTATTTCATTATGTTACCCTAAAACACATCCATTGATTTTTCATGCACTATCAAATATAGGATAAAAGATCTTTCAAGGATAGACGACATTAATACTGGTGGGTTTGATAAGTATTCTTTAACTTTTTCAAATACCATTTGACAATCTTCATCACATTCTCTTGACCCGTGTTTTTGAAGAATCTTAAATATAAGATCACATTTGGCTGTAAGTTGAGAAATGAAACAAGCAATATAATTCAATCTTCTTAAAAATCCTTTTACTTCTTTTTGTGTGCGCGGAGGTGGTAGCTCTTAGATGGCACGTATCTTATCTGGATCCACCTCTCTTCCTATTTTACTGACAATAAATCCCAATAATTTTCCTGAGGTTGCACTAAAAGTGCATTTAGTTGGATTAAGCTTGAGCTGAAACTTTTTTAACCTCTTAAATAGCTTTTTGAGATTAGTTACATGATTTTCTTCTTCACGGGATTTGGCAATCATGTCATCCACATACACCTCTATTTCTTTGTGCATCATATCATGGAATAAAGTTACCATGGCTCTTTGATATGTTACCCTAGCATTTTTCAAACCAAAGGGCATGACTTTATAGCAAAATGTTCCCTATACTGTCATAAAAGTAGTCTTTTCCTTATCTTCTTGTGCTATCTTAATTTGATTATAGCTTAAAAATCAATCCATGAATGTAAATAGAGAGTGCCTAGCGGTATTGTTCATTAAAGTGTCAATGTGAGGCAATGAAAAATTATCTTTTGGACTTGTTTTGTTCAGATCCTGATAATCAATACACATTCTCACTTTGTCATCTTTCTTGGGTACTAGGACTATATTGCCCCCCATTCAAGATATTTGGCCACTTCTAAAAATCCCGCATCAAATTGCTTTTTCACTTCTTCTTTTATTTTCAATAGCATTTCAGGTTTCATCATTCTCAGCTTCTGTTTAATTGGTTGGCACTCAGGTTTCAACAGTAGCTTATGCACTACAATTTTAGTATCCAGCCTCGACATATCTTGATATGACCAAGCAAATACATTTACATATTCATGTAGTAACTTTATCAACTCTTGTTTTATTGGTGATGACATTGAAGTACCAATCTTAACCTCTTTTTTAGTTTCATCCCCCAAATTAACAACTTTAGTGGCTTCTTGATGAGGCATGATTTGCTTCTCTTCTTGTTTCATTAATCTCAATAATTCTGAGGATATTGCATGGTCTTTCATAACTTCTTCATCATCGAGTTCACCAATATAAATAGAATTTTCAAAATCAAATCCTAGAATATTATCATGATGATCTTTATATTCATTATTCAGATAACTAAAAATAAGTAAAATGGATGAAATGTAGAAGGATGTATAGTAATGCAAGGAATTAAAATGAAAAAGGCAAAAGAAATAGACAAATGAGCTACGTTTGTCATTTATTCAATTAAAAATGAAGAAACAAACACACATAAGACATTTAATGCTTTTAACAAAAGCATTTAGATTAGGTTCAACACATTACTTTGGAAAAAATTTAAAAATAACAGGTAGCTCCTCAACATGCCAAATTTTCAATTTTGCACTAGGAGGAGTAAGATAAACCCATGGACAGCCTAGATTTTCGTTATTTTTTTCTTCACCCACCATTTGTATTAAAAATTCAGTGAAGATATTTTTCAATAATGGTGTAAACTCTTTTTCTATGTTTTCTGCTACATTTAGATAGATATAACCAGCTGAGATAAAAGTCTTGTAAAAGGGAAAAAAAGATAGGCTTTCAGTTTTTACTTTTTACCTTAAAAAATAAGCCAATCTTTATTTTTTTTCCTCTATAAACTTCATTCTTTCTTTTTGAGTTGGTTTGTACCTTAGCCCAAATCGATCATCTTTATTAGGCATCATCCATGGTCGTTGCATCCCTTGCAAGTTAGCCTACACTTGTTGTCCTTTCCCTACCACTTTTTTAAGTGCCATTTTAGAAGCTTTAGATACATATGGAATAGGCACTTTTGATCTTTCACTCACATAGGTTGTATTAATGAACTCAAAGGATCTGAAAGAACATTCTGAGGCTTTCTTAGCTGCTTCAACATATAATACGATAAAGCGTTTAGTCACCAACAGATCTTCTTCACCAGTAACAATGACCACCTTTTCATTAATTATGAATTTTACTTTCTAATGCAGAGTGGAAGGAATAGCTCCTGCCATGTGAATCCGTGGTCTTTCCAAAAGACAACTATAGGAAGGAATGACATCATGACTTGAAAGACTATATCAAAAGTACATGGTCTAATTTGGATTGGTAGCTCGATATCGTCTATCACTTCATGATGAGTCCCATCAAAAGCCATCACTATCATATGACTTATCTTCATGTAAGACATGTCAACTGGCAATCTTGATAGTGTAGTCATAGGCATGACATTAAAAAAAAATCTATTATTAATGAGCACCTTTGCCAGTGTATGATCCTTATATCTTATGAAGATATGTAAGGCCTTAGCATCACTTCTATCACCAGGTGGAATTTCATCATCACTAAATGATATATAATTTCCCACTGTGATATTTCCCACTATGCGATAAAGTTTCTCCATAGATATATTGTGAGCTATATAAGCCACATTGAGTACTTTGAGTAAAACTTTCCTATGAGGCTCAGAATTTAACAATAATGAGAGCATAGAAATCCAAACTGGTAAGCGATTTAATTGCTCCACTACACTATATTCACTATGCTTAATAAGCTTAAAAAACTCACAAGTCTCTTTTTTTGTAATCGAATTTTTACATTTTTGATCTAAAGTTGGGGTTGGGTGAGTCTCTTTATCGTTGGGTAATTTATCTTCTTTTTCTAAGCTTGTTTTCTTTTCTTTTACTTTTTCTTTTCATGCTCTCTCAAGTGCTTTTGGAGTATAGCACCGCCCATTTCGAGTTATGCCCCTTATGTTAGTTATGTTTGTCGTACTTGCATCATATGAACTATATTGAAGAGAACCATTATCCAAACCTTGTGATATGATATTAAAATCATATTTCCAAGGGATTGCCTTATCTGATTTGTACAAGAATAGGGAGAGACCTCAATTGTTATCTTTGGCATAGTTGTACAAATTGGTTCATCAATTTTAGCACTCAATTTTTCATTATAAAAGATTGTGATAGGTTCAAAATTCATATGAACTGGCTTATTAACCTTAGCACTTGGTTTCTCCTTATAGAAAATGGTAACAGGCTCAAAATTCATTCAGTGAAGCCTACTTTTAGATGAGTCTTCCATCACAACATTCACTAAACTTCTTCATGTTTTTCATAAAATTCAACCAAGAAAGAATCTATCATTCTCTGTAACTCCTGTCGAAATGCTTTACAATCTTGAAGCTAATGACCAACCATCCCCATATGGAATTCATAAGTTTGATCTGAATTATATGAAAATTTTTTATCATCTGAGTTTTCAGATATTGGATGAATCATAGTTACTTTCATAAGGGTAGCAAATATTTCATCCATAGGGGTTTTGATCTTGCTTACTTCTCTTTTAATATTCTGAGTTGTCTCACTATTTAAAGCATTTATTGATCTTTCACCATGATTAGGTAATGGATTGGCCTCCACACTTGGTCCGACCTGAGTTGTGAAATTTAAAATTTCGTTATCAATCAAGCTTTGCACCCTACGTTTGAAAGCTATACAATTTTCAAAAAAAATGGCCCTGAATTCCATAATGATAGTTGTAGGAAGCTTCAAGATCATACCACTTTGGATATGGAGGTTTCAAGGGTTCTATAGGCTGTCGAGCTACCAAATGTTTTTGGAATAACTGAAGGAACAATTTCGTGTATGTCATAGGAATTAGATCAAATTGTTGCTGCTCTCAATTATTTTGAGGTTTTGTTTCGATTAAAGTTTGTGGTATTTGCTTGAGGGGGAGGTCATGGTGAAGATGTTTAAGGGCGAACATTGGCTTGAAAAATAGGTGTTTGGGTTTGCATTGGTTGGTAATGGTATAGGTTTTGGGAAATGTTAGAAATGGTTGGGTAAAAAGGTTGGTATACAGGATATGAATGGTATAGGATAATAGGTCTTGGTTTTGGTTTTTCAGTGGTGACAGCTTGCACTTCTGCTTCTTTTTTCTTGGATGGTCCTCCTTTCTTTGATCTAGAAACATCACTTCCATCAATCTTTCCATTTTTAATGGCATTTTCTATTATCTCTCATGTAATCACCATATCAATAAAGTTTTTCATGGCATGACTAATGTGCCTGTCATAGTATGGTGCTCGAAGAGTATTGATGAATAGAATAGTTGTTTTTTTCTCGGTGAGAAGAGATTGAACCTGGGCAGCAACATCTCTCCATCTCTAAGCATATTGTTTAAAATTTTCATTAGCTTTTTTTTCCATGTTTTGCAAAGACAGTCTATCTAGAGCCATGTTTGTGACATGCTTATATTGAATAATAAATTCTTGGGCCAAATCTTTCCATGAATGAATACGACTCCTATCTAATTGAATATACCATCTGACAATCGATCCAGTAAGATTATCCTGAAAATAATGGATAAGCAACTTGTCATTATTTGTATGCCCAGTCATTTTTCGACAAAACATAGTGATATGTGCTTGAGGGCATTTGGTTCCATCATATTTTTCAAATTTTGGTACTTTAAACTTTGGTGGGATTACCAAATCTGGAACCAAACTAAGTTCATTGGCATCAATTATGCCAAAAATATTTACACTTTCAACAGCTCGTAGCCTTTCTTCCAAGAGATCTAACTTTTGCTGTGCCTTTGTATTCTCAGATTGTTCTGACGTGCCTTTCTTTAGTTTCTCATGTTTTCTTGGGTCGTCTAAATCTAGGACCATAATGTGTTCAACATGACTTGCCATAATATTTAGACCAACATGTCCTTGACTATGTGGTTGAACCGTAAAGTGAGGTAAATTAAACTGAGCATGTGGCTGCCTTTCAGGCTGTGTCATTTGTGGATGCATTTGATGAAAAGTTTGAGCATAGGGTAGAGTAAACCCTAGTGGATACAATAGATCTTCCCTACCACTGGTATTTTTTTGGGTTTGAGGCTCTTTCTTAGTGGTTACTTCTTTGGCTACCCTTTTTCCTTTGGTAATTTTCCTTATCATGTCCATCATTGTAGCCATTTCTTTCTAAGTCTCTTATTGAGTCCTAGTCATTTGTTCTATCAACTTTTGTTGAGACCTAATCATTTGCTCCTATATATCAAATTGAGCTTTTTTTATCCTTTTTATTTTAGATGCTTGCTCACTTTCCATGATTCTAACTTGTGAGCGAGTGTTGTAACGATGACGAATGGTTTGATCTATGTTTTCTTGATGGCTTTACTATCCTTGCACCTGATTGAGTTAAAGGAAACTCTTTGAGATTTGTTATTTTGAAGCTCTTTCTTTTAGTCATGATGCATTTTTTTTTTAAAATGAAACACACATATGATGTATGAATGCATGAATGCAAAGGATGTGCTTATTATATATCCAATATTTGCAAAAGATTTTAAGTTTGAACTTGAACCACCATATCATAACTTCACATTATCTTTACTAAATACTTCTTTCATTACAATATTAAAATTTTCAAAAGAAGCACCCTACATGCTTGTACTACTCATAAGCATTCTTTAGAAAATTGGTCAAGCGTTGGTTGTGTTGTCCAGGGTAAACCTCTTTTTTCACTTGTTTAGCTTCTTGGGCCATCTCTCTCATTTTAAAGCTAACTTCTCTTATCTGTTCTATTAGGCGAGTGGCTTGAAATTCTTTCAACTGATATTTTTCCTTCCAATACTATGCTTTATGTTCAAATTGATCTCGTTCCTCTCTTAAAACTTGAATTCCTTCACATCGATAATGCATTTGCTGTTTCAAGTCATCTATGAGACCTTGTAGTATTTTTTTTTTCTTTCATAAATTGACTAAGCTCTTCTTCCTTAGATAATAAATTAGACCGAAGCTGTTCTGCATTCTTTCTGGATTTTTCAAGCTCTGTAGTCATTGTGGTGATAGACTTATGCCAGCTTTTAGAGATCTTTTCTTGTTCTCTTTCAAGCCTTTGAGATTTTTTTTTACTTTTATCAGTTTTGTTTTTCCACTCATTAATCTCATGTTGAAGCCTCTTCTTTTCAAGCTCCTATATTTCTTTTTCTTCTTTAAACTTACGCTTCATAATCTTTATTTTCTTAGGAATCTTTTCACAATGAGTGTCTTTTTGGTGGCATGGTCTATTTTCTTTAGGACCAACTTTGCTTGTGACTCGTTGACTTCTCTATATCAGATATTCAAGTGTGGCTTTATCTATATATCCATCACGATCTACTCTTTAAGTCTGCTTCCATGATAATCTCTTTTATCTTTCCCAAAAATTTTGATTCCTCAAAAGAGAATTCCAATTCTTGGAGCCTATGAGTCATTGGGACAAATTGCTTTGATCGTAATTATCGATGAACTAGTGCCAAAACATAGCTTATACCTCTCCAGGGTCCTAAAAATAAAACCCATGGCTTATCACCATATTTGTATAACATGGCTTCTTATGGTATCTATGGAGCTCTTCATATAACCTGAGCATTAATGAGATTTTGCAAAGTCAATACCCACTCTTCTTTGGTCTTTGATTCTAGCTACTCAACATTGCATCATTCTTTAATTGGCCTACTTTTATTACTATAAGTAGGATTAAATTTACCCATAGGATGTTGTAGATGACTTTTTGCCTAAATGTGGAGTAACTATGTACACCTTATAAAGCATCCCTCTCTTCTTCGACAATGACTTAATGATCTAAAGGTCTCTACCATTATAGAATGAACAAGATTGATTTTATTGTCCACTTGCTTGAAAAAGTCAATCACTGATACCTCAATGTGGCCCAAGACCTTTGGAAAGATGATCAAGCTATAAATTGCCAAAACCATCATTCTCATGCCTCGTTCATCCTATAAGTGTTTGATGATGTAATCACGTAAGATTTCCCATAGGATGTAATCACTTTTACCTTTTGTTTGGATATACGAGTTCACATTCTTAGTGGGGACCTCCATCATATAGGTGAGTTTCTTTCGAGATCCAAGTTTTTGACCTAGCCAATAGATTTTGTTTAGATTGGGAAGATGCAACCATAACAATATAGTATACTCTTTGATCGTCGTGGTCATATCTATTTCGTTAAATATGAAACATCTGTATGTAAGATCCCAAAACTAAACTAAAGCTTTTATCAACTGATTTTTCGTAGGCACCTCAAGCAGTGAAGCAATATGACCATATTTTTCCTCGAAAGCCATTTTCCTAGAAGTTGTTGCACAGTGCCAGATTTTAGCTAACTCAGAGATGTCATTTTGTTGAAATCCCAACTTGATTTTTTTTGCCAAAATTTCTTGTTCAGATTCTTTCAAACAATTTCCCATTCTACTTTGGCCTTCTAATGATAAAGCTATCACCATATTGGTCTTTTCACACATGATAAGCTTCGAAGCTGAGAACATCATGATAGTATTTTTGAAGCAAGACTGAAAATCTTCTTACTGATATTGGCATATTGATGAGCACATCCCATATGCAAGTGTTTATGATGATGCGTGATCATGAAACAAAAAGAGAACAGAACAAAATAGGGTTAGTAATCACATTAAAATAAATATTCCCTCATGTGTCCTAATTTAAGGTATAATCTACAAAAATGGTATGGCCCTATCTAAGGTTGGTTTCTTAAGGTTCACTATCTGCATGGTTTGGTAATTAACATAAGCTAAAAAGGTTCCTAAATTGATCCTCACTGTCATCCACTCTAGACTAGTAAAGCTTTCGATCCTCACCCATAATGTGCTACAAACGGAAAGGGTTCAGCTTGAGTGAAAGTATTTCGTTAGCCTAAGCGGAGCCATTATAACCTCACAAAAGCGTAGGTACTCTACTCCCTCCTAAAAAGGAATATATTTGGGAGCTCGGGTATAGGCTTATGCATGAATGCAAATGTGCATGTGTGAGGGAATGTAACAATTATTAATAAAATTAACAATATAATTAGCAATAATATAAAAATAAGTACACTAACATATTAAAACTAAATGAAACCAAAACTTTATTCTAAGATGAGATAAGAAATTAAAATTAAATATCGAAAAGACCATGAAATCAAAATTTGGATGACGTATGTTTAAGTTTTGGATCAACTCTTAGGCAAGTCTCCAGTGGAGTCACCAAGCTATCATAATGATTTTTCATCTAGGGGGACTTGATCGCTAGACTTGGTGAAAATTTTCGGAGTCACCACAAAATTTTATAGGGTGTGATTGGCCACCCAAAATATCATTTTTTAGTAAAAATTTTAAAATTAATTAAAACTCATTAAAAGAAGTTTAGGTCTACAAAATCAGGACTAGATCACAGGAGTACGATTACGAGTGAGGAAGGTATTAGCACCCTCATGTCACCCGTTCAAAGAATGGTACCATTTAAATATGCGTAATCTTATAATTTTGATAACATGGTCTTTTTTATTTAAGTTTAATTTCCTAAAATTTATTTTAAAACATTTTTCTCTATTATGAAATTATCATTATTATTACTATTTCGTGTTCTATAAATTCTCCAATGCTTTGGTGGAATTTATAGAAAATCATTATTTAGAAAATGTTTCGAGAAAATTGACCATTCACAAAATTCTCGAAACTTAGTCATACGATATTTTAATTATTTGTTTTTAAAAAAGGATTTTAGGAATATCCCGACTCTTTGGTGAGTTCCCAAAATTTATTAAACAAACTTTAAGATTATCCCGACTATTTGGTGAAATCCTAAAAATTTTGAACAAGTTTTAAGATGATCTCGATTTTGGCAAGATCCTAAATAAAATCATTTTTTTTATAGTTAAAGGAATTAATTAATTAATCTTTATTATGATTATTTTAAAACATATTATTATTTATTCTTTAATTATTTTTTTTAAATTTAGATTATCCTAACTCACCGATGAAATCTAGATATTAATCTCTTATTTGAAGAAAATTAAACTCTTTCAATTTTCTATAGTTTTTTAAAAAATTTAGATTATCCCGACTCACCGGTAAAATCTAAATATTAATCTCTTGTTTGAAGAAAATTGAACTCTTTCAATTTTTTATATATTTTTTTAAAAAATTCAAGATATCAATTATTATTAATTTCATTTTTTATTTTTTATTATTGTTTTACATTGTTTAAATCAATCTTTATTTTAGTAAAAATAATTTTGGATTATCCCAACTCTATGATGAAATCCAAAAAATTATTTTTACTTGCAATAATTAACAAGAACTAAACTCTTTTAGCTTTCTCTAACAATTATATTTAAAAGATTCATTTGAACAATTTATTATTTTATTTATCATTTTATACTTATTCTTTTAGCAATTTTTTTTTAAAATTATCCCAACACTTTGGTGAAATTTAACTAATATTTTTGCTTGTAATAAAATTTATTTCCTTTAAGTAGTTATTATTCTTAAATTTTTTATTTATATTTTTTTAGGTTTTTATTTTATTTCAGTTTTATTTTTTTCTATTTATTTATTTGTTTCTAAAAAATTATTACTAATAATAATGAAAAATAACAATAATAGTAATAACATCATAAAAAAAGAACATAAAAAATAATAAAAAAATCAACATAAAAAAATCAAAATCAAAACAAAAAATAAAAAGAAAAAGAAAAGGAAAAACCTGCGAAACGAGACGAGTTAGCCCATGGGTCGGGTTCGGTCCAGACGCCCAAAACGACATTGTTTTAGGGAGCCTATAAAAGGCCTGTTTTAGCTTTTTTTTAAATTTTTTTCTTTCCCCTCTCTCTACCCTAGAGCTTCTCGCTCTAAACCCAAACCCCCTCTCACTGGTCGTTATAAAACCTAGTTTACGGTCGATTGCCGCTGTGCACTAGTGGTCGAAAACTTCAACCGACGTTGAAATATTCAAAAATTTCTAGATTCTAGTGATAAACTCAGATTTTGATCGTCGAAAAATTTAAATGGTCACCGAAAAATTCAAACGATCATTGAAAAATTCAAATGATCACCAAAAAATTCAAATTTTTTCAAATTTCGGTGACCCAAAAAAAATCCAAAAAAATTTTAAAAAATTCCTTAGTGATCCTTTTCACTTTCTAATCACCTTTCCAAGCCCAGATTTTGCAAAAAAAAAAAAAAAAATCTGCAACTTCCTAGATCGAGAATTTCATTCTCAAGAATTTTTTTTATCTATTTACTGTTGGGTTTTTTTTATTGCGTGTGTTCCTTTCTATTGTTCTTCTCTTCTCCCTTGCAGAGATTAGCTCTATTTATAGAGCTTCTAAAATTCAAGATCCCAAATCTTCTGGGATCTTTTTGTGGAAAATTTGGATGTTTATTCGGTGACTTTTGGTCACCAGATTTCATGCTACCATGTTAGGCTATGTCGGGAAGAAAAATGAACCTTTTGGCAGCTTGATTTCAGGTACCAGAGTTGAAATCAAAGTTTTTTTTTATTTTTTTTTCTTTTTTTTAAAGGATTAATAATAATAATAATAATAATATAAACAAAATTATATTTAAATAATAATAAAAAAAGAAGAACTAAATTGGTGCCTGTATTGATAATTTAAAACAAATCTTTTTTTTATTCTCATAGACAGTGTTATGACATGAATTATTTTCATTCACAGTATAAACAAACAATTAAGATGTTTATATGGAAAAATGCTTTCCTACAACGACCTTAATTGCCGTATGTTAAATTTTTCTTCCTTCTTGAAGATATTGTTCTGACAATATGAACGTTCTTACGTCTAATTGTGAAGCAAAATAGCCTATAATTTATATATCAAATAAGACCTTTGTATATATGAAACACCTTATTCGATGTCTTCATCATGTTTTAATAACCAATACGTTTTTTATTTATATTTCAATAGATCTCAGCTAATAGCATTCACTTTTCTCTTTGAACTAATTTGACCTTTAACATTCATCATTTAATCTTCATCCAGTTAAATTTATCTTCATTTTTTACACAAAATGGTGTGTATACTCTCTAATTGATCTTTTATAATTGATGTTGCCTTTTAATGTTTTTATTTATCATTTTTTTAGATGTCATTTAAATTTGGATTTATGTTTATAATATAAACGCCTTTTTTGTGGTTAATTTGTTTTAGCTCTTTCTAATATTCCAATGTTTTGTTTCTTATTTATATTTTATTTGATGATGTTTGATAGATTTCATCTACCATATGCCAAGATCTGCTTTCCATTTATGTTTTCAACTTTAACGATATTCTTTTTTCTAAACAGTTATAGCTAGTTTATCACTAAAAAGGAAGATGCAATTGGTTACATTGCTTTTAATGCATTTGAAATAGATGGAGACTTTGTTTCATATGTTATGTTTTGTTACTGTAACTTTATTAAATATGAATGTTAGAAAATTACATAGACTATCTTATGGTGGAACATCTTATGATAGGCTACATATTAGAGAGCAATGGTTTTTGAAAGTTATAGATAATGTCTAAATAATACTAGAATTTACAGAAGAGCTTTTGCAAAATTATGTCATTTGCTTAAAATTGAAGAAGGTTACAGTCATCTAGACATATGTCAATAGAAGAACTAGCAATTAGCTTTCTCCACATCATTGCCTATCATGCAAAAAATAAGGTTATAAAGCATCAAGTGGCTAGATCTAGAAAGAGGATTAGTAGACAATTCCATTCTATGTTGAATTTTATTTTAAGATTGCATAGCTGTTGTTTAAAAAAACTTAAACTGATATAAAAAAATTCAATAAATAATAGATAGAAATGGTTTAAGGGTTGTTTGGTTGCCTTAGATAGGACATTCATCAAAGTCAATGTAGACGTAATTGATAGGCCAAAATACAAGACTAGGAAATATGAAATTGCTACCAATGTCGTTGGTGTTTGCACCCCAAATATGCAATTCATATATGTTCTACCTGGATGGGAGGTTCTGTAGCAGATGGCAGAGTACCAAGGGATGCCATTACACATAAGAATAGGTTTTGAAGATCCCATAAGGTATTATTTTTATTATGTTCATGTAATGTTAATCACGAAACACTTTTTTTCCATATTATTAATGTTGTTAAGCGGACAACAGGTAATTACTATTTGTGTGATGTCAGTTACATATATAAGAAAAGATTATTGGTACCTTATAAAGGTTAATGATACCATCTTAGTGCTTAGAGGGTAGGACTCTAACCGATGACCATGTAAGAATACTTCAATATAAAACACTTTAATGCAGGAAATTGTATCGAGAGATATTTTGGAATATTGAAAGCTAGATGGACAATTTTAAAGGAGAAGTTATTTTATTCAATTCAGACACAGTGTAGAATCATTTTTGCTTGTTGTTTTCTTTATAATTTTATTAGGTCTAAGATGATTATTTACCCTATTGAAGACAATGTTGCTGAAGAAAGTATTAGCCAACTAGATCAATCTAAATATCAAGATTTGATTATGCATGTTGAACCATTTGATTCTTAGACTTAGTTTAGAGATAATCTAGCTAATGAGATGTTCACCAATTGGTTGCAATCCCAAGGATAATAACATTATAGAAATATTTTGTATGTTATAATTTGTTTACCTAATGGTTTTTATTGTACGTACCATATGGTTAAGTGTAGAATTTGCTTTATATTAATATTGAATATATGTTTACATTATATATATTTTTTATTCTTAAGTGTTCAACGTATATTACAATTTGGAGTACACACTTTTTTGTTTTCTTTCCATGATTATTTGTTTATTTCATTCCCTTCATTATTTTTAATTTACTGTGTTGATATTGTTTCATAATGTCTAACCATGTGATTAGGAATTGAACATGTTTTCTTCGTGTGCCAATCTATCACAATCCATTCAAGGCTAATCCAAAAGAAAAGTGGATAGTTCAGGCGTTGATAACCATTCATGGACTTGAATTAAAGATTTCTATCTTGTTTAATGCCTACATTCTTTAGCTGAAGATCCTAGATGAAAAACGGATAATGGGACATTTTATTTCAGATATCTAGGTATATTGAATGAATTCTGGAATAACTCATTCCTACTTTACAACTTAAAACCACTCTCCACATTGAATCCAGAGTTAAGCTGTTTAAGAGACAATATCACACAATTTGTGATATGAAAAATTTTAGTGAATTTGGGTGTAATGATCAGGAAAAATGTATCCTAGATGAGAAAGAAGATTTTGATGAGTGGGTTTGGGTAAGTCTTTTAGGATTATATTATGGCTTATCTAACTTTTTTCTATTTTTTTTCTATGGGTTTTATTTTATTTGTATTTGCTTGAACTTTTACCAATCACACCCACATACTAAAGGTTTAAGGAATAAACTTTTCCCATTTTTTGATGATTTTAAAGTGATTTTTGGATATGATAAGGCAATCGATCAAAGAGCCAAAACAGCAGCCAATGCAATTGAATCATTGAATGCTAATGAAGATGCTTACTTCTCTTCAAAGTTCGATATCCATGTCGAAAGAAATGTGGAAAGCAAAGAAGATGAAAAAAAAATTGCTTCTGTTGCTCCAACAATGCTGGGATGACATTATCAGGCAAGAAACGTTCTAGGAGAGAGAAAAGACCAATCATTGAATTGTTGATTAGATTGGCAAAATTGGTGCTTCATATGATAGGGCAGTGAATGTGATGGAAGATATTTTAGCTTACTTCCAGACAAAAGTTGAGAATACAAATAGAAGAAAATCACTTTTCAATGAAATAATGCAACTCAACAAATTCACGCCTAATGAAATAATCACTGTTGGTGAGTATATATTGATAGAAAATCACAAAGTTGAGTTTTTCTATACTCTACCAGCTGTATTTAGAAGTAATTACATCATAAAATAGTTAAATGAATGTAATGCATATTGCCCATCGTTTGACTTTCCCCATCCTAGACACATGTAGACCATACTAAATTTTCATATAGATTCATACAATAATTTTGTAAACCTATTTATTTAATTAAGGCAAGAAGGGGAATGATGTAAATATGGAATTTGTATGGCATGTTATACATTGGTTTATTTATAACGAATCATCAAACTTATGTGAATCAAATACATATTTGTAATACAACAAATTTCATATTTATATTTAGAAAACAAAACATTGTAATACTTCAATATGACCCTACAATTTGGATTTATATCTGATAACATTGGCATATAAGAATATGAATTTTTGATGGTCAACATTGTATGTGTCTTCATATAATGCAAATAATATAAAATAAATTTATACCAATAAAATAAACCAATAAACTAATCGAAAATAACAAATATCTAATCATATTTCCTTTATAAGAAAAATTAGATTAGTGTAATGCATATATTTACAGCCAATCAACATTCTCCAACATCAAGGTTTAGCGAATGATAATACATAATAGACCACTGTTAAAGGACTTCATCAAGTTCATATTTCATGAAACTTCCCTTATTCTCTCACTATAAAAAAATCAGAAATCAATGTTATTAAACTTGCACAACTTTAAGTTTTTTTATTGATAGATATTACATTATATGAAATTGATACTAACCTTGAATAGTGTGCTCATAAAATCATATAAAACTATCTCCCCCATAAAACAAAAGACATAATATCCACATTCAATAACTTCTAGTTGATGAGGTACCTAAAAAATAAATTTGAGTGGGTTGGTAAACATTTATCTAAACAAACTCAGCATAAAAGAATATATTTCACACTTACCGATAATGACACCCAATTTATCTTTCTATTCTTATCAATTGTAGCTATTCCCCTAAATTAAACAAAAAAACAATGGTAAAAAAAATAAAAGTAATTATGAAGAAACACAATATAATCTAATTATCACTTATTAATAACATGTAATACCACTTTATTAAATTATTAATATCGGATTGAGGCATCGCTGTTGGTTGAGCGGAGTTAAATAAGTATGGCATCTAGGAATTGGTATCAACTACAATAAGCTGCTAATGATGCCTACAAAATAATAGGCATGATATACAAATATTAGGCATAATATTAGATGTCATAAATGATACAATTTTACTAGTACAAATAGAACTTAGGCACCAAAAAATAATCGATCCATTTTTGCATGCATTAACCCACATGACGACCACAATAATGATAGTGACACTCTCCTTACTAATCACATTTGGGTTAACGAATCTAAATCTATGGGTCATTTATCCTGCCTTGATCTCTCTATATAGGATGCTGCACAATAACAATCAACAACATCAGTTAGTAATATGCCATAATATAGAATAATTGATATTGACTTTGAATATTTAAATTAATTGTTAAGCTAACCTCATATAGGCAATAATATTAAAGCTGATATCTCATCCAGGGTATAAAATGCCTCAATCTCAGGCCTCTTAATGTAAGAAATGGATGGATGATCAAATAACTCATACAGACTCGATTGTAATAATGTTTCCTCTGAAAAAATGATCAAGTACATAATTAAAAAATGCATTAATGGCAGCCTCTGTAGGGGTCATCGTCTAAGTCCCAACATCCTGATTTGTGATATAATGAAATATAAGTATTAAAACCAACTCAAATAGTATAAAATACAAATAAATATTGAATTAATAAATAAAATGAAAATAATGATTATTATCAAAGTTTGGGTTTGTGAACTTGATTTGTAAAAGCATTTTCCTACTAGATGTTTGTAATAGATTACCCTCTAGACATGTTAGGCTATATTGCTGCCAACATCACCTCCAAAACTACCAATCGTTGCTATTGATCATTCAGGCATTACTTTTGCTCATCAAGTCTTTATTGTTGTTGCTAAATGATTGCTTCATATTTTGCATTTTTCATTGAAGGGGGTCTAGGTTGATTACTGAAGAACTTTGATGGCAACACAAATCTACCAACCCTCCGAACTCGACTATGTCTTTCTTTCGATCCTAATGCTAGAGACAAAGGATTTTTGCGATAACTGTTTGATAGTTCATTGGATTCAAATTTAGTATCAAATTCATCCTCAAACATAAAAAATTATTGTGTAACAAAAAAGTTATACAATATATTGTCATGCATACAAGCACAAACATATCATACTTACAATCTTTTTAGCCATATCTTTAGTTGTTTCAACTGTGAACGATCAATCCTTTTGCATATGTCTTTTTTTTAACATATCCTATCTAGAAACTTCAGTTCTAGAGCTAAATGATTCTTAAAAAATTAAGGTGATATAAGAATCAAAATCTATGTTCACATGCTTGTCAATAATCATATATCAGTATAAAAACAAGCATGTAAATACTTACAAGATCATGCTTGACATTTGCATAATCCTTTCTCGATGTTCATATACTTGTTTGGCCTGAATGTTCTTTTATTGTTCTTTGATTTTCTTAAAAAAAAAAAGGTAAATCACATATTAAGATATCGAATATATTATATAATATTATAAACAATTAACAAACTGGATATATGTACTAAGAATTCATCTTATAGATGATCTCAAACAAATTGCATCGTCTCTTCATAACTAATAACATTTGCATATGATGCTGGAGGATCAGCCAACAAATCTGAATTATTAACAAACGGTAAAATATATTGGATTGTCAATCTACTCTTAAAGTCTCTAAATGCTTTCCTATTCAATTGCAACACAAGCTTTTTATACTTATTTGAGACATCAAACCGTTCCTAATAAAATTAAAAGAATTAGTATAAACATATTAATTCAATTCAATTTCCAAATGAACAAATATTTGGATATTGTTCAATAAATACCACAACCAACTTCCATATACTATCCTTTTTACCATCAGGAACCATCTGTTAATTATGGTACCTAATAGAAATACTATACTGGAGCCGTTTCAATGTGACTAGCCAACTTGAAATCTCCATCCAATACAAGCTGCCCACTTTGATTGAACTCAACATGAATTTTCATCCCAATTTCTTTAATTTGTTTACTACATCCCTTTCCTTTTCTTTTTTTCACTATGGATGTCTTTTTCAAGTTCAATAATAGGAGACATATGTTCATCAAATTTCATAATACCTGCAATTTTGATCATAATTATATGAAACACAACAGATTGTCTTTATATATATCATATAGAAAAAACAACCAATATTCACTACAGTTAATAGATCAATATACATAAAACATGCCAAAACCAATAATATTATATAGGTACAAACCATACTATGTTTCATCATATCATAAGAGTTTCATGCAAAACAAATGAGTACAAATATAACAACTATTTTCCACAAAACCATTTAGCAAACCACAATACTAAGACCAAACAACAAAGAAAAAACCATGTATGTAATAAAAAAAGGTTGTGTGACGTAGGTGATATTGGAATATACATAAAAACATAAAAAAATAAATATATATAATAAAGAAAGACAAAAATGGCATATATAGAAGAATATAAATAGTACAAAAAAGATAAAATACACGTATATCGATAAAAAAGAGGTACGATAACATTGAGTGATTGACGGTTAGTGACAATGAGAGAGACGAAGAAACCAAATGGCAAAGTAAATGGTTGATGGGTTTAGGGAAATACAAACATTACAACTTTTTATCGTTCATTGTATTAGCCGTTTGGTTTTTCGAGGTTTAAGAATGGAGAATAAACCTTTTTAAATGATCATTTAAAGCATTTGTTTACATAAACATCTTAAACGATCCTTTAAATTTTTTTTAAAAGAACCATTTAAGCCGTTTTTGCATAAAAAATGCCTTAAATGATCCTTTAAGGTATTTTATAAAAGGATCATTTAAGGTATTTTTATGCATAAATGCCTTAAATAATCTTTTTATAAATAGATTAAAAGATCATTTTTAACTTTTTTCATAATATAAAAAAAAAAATCATTTAAGGTGTTTCTGTACAAAAAATGCCTTAAATGATCCTTTTATGTGTTTTTATATAGAAAATACCTTAAATGATCCTTTTATGCATTTCTATGCAAAAAAATGCCTTAAATGATCCTTTTATTTTTTTTTTTTTATAAAAAGATCATTTAAAGCATTTTCTATACAAAAATGCCTTAAATAATCCTTTTATAAATTAAAAGATAATTTTTAAACAATCCATAATATAAAAAAATAAAAGGATCATTTAAAGCGTTTTCTGTAAAAAAACGTTTTAAATGATCTTTTTATTTTGTTATCAAATGATTATTTTAAACATTTTTGTACAAAAAAATGTCTTAAGAGTTCCTTTATTTTGTTATAAAAGGATCATTTAAAGCGTTTCTCTATTGAAAATGCTTTACATGATCCTTTTATTTTGTTATAAAATAATTATTTAAGGTATTTTTTTTGTATAAAAATGCCTTAAATAGTCCTTTTATAAATTAAAAGATAATTATTAAATGATCATTTTATTTTGTTATAAAATGATTATTTAAGACTTTTTTTTTTGTAGAAAACACGTTAAATAATCCTTTTATAAATTAAAGGATAATTATTAAATGATCCATAATATTAAAAAAATAAAATGATCATTTAAGGCATTTTTTTGTAGAGAAACACCTTAAATGATCTTTTTGTTTTGTTATAAAAAGATTATTTAAGTTGTTTTTTTTAGAGAAATGCCTTAAATAATCATTTTATTTGTAGAAAATGTTTTAAATAATCTTTTTATAAATTAAAGAATAATTATTAAATGATTCATAATATAAAAAATAAAAAAAATCATTTAAGGCATTTTTCTGTTGAGAAACACCTTAAATGATCATTTATTTTGTTATAAAAAGATTATTTAAGACATTTTCTATACAAAAGCGTTTTAAATATTATTTTATAAATGAATTAAAAGAACATTTTTAATTTTTTCATGATATAAAAAAAATGCCAAACACTTCAATTTATGATATTTTAAAAATTAAAATACCATTATGGTTTCTAGCTTTTATTTCTTTCTTAACCCTCTCTCTTTCTCTGTCTACAATCAAGAAATAAAGCCATTCAAAATTTACCCCAACTGTAACTTGAAAGGTCCTTTTCTATTTATGTATTTTTTTTACTTCTGATTTTTTTGGCTTTTCTTTGCTTTTGGTGTTGCTTTTTCCCACACTTAGGGGATATGCTTTTATTGTTTGTGTGTGTGTGTTTTTTTTTTTTTTGTGTTGGGAAGAATTATTGGTGGTGGTTTAGCTGGGGTGGTTCTAGTTGGTGGAAAATGATGATGGTGGCAAGGTTTTGGAGGGCTGTGATTGAGGTTCGATCTTTGTGGGTTTAAGGGTCTGTTGAGGTAAAATTGTAGTGTTGGGATGCTTTTTGTTTTGTTTTTTTTTTTTTTTTTTTTTGGTGTTGGTGGTTTTGTTTCATGGTTGTGGTGGGTGATGGTGACTACCTGGTAGAGCTAGGGTTGATTTTGTTGGAGGTAAAGGGTGAGTTTTGGTTCCCAGAGCCAAAGGATATAAGATTGAAGGAAAATTTTTTTTTCCTTTCTCTGTGCTTATTCTTAAGCCGAGTGTCCCCCTATGTATGTCCTTTATATCTATGAATTTGGCTCTTGTAAAACCAAATAAAACATAGGAATTCAATGCTTCACAAAATTACAGCACCAAAATTGTTGCATCTAAAAAGCTAGCTGAGGCTTTGGCTTATTATGACCTGGTGTTGGTTGCAGAGTAGTGGTGTGAGGTGCAAGCAATGTTACCAACTTTAATTATTTTTTTTTCTTTTTTTAGTTAGTTTTTTTAATTAAAATAATTAAATTTAAGAATAAAATTGAACCTTCAAATTTGGTCTTCAAATTTTGATTTTGGATTTTGGTCTATGTAAATTGAAAAAACAAAAAAATGACTAATTCAAAACAAGCCTAAACAAACTCAATACAATTTAAACACTTAGGCTAGCCTAAATAAGAACGTTTAAACTAAGTACAAAAATTGAACAAACTTGAATCAACTTGGACAAATTTAGGTATCTACAATTATGTTGTTCATATATTGAATCTTATTATTCAAAAGGGTTTATTAGTTATTAGTGAACCTTTGAAAAAAGTTAGAGAAAATGTAAAATATGTTGAAGGTTTAAAGTAAGAAAAATCAAGTTTTGCGAATATATAATTCAATAAATTTTGAATATTCATAGGAATTGCGATTTGATGTGGTAACTAGGTGGAACTAAACATATTTGATGTTAGAGTGATCAACAAGGTACATTGTTATGTCATGAAAATTTTTTTCATATTCATTGTGTTGCTTATATATTGAATCTTATTGTTCAAAAAGGTTTATTAGTTATTGAACCCTTAAAGAAAGTTGGAGAAAGTGTAAAATATGTGGAACTTCTAAAGCAATAAATATCAAGTTTTATGAATGTATTGTGGACACCGTATCTTGTTTGGAGCATGCGAGTTATTGGTTTTGATTTTCTCGAATTAATGGGCTTTTGAAAAGCCCATTAGTTTTTAAATTGGGTCAATTTGATTGGATGTTGAATTGATTTTGGGCTTTAGTCCAATTTTGGTCTGTTTAGTGTTTTATTTTTATTTTTTGGTTTATTGTCTTAATAAAGATGAATAAGAAATTGATGGGTAATAAAATAAAATAAAATAAAATAAGGAAATGAAATCAATTTTTTGGTCAACACTAAAATCATGCCCACAAGAAGCTAGAAATTAGAAACAAAATCATATGCTGATTGCAATTAGAGCCCTAGATCAAATCACGTTTCTAAAGATAAAGGAGTCAACAAATTTTCACACATTGAATGGAATTAAATTTGACAAGCTTGATTTCTTCTTGACTAATAAACCCTAATCAAATATGGCAAATTCAATCTAGTAATAAATTCCTAAAATTTTTGACCAAAAAAGGCCTATAAATGGCACCCAAAAATCAAATAAGGGGAGGACAACAATCAACTTTAGTAAAAAGATTTTGGGTTTTAATATGGGGCACTGGTTCTTGGTTTTTGGAATTCATGTTTGGAAATTTATTGTGAAGTTTGTTTTTTGGGGTTGGAATTAATGTTTGGATTTAGGTTATTTTTTGGAAATTCAAGTTGAAATCTAGGCTTTTCTGGGAAGAGTTGGGTTTTATTTATTTATTTTTTCTGGGAAGAACTAGGTTTCTGGGTTGATCATAAGTTTTTAGGCTAGACTTTGAAGATTCTAGTGATATTCATGGTAGCCAAAGGATCTTGAATGACGGTTTCTAGGTTTGTTTGAAACTTTTAGTGACTGGTTGAATTTTTGGTAGCCAAAGATGCTAGAAAAGGCAAGAAAAGAAAAGATATACTAGTGAAAAAATAGGTTGAACTTGAGCGAACCCTAGAAAAAGATAGTTTAAAGCCTGTATATGAGAAAGAAGCTTGTAAGTTCCTGAAGTTGGTAAAACACAATGAATATTCAGTGGTTGAGCAATTAAATAAGATGCCAGTTAGAATTTTTTAATTGTCATTGATATTGAATTCAAAGCCACACCACAATGCCTTGTTGAAGGTATTAAGTCAAGCTTATGTCACACATAATGTGTTTGTAGAGTATGTAAATCATCTGGTAGAAAATCTGATGGTACTATACTATATAGCCTTTAGTGATGATGAGATTCCATTTGAAAAAAAAGGAAGCACAAAGGCTCTACACATTATTATCAAGTGCAAAAGTCACATTATAACCAAAATACTCATTGATAATGGCTTTGCTATAAATGTTATTCCTATGTCCACAATAGCAAGGTTGCCCATTGATGTGTCCTATATAAAGAGTAACCATATGGTTGTTTGAGCCTTTGATGGAATTTGACATGAAGTGTTGGGGACATTGAAATGCCTTTACAGATTGAACCTTGCACCTTTAATGTAAAATTTCAAGTAATGGATATTTTTCCATCTTAGAGTTGTTTACTAGGAAGGCCATGGATTCACATGGCAGGTGCTATTCCTTCTTTCTTACACCAAAAAGTCAAGTTCAATGTAGAGGGACAACTTGAGATTATGGCTGAAGAAAAAACCTATTGTGACTTAGCCTGTGAATGCTCTTTATATTGAGGCAGGGGAAGAATCTTTAGAATGTTCTTATTGATCTTTTGAACCTATCAATACTATAGGTTAAGGATCTAATCTATACTAACCAGAGTTTAATAGAATTATGAACAACAAATTGTCAACAAGGGTTAGTATCCAAGAGTTGGGTTAGGTAAAAGCCTGCAAGGAATTAAGGAGCCTTCAACAATAATAAACAATGGTAAGTGATTGGGCTTGGGATATACGTTAAAAAAATAGGAAGTGAAGAGGAGGCAAGAAAATAGAAGAGGAAAAAGATTAGCAAAAAATATGTCAATGGTCATACCACATCTGTATAAAACTTTTAGGCTATGAGGATATATGTATCTAAAGCTAAAGGGAGATGTTGAAAATGAGCTAAGCATAGAAGAAGTTTTTGTTGAGATGTCCATTCAGTTGGTAGGAGAAGAAATTCGAAAGGAAAAGGTGTTTGTTCGTTCATGTTTACAAGGTTTTGAACTTACAAATTGGAGCACTATCGAGGTGCCTGCTATTCTTAATACCCTTTCAATATAATTACAATTCCTAATTGCTTAAGCTAAAAAACATTAGGATAGTCTTTTATGTATGGGTCTCTTATTAATTATTATCTCAATAAATGTATAGGGTTATGCATTTTCATTCATCTCTTCTATTCAGTTACCATTTTTCCTTTTTACGTTAAAGCATTTTGCCAATGTCTCCTATTTCATTTAATTTTAGGCAAATGAATATGAAGGTAATCATGATAACAATTAACGATTTAATTTTAAAAATTCAATTAATGCTGATAAACTTAACACTAAATAAGACTCTAAAGAATATACTTTACCTTCAAATTTAATGAGATTGATTGAACATAAGAATAAATTTATTAAGCCCCATCAAAAAATTACTAAGCTGATCAATTTAAAAGATGATGGGAATAAAAAGAAAGTTAAGGTTGGCACATCACTTCTATTTACTGACGGACAAAGGTTAGAGGATTTACTTCAAGAATTTGTAGATGTGTTTGCCTAGTTTTATCAAGATATGTCTAGGCTTAGCATTGAAATAGTAGAAAATGAGCTACTTTTAAAGCCCGAATGTAGGTTTATTTAGCAAAAATTGAGAAGAATGAAGCCTAAAATGCTATTAAAGATCAAAGAAGAGGTAAAGAAATAGTTTGATGCAGGTTTTCTGCTAGTAGCCACATATCCTGAATGGATGGCTAATATAGTACTATTCCTAAAAAAGATGAAAAGGTATGAATGCGTGTGGATTATCATGATTTGAACAAGGCTAACCCCAAAAAATAATTTTTCTCTGCCTCATATTGATACATTGGTGGATAATATGACCCGACATTTTGTGTTCTCTTTTATGGATGGATTTTCAGGTTAAAATCAAATGAAGATGGCCCTAAATGACATGGGAAACATCATTTTTGTAACTATATAAGGTACTTTTTGTTATAAGGTTATGCCCTTTGGATAGAAAAATGATGAGGCAACATATCAAAAGGCTATGGTGACATTCTTCCATGACATGATGCATAAAAAGATTAAGGTGTATGTGGTTGACATGATCATAAAGTCCCGTGAAGGAGAAGACCATGTAGCTAACCTTAAAAAATAGTTTAAAAGATTAAAAAAATTTCAGCTTAAGTTAAATCCATCCAAATGTACATTTGAAGCCAAGTTAGGGAAGTTGCTAGGCTTCATGGTTAGTGGAAAGGGAATCAAAGTTGACCTAGATAAGATAAGGGCCATCCAAAAATTATCTCTTCTAAGTATGTCAAAAAAAGTTTGAGATTTTTTAGGCAATTTGAATTACATTTCTAGATTTATCTCTCAACTTATCTCTAAATGCAACCCTATCTTTAAGCTTCTTTAAAAGAACAATCTTGGTGAATGGAATGGAGAATGTCAAGAAGCTTTTGATAAGGTTAAGCGATAACTATCAAATCCTCTAGTGCTAATATCATTTGTTCTGGAGAGACCATTAATTCTGTATTTGATTGTACATGAAAAGTCGATAGGGTGTGTACTAAGACAATAAGATAACTTTGGTAGAAATGAAAAAGCTATTTACTACTTAAGTAAGAAGTTCACAGAATGAGTCAAAGTATTCATCATTGGAGAAAATGTGTTCCACTTTGGCTTGGACAACTAAGAAACTTAGGCAATATATGCTTTACCATACCACTTGGCTTATAGCTAAACTAGACCTAATCAGTTACATTTTTTAGTAAACCATCATTATCGAAAAGGATTGCAAGGTGGAGAGTAATACTCTTGGAGTATGTTATTATATACGTGAGTCAAAAAGTAATAAAATAAAGTGCCATCATAGAATTTCTTGCAGAATGTGTTGTCGAAAGCTATAAGCCAATAAAATTTAATTTTTCAGATAAAGAGTTAATGGCCATCTTGAAATTAGAGGAAGAAAATAATGATGAGAAGTTTTGGAAAATATACTTTGATGGGGCTATTAATGCCTTAAGGCATGAAATTGGGGCAATTTTGATATCTTCCGGGAGACGTTATTACCTCATTGCAATAAAGTTAAACTTCAATTGCACCAATATTATGGTTCAATATAAGTCTTATGTTATAGGTTTACAAACTGCTTTGGATAGAAAAATTAAAGCATTGAAGATGTTTAGGGATTCAGCTTTGGTTATCTATCAATTGAAAGGAAAATAAGAGATAAGAGATTCAAAGCTTATCCTATATCATAAGTACATTTCAAAGTTGCACAAGCAATTTGAAGTAGTCTAATTTGAACATCTACATTGTGAAAAAATTAGATTATGGATGCTTTGGCCACTATGGCCTTAATGATCTAGATTGATAACAACACTGAGATTTAGAATATTAAATTAGATGTCAAGGACATATTAGTACATTACACCAATGTAGAAGGGGAAAAGATGAAAAACCTTGGTATTATGATATCTTACAGTACTTAAGGAATCAACAATATAGAGATCATACAACAAAGAATGATAAGAAATTCCTGTAGAGATTGGCTATGGGATTTTTTTTAGATAGAGAGGTTCTTTATAAAAGAAGTAGAGATCAAGTGTTATGGTGATGTACAAATGCAGTTGAAGCAAAGAAGATTATGAGGAATGTGCATGATAGAGTATGTGAAGCACATGCCAATGGGCACATGATTGTGAGACAGATTATAAGAGTTGGATATTACTAGTTAACAATAGAAGTTGATTAAAATGATTATGCTTGAAAGTGTCGCAATGTCATATTTATGTTGATAAGATACATGCTCCACCTATTGCTTTGTATGTTTTGGCACTACTTTGGCTATTCTCTATATGGGGTATGGATGTTATTAAACCTATTACTCCAAGAGCATTGAACGGGAATAAATTCATTTTCATAATGATTGATTATTTCACAAAATAGGTTAAGGCAACTTCTTATGTAAGTGTGACACAATTAGTAATCTACAAGTTTATCAAGAGGGAAATAATCTACAAATATGGACTTTTAAAAAAATTATCTCAAATAATGCTAAGAATTTAAATAGCGAAATGATGCAAGAAATATGTGCTTAGTTTAAAATTAAGCACCATAATTTCACAACATATCACCTAAAGATGAACGGAGTAGTAGAAGCTATGAATAAGAACATCAAAAGGTTTTTGAACAAAATGACTGAGACATATAAAGATTGGCATGAGAAATTACCTTTTGCTTTACATGCATATCGAATGTTGGTATGCATTTTTACCAAGGCAACTTTGGTTTTCTTGGTTTATGGGATGGAGGCTGTATTACCGGTAAAAGTAAAAATCATATCTCTAAGAGTCTTCCAAAAATTAGGATTAGAAAAAGTTAAATGGGTTCAAGAATGTTATAAGCAACTAAACTTCATTAAAGAAAGAGATTAGCAGCCTTAGGCCATTATCAACTATACCAAAAAAGAATGATAAGAGCTCATGACAAGAAGGTTTAACCTCATCAATTTCGAGAAAGAGAGTTGGTGTTGAAAAGAATTCTCTTGAGTCAACTTGATAATAAGGGAAGTAAACCCTAATTGATAGGGACTGTATGTAGTAAAAAGGG
Source organism: Durio zibethinus (assembly GCF_002303985.1). The sequence goes on from NW_019167838.1 coordinate 13,927,869, forward strand.
TTTTTTCATGTGAAAATTAATCTTAACAGAAATGGATGGAGATGATCTTCTCAACTCTATAAATTCAGATGCTGTGAAGAAGTACTTTGCTTAAAAAAAAAGAGAGTTCAAATAAAAAATCCAAAAGGATGGTTTGGACTAAATGGGGGTTTATCTAAGTTGAAAACCTGAAAAGGTGACTTAGATAAATTGAGTACAGCATCATTTGAGGATCGTAAAATCCAACATAAAAAGCTGGTATATTTCAAAGAATTCTGAAGTGCGAAGGGCACGGTATGGTTGAATCTTTGGAAAGAATCTAAGATTTGTTACCATGATTATCTGAATGTTTATCTTAGGGCATTATTGTCCCAAATAGCCATCCTTGTTTCTTTACCATATTCAATTAACAAAATTGTCCCAAATAGTCATCATTTGTAGCTTAGTTTCTTTTTCAAATAAATATGTTCATTATCTATATCTCACTTTCAATTTATGGTTTTTTTTTTCTAAATGCTTTGCAATGAATAGGATAAATGTATGATTTGCGTCTTATATGTCATAAAATTAGGATAATGATTGGTAATTGACTAATATCATGGAAGATTGTGTATTATTTTGGAAGAGTTAGAAGGTACACAGGCAAGAGATGAAACCTTCAAAGCCTAGTGCAAACTTTGATTCCAGAAGGTGAGTGCCAATTTTGAGAATATAGTTGATTTTGTTCCTATCATTGGAAACTTGAAGGATTTGGAATTTAAAAGAGAGAATCTTGAGAATCTACGTACCACGATCAATAATTCATTTGCACTACATGTATTGTATACATGGATGATCATTCCATTTGTTTAAAGTAAGAACATCCCAAAATCTAGCATAAAGAAAGCAAATGCAAAGATTTTGATCTTGATAGAGAAGGAATCTCTGAGGTAAGCTTTTTTAAATCCTCAAACGTTTTATTAGAGAACTCTACTTTTTGTTCACTGAGCTTCTGGTTAGAGGATTATTTTAAAGTTTTTTAGCTTTTGAATAGAGGACCCATTTTTCTATTTTTAAAGTTGTTTAGCCTCTAAATAGAGGGGCCCATTTCTTATTTGCAAAGTTGTTTGTCTTTATATAATGAAAATTTTTTTGTTGAATCTTTGTTTAGATGAGTTATTTGGAGTTTTTAGGCCTTATGCCACCATTTGGAGGATTTTTTTTTTAAATTAAAAAAATTCAAAGGATTCTCTTAAAACTTATTGAAGTTAAACTAAACTCAATGGTTATCTATGTCTTTGCATCATTCTTATTTTATAGAAATGTGCAAATTGGGGTAACTATAGACACTCAATTTCATCTAGGGTCCATAATCGAATCTCAGGTTTCATTCAAAATTCGTAATTGAATATCTGGTCTTAAGTTTTCAAAATAAGCACTAGTTTTTTTTTTAATTTAGGAGTAATTTTGGGCTTTAAGCCTAACTTATGTTTTGGTGTTTGGGCTTGGAGCCCATCATCAATTTTTTTTGAGTTTTACTATAAAAAAAATAGGAAAAGAAAATAAAAAACTTTCCAATTCAATTTTTTAAAGCCGATTGAAAGGCCTTTGACCACGATCAATAACATGGATTAAAACCTAAGAATCACGTAGTGATCAAATATATCAAATTTGATCCACTTTTAATCGGTAAAACCCTAATCGAATTTGGTAGATTCATTTAATCAATGAAATTTCTAAAAAAGTTTTATCCTAAAAATCACATAAAAAGGGGAGGAAAAAAGTTTTTTTAAAAAATTTCTATAGGTTTGTGGGTTCTCACCATGATTAGGATTGGCTTCTAGATTCTTTTTAGGGTTTGGAATCTAGGTCATTTTTCATGAATATGGTTTTTTGACCTAATCTAAAAGACCCACTAGAATTTTTGGGATTTTCTTGTGAAATTCTTAAACTGTTTGAAGTGGATCTCTAGGTTTTGTTATTGAGATTTTTTAGGAAAATTTGGCTTTTTCTGGGTTTATGGTGGATTTTGGGTTTTTTTGGGACTTGGTATGAAGTTTTGGGTTTTTAATTGAAGCTTTCGATGGAAACTTTGATTTTTTGATGAATTCATGGTGGTCGGAGGGGTTTTTGCGATAGTCAGATTTTAGGTTCTTAGCCATTTGAATTTCATGATGCCAAAAACTAGGTTGATTGATCAAAACTTGGTTTTGTTTAGATCTCTAGTTGGTTTTTAAAGAGAAGGGAGAGAGAAAGAAGCTTTAAAGAGAGAGGGTCTAAGGCAAACTAAAGGAAAAAGCTTGAAAATTGAATTTTCATACCCTAGGCAAAACGATGCTGTTTTGAAAACTCCTAACCCTCGTGTGACTCGACTCTAACCCTTGTGTCAACTCGATTCCAGATTTAACCAGAGCGCAAGTTTTCCTTTTTCTATTTTCTTTTTATTTTTGTTTTTGATTTTTGATTTTATCTCTATTTTTTTATTTTATTTTATTTATTATTGTTTAGTTTTTAAAAAAAGAAAATGTTGTTTATGATGTTTTTATTTATGATTATTAATTGCATGATATTTCATATTAATTACATGATAATATATATATATATTATACTATGGCATAATTATATCATTATTTTTTTCCTTTTTGCTTGATATAGTATTATTGCATGATATAATATTATTTTGTCTATTTTAATTTCTTTTTTTATTTTGAGTTTAAAAAAAAAAGAGATTTCAAAAATGTTTTTTAATCCTATCTAACTATTGGAAGATTTGCATTTTAAATTAAATCTTACCGAACTATGAGAAGATTTAATATATTTTTGAAAAATAATTTTATAATAAAATCTCAACAAACTATTGGGATATCTACTTCAATGTAAATCCTATCAAATTATTGGAAGATTTTACTAGTTATTTTCTTTAATAAAAATATATTAATGAATCCGACGATGAAACATCTTTAAAGTGGGACACTAGTCCCATGAATACTCTTACGGTGAGAGAATTATCTTAAATTGCTACCAAACTATTAGAGTAATTTTAAGATCAATTTTTTATATTAAATATTTTGGTAAATCATGAATATGGTTAAGACTTGGATAATTTGAAATCAAACTAGTACCATCATTTGGATGGGTACTGTAAGGGTGTTATAACTTTCCTCATGTGTAACTGCACTATCAAACCTAAAATCTAGTTTTGTAAACTAGAATCTACTATTTAAAAATACCTAAGCCAATCTTGGGACTTTTTTTTAAATAGGATAGATTCAGTTGGTGGCCAATCGCACCAAAACAAAAAAGATTGGTGGCAACTCCTTTAATTCATGTCTAGCGATGGGTTCATGGATCTATACGTTATGAGTTGTGTAATTCAATTAAATTTGAATTATTCATAGGAATTGTGATTGAATGAGGTAACTAGGTGTGTACATGTTTGATGTTAGATAAATTTGTCTCTTTTCTTAAAGCTTTCGAGAAGTTGAGAATGTCATGGAATTATTATGATCTTTCTAATTTTGAAGAATTTATTTAGATTGAGAAGTTTTATTTTTTGAAGCCTTTTTTTGAGATAACCACTTTGTTTTAGAAAGAGACTATCACACTAGCTATTTGCATTTTACTAATTGCAAAAAAGATAGACAATAAAATTTATAAGTGTTAAAATGATTGTAATATGGTGTTATCTTTTGCAATTATACTTTATCCTCATTCTAAGTTGCAAATTTTGCAATATCTTTTGCCAAAATTGGATAGTGAATATGAAAATAAGTAGATAGATGTGTTAGAGGAATTAAAGCTACTTTTCTCAGAGTAGGAGAATTAGAGTAATATTCGATCTAAATTATTTATGATACTTGGTGAAAATGATCAAAGTAGAAATAAGAGTAAGTTTAATGTTTATTTTATTTTTTGGCCAAAATTTAAAATAAATTATTTTAGTAAGTTATAGGATTATTACTTAGCCCCATAATAGATGAAACCTGATAGCCCAAGATAATTGCTATTAAATAGCCAAAGTTTTTTTGTTTTGAACCAAGATAGACATGACTATTGGGTAGTTTTCAATTTTAATATAAACTGCTAAGAGGCAGTTGTCCATTTGATTTTGGATTCAAATGGAATAAGTATATTGCCACCCTTTGCCTTATTATATATATGTGGGGATGCATCAAGTTATACTAAAAGGTTTTAACATCTTTTTCTAACCATTAGTTTTAATAAAACAAAGGGATGAAAGAGACAAGTTAAAAAAGAAACAATTGATTTAATCTCATCTCTTATATCTATTGAAATAAATAGTTAAAAAAAGCGTAAAACTAAAAAGTATTACATTAAAGTAAATTGATCTCTCCCAATATATATATATACATACACACACATATATATATATATATATATGGCCATAAGCTATTAATGATGAAAAAATCATTTTAGCGACAAGGAAAAAGTTTGACAAAAAATAGAAAGGAACTTTAAGAGGAATATCTTATTTTTTTATTTAAGGATTTATGCTATGAAACATGAATAATTTTTGAATGTGTGATTTTATTCTCGACCGACGAATCAAGTTGTCAATCTTTCGCATCACTTTTGTTGTGCTTTCACAAATCCTATAAATTTTTTGCATTATTGATAATTATGATTATCACATTTATTCTTCACTTAGATAATAATTAATTTAGTTTTTTTTTTTACTTTTAGTTTAATTGTACATTTGTTACTATAATTTGATAAATAAACCTACTTTACTTTATTATTATAGCGATGTAAAAGCTATAACATTGGATTTATTTCAAATAGATTAAAGTTGGACATATATTTAGAAGAAGCAACTATCGTAACATGCAAGTCCATGAATTCGACCGTAGGATGAAAATTTTGTAAATAATAAAGGGAGTCACCTCTAATTTTTTTTGTTAGGTATGATTAGCAATCTAAAAAGTTTTTTTTTTTACTAAAACCAAAAATGAGTTTAAGGTTTATCAAAAAGATATTTTGGTTTTTGAAAATAGAGTTGGGTTTGGGAGTTCAGTTATGTGTGGAGAAGGATTAGTACTCCTACAATGCCTATTTGAAAATGGTTCTAATTAATCATGCATTATGTTTTTTGTATTAGATAAAAACGCTTTCAACTTGAAATTTAAAGATAATTCCCTTAACCTTTTTTTGGAAAAACTTAATTTTTATTTAATAAAAAGAAAACCTTAACTAGGAATATTGTGAAAATCTTTAGGTTCAAAAATTATCTTAAAATTTAAAGATAACTCTTTCTACCTAAGATCCATCAGGACATTTTTAAAAAAAATGAAAATAACATCCTTTGTAGATTATAATTGTTGGTTACTCTCCAACCTATAGGTAAAGTAACAAGAATTATTTTTCTCAAAATTTTATTTTTGTTTTATGTCAATATCAATATTTTTTAATAACAATTTTATTTGAGATTTTCATAAAAATCCTTTGAATTTTGGAGTAATTTTTGGTGTTTGGGTTGGTTTCAAGGTTTTGAAATTTAACTTGCTTAAGGGTCTGGATAGTTTAAGGTTTAGTTTAGGGCTTAGGGCTTGGTTGAGGGTTTAGTACAAGTTTAGGGTTTGATTTTGGGGTTTTGGATTAAATTTTAGGGTTTGGCTTCAGTTTAAAGGTTGATTTTTGGTTTAAGGTTTGATTTGGGGTTTAGGGGTTAACTTTCGTGTTTAGGATTTGATTTTTGGTTTAAGGTTATCATAAAATATAGGTGCAATTGACTACTTAACTGAATCTGTCTTATTTTAAAGAGAAATCTGAAACTTAATTTAGGTATCTTTAAAAAAGAAGATTCTAGTATACGAAACCAGAACTAGGCCCGAAAGTATAGTTACATGTGAAGAAGGTTATAACATCTCCACAATGCCTATCCAAAAGATGGTACTGGTTGATTTGATGTTATTTAAGCCTTAAAACATTTTTATAATTTTACCAAATAAATTTAATATTGAAAATTAATTTTAAAATTACTCAAATAGTTTAGCAGCAAATTAAGAAGATTTCCTTACCTTAGAGCATTTATAGAGACTACTATCTTACTTTAAAAAGGCTCTGTCATCAGATTCATTTGTGTTTTTAAGAAATTATTTTGAAATCAATAAAATCTTTCAATAGTTAGGTAAGATTTTATTTTGAGGCACATTCTCCAACAATTTTAGTAGGATTTTTGTTTTAAAATTTATTGGTGTGTTTACTTTTTTTTTAATGAAAAAATCATTAAATCTTCCAATAGTTTGATAAGATTTTACTCAAAGATTTAAATCCTCCAATAATTTGTTAGGATTTAAATTTTGATATATATTTTAAAAAAAAAAATTAAATCTTCCAATAGTTGATAAGACTTAATTTGAGATTTAAATCCTCTAATAATTTGATAGGATTAAAAAATGCATATTTTATTAAATTTTCATATGAAATTCTCTAATCTCTAATACTTTGGTAGAATTCATAATTTTAAAATTATTTGTAATCTATAAAGATCCTCTAATAGTTTGGTAAGATTCATAGATTTATTTTAAAAATTACTTTTTTATAAAATAGATAAATAAAATTTAAATTAATTAATTAAGTAAATAAATAAATAAAATTTACCAAAAAGTCACTGGTTCAGCTTTGACTTGGAAGTGGCTCAGATGCTTTCTATTGAAATGGCTTGGTGGCTTCGCTTAGTGGCATTACTTTATGGCTCAAAGTTAAATTTGCAGAGCAAGTCAAGTTTCAAGTGCGGGTTTTGGATCCAAATTCAGGTTGAGGTGGAGATCTTCTTCACTTAATTGAAAAGCAACATTTCATGTTACTATAAAAACTATTTTTTTCTTTTTTTATTTCTTCACTTTCAATCTCTCTCTAACTCTTTAATTCTCCAATCTTTCTCTAGAGAATGATGAATGTTGGTTAAACTTTCAAACCAATCTAGGAACTGATGATCGTTTGTCACTGCAGTCACTACACAATGCCGTTAGTAGCCATCCATCAATGACCGAAAAAGCCCTAAAATTCCCAAAAACTATCTATTTTTCTCCTCTTTCCTTTTTTAAGAGATCTCTTAAAATCTTTCTTAAATTATCTAGATTTGATCCTAAAGTTAGGTTATACACCACCACCCAAAACATCTCTCCACCACTATCAAAACAACCAAAAGCCTTAGAAATCTACTTCTATTTATAATTTTCAATCTTAAAAAAAGAAAACCAAAGAATAACCTTCCTTGAGCTTAAATAATTACTTCCAAAAAAAATCTTTGCTTTTTGCTTGCATTTATTATATAGTTCTCAGTTTTTCTTGTTGTTAATTTTGTATATGTTGGGATGTATTTTTTTGGGAATTAGGCTAAAAATTGGGTGTAATGCTTTTGTTTGTTGTGGTGCTTTATGTGTTTTACAGGGAATGAGTCTCAACTATCCCTTTGATGGTTTTTGGTCTTGGGTTCCTTTTGGCTTGTAATGGTTTTACCTTTGTGTGCTTATTGTGGGCTATTTTGGTGACAAGGTAATGGCATGGTCAGCTCTCAATGGTGAAAGATGAACTCAGATTTGGAGAGATAGTATGATTTGGCTAGTTTTGTTCTAGCAATAAGGTGGAATTATGGTTATTGAAGACAAAATAGGTTCGACCAATAGGAATAAGGGGTTTCTATTATGATTGAGGTAAGGATTATGATCAAGTCTAACTCAAAAATTAAAAGATTTATGTGAGGGAAGGTTGGAAGGGCAATAGGTTAAGCTTCCATCGCTGATTGCCAATTTTTGGTTGCAATGGTTTCCCTCTTTCCTATTGATTTCTAACTATTTTTATAAGGATACATCACAATTGAAATAGAATTCTAGATTAGAAAGGAGTCTTGATTCTAAAGTGTTTCAAGATGGATTGGGTGTTATCATTTTTTGCATTTTTATCTCCAAAAAATTCAATCCAAAATCGATTTTGTCTTTGAAGTCAATCCAATCTAAATTACTTTTAATTTTTCAAAATTTTCTCGATTTTTTTTAATTTTCCTATTTTTTGAGAAAAAAAGCAAAAATAAGAAAGTAAAAGAAAGAAAAAACTTAACTTTTATGGGTTAAACCCAAATTATACCTAATTTACAAATCGTATTTCTATTTATTGGACCAAAGATCCAATAAATCCAAGGCTCGAAACATAAAAGAAAATCTAAAAAAAAATGGGATGTTTATAAAGATTTGACCTTAGGGTTGACTTTAGGTTTTAAGGTTTAATTTTGGGTTTAAGAGTTGACTTTGGTTTAAGGTTTTGATTTCGAGGTTTGACTTTGGTTTAGGGTTTTGATTTTGGGTTTGACCTTAAGGTTTGACTTTGGTTAAGGTTTGGTTTTGAAGTTTAACTTCTGTTTAGGGTTTTGGTTTTGGGTTTGACTTTGGATTGGGTTTCAAATTTAGGGTTTAACATTGGTTTAGGGTTTTAGTTTTTGGTTTTGACTTTTATGGTTTAAGATTTACCATGATTTTTATGAACTTCTCTAAAAATCTCCAACATCTAAGCAAACTTTTGAAGTACTTCAAAAAACCATGATTTTAAATTTATTTAAGGCTTGATAAATATACAAATGATACATGAATAATGCACATAACAATTGATAAGCATATTATGAATGCTTGATGAATGCATTTGATACATGAAATGGGACTAGTATGGAAACTAATGGTTAGGACAATTTCACAAACATTTTGTAAACTAAGTAACAAGGATCAAAAAAAGGGAAAGGGTTTAGCTAATCCATGGCAAAGGCTAAGGTCAAAACCTTTATAGCCATGTGGAAGTATTTTTTATGTTGGCCATACATATATACTATGTACCCATTATTAGAGTTTATCACAAACACCTTGAAAGCAAGACAAAAACAACCCCTATAGAGCTTATGTTGGGTGCCTTAAGATACTTGTGCTAAGTATGGGCCAAAACTAAAAGGATATGTAGACACCCCAATCTGTCCAATATTCTACTTAATTTGGTTTCTGTTGATTAAATAAATAATAAATGCAAAAAAGAAAAAAGAAAAAAAGAATATTTTGGCAGGTTGAGTTTATGCAGGACATGTGCGAGAAGTTTAAATTAGATTTAAAGACTAAAGTTGAAATTAAAAGGTAATGAAATTATGTTCGGTTATAGGGTTCTTTGGATCAGAACCCTATAAATAGATGCTCTTACAAAGAATAGAAAGACACACAGAAAATCATAGAAACCAAACTTATTCTTCATTTGAGTGTCGTTTCGATCCCAACTTCTTTGGTGCACCAATAGGGGACAAGCCTTGTGTTGGGTCGACACAATGGGTGACAACATCATCATTTTGTGTCAGAAGAGGAATCGATGACGGGGGTTTATCATCTTTGATATTTTGTTTCCTGCCTAACTTCATATGCCAGCTCAGCATCAAAGCTCACCGTAAATGTAGTAACATCGATGTCACACAAGTAGTTGCTACTTTGTGATCAAATGGACTCACTTCGGATTTACCCTTATTGGCAATGATTTTTGCTCAAGCAGCTACCGTCGCTATCTCCATCGCTGATGAGGTGGCAGTTGTAAAAAGTTGTATTGACAACAATAGTGTACAGATTGGGGGTTCGGATAATTCCAAGACATCATTTTTGAGCTCCAATGGGAGCATCACTCTTCATACTGGTGAAAGGAGCTTATTGACTTCAAGGAGAAATGCCATAAAAGTTTTGAATATGAGTGCTAAGGAAATCCAACTATAGTGGTTGCGAAGGAGAAGATAAGTGCACTTAAGGGGGTTGAATCGACCTTTACTATGGCATCGGGAGTGTGTGCTAGCATAGTCATGCTGATGGCATTGGTTCCTGCTAGTGGAAATATTGTGACAACAACAAATTGCTATAAAAAAACTAGGATATTCATTGAGACCATTCTACCAAAAATGGGAATCTTAGCTACTGTTATTGACCCCACAGCTATGGATAGCTTAGAGGATGCACTCAACAAGAATAAACTTTTTCTTTTCTGCATTGAGTCTCCAAAAAATCCATTTCTAAGATGTGTTGACATAGCAAAAGTTGCAAAGCTGTGCCACAACAAAAAAGCACTTGTCTACATTGATGGTATCTTCGTTACACCTCTTAACTAGAAAGCTTTAGCCTTTGGTGTTGATCTTATTTTGCACTTGCAAAAAAATTCATTAGGGGCCATAATGATGTTCTTGTTGGTTGCATAAGTGGTTCTGAGAAGTTGGTTACTGAAATTCATACTTTGCATCATATTTTGAGAGGTACTCTCAACTCGAACATCGTGTATCTGATCATTAGAGGCATGAAGACACTGCATCTTTATGTACAACAACAAAATTCAATACCATTAAGGGTGGCCAAAGCTTTAAGTTTTAATGTGGATGGAGATTTGATGGCAACCATCAAATTTGTTGCTGCCATACACTGCTCCATCCTTTGGTGGCTATGGGAGCATTGTGGATCAGCCAGCTGTAATGTCCTATTGTCTATGCCTTTAAATCGAGTCATTGAGTTGCTTTCTGTGTCTGAAGCCAAGTCTCTCCAACTGAGGCATTTCATTTTTTTGGTATTTTTGGTATTATTTATTTATTTGTGTTTTTAGTATTTTTGCATGATTAAATTTAGAAAAAAAGAATAAAACATAAAAAAATAAAATATTTTTTGAGAATAAGTATTAATTATCCAATGATGGAGTTTATAAATATTTCAAATGGTAAATTTTCATAAAATTCTTAGATGATAAATTTTGTCTAAATTTGTCCCAAATGGTGAAATAATTTAGATAAAGTTTCAATAACAATAATAAATATTTATTTTCAATCAAAAAAGAAAAAATTAAAAAAATAAAATTTTGGTTGAAAATATTTGACAATTATCCAATGATGAGATTCTTAGAAATTTCAAATGGTAAATTCCTAAAATATCTCTAGGTGAGAAATTTTTTTAAATTTGTCCCAAATGGTGAAAAAATTTAAATGAAATTTCAAGAAAAATAATTGTCATATTATTTTCTTTAAAAAAAAAGAAATAAAGAGAATTTTTAAATAGGCCCAGATGGTGAAGAATTTAGAAATTTTGAAAAAGAAAATATTTCTAAATTGATCCAAATGATGAAAAATATAGAAATCCAAAAAAATATAATAAATAAATAAAAAAATTTCTAAATAAGCCCAAATGGTAGAGAATTGAAAATTTTAAAACAAGAAAATATTTTTAATTTGACCCAAATGGTGAAATAATTAGATATATTTTCAACAATAAAAAAATAATTAAACCTTTTTTTGATGACAAAGCCTTTTCAAGAAATCAAATGGGATTCTTGAATACTTTTAAGGTGAGGAAATATTTTTAGGAATTCTACTAGATTGATGGAAAATCTTAAGAATTATTTTCAATATTTACACATATAAAACCATTTGAATCCAGACCTTAGGATAAATTTAAAATAATATGGTACCATCCTTCGGATGGCCATGTAGGGGTGCTATAACCTTTCCCACATGTAACTGAACTCCCGAACCCTTTTTTGGTTTGTAGATCTGAGCCTATTCTTTTAGGGTCCCTTGGTTAAGCTTATGAGCTCCTTAAAATGATAGATTCCTTAGGTGGCCAAACACGCCTAGTTAAAAAAAGATTGGTGACGACTACTTAATTAGTTAAGTTTAGCTATAGATTTTTAGATCTATATGTTATGACAGTTTGGCAACTCCACTGAGGACAGCTATAGAGAGTCAAGTCATAATTTTTGAATTTATTTTATCCCTTGGTCTAATGGTTTTAAATTATAATTTTTTAAATAAGAGCATCCATTACAAGAGGTGGATGACCCATTGTACCCTTTTGGTTTTGGGCCACATCAAGCCCAACTTGTACAAGGTCCACCACCACAGTAGTTCACCTATCTTATAGGGTACACATACCTTGAAATGCTATCAGCTTCAAATCTAAGACAGTATCAAAGTTTATGTAAATCTTATCTTTACCAAGAAGGCAGTAGAACCAATACCAATTCCTAATTTAGATGATCCAGAAAAGAAAGAGAAGTTGAAGCCTAAGAAGAATAAGACTTTAGAATCCTCAAAAGTTGAATAGAAGATGAACTTGTTAGAGGAAAGGTTATGAGCTATAAAGGGCATTGGTTTTTATGGTTCAATAGATGCCGCTGAGCTTTGTTGAGTCCCAAATATGGTTATTCCTCCAAAATTCAAGGTTTCAGAGTTTGAAAAGTATGATGGTACAAAATGCCCAAATACCCACATTACCATGTACTGTCAAAAAATGGTTGCACATGCTAATAATGAAAAGCTATTGATGCATGTATTTCAAGATAGCCTTATGGGCTCTATTGCTAGATGGTATGTCTAGTTGGATAGGACCCGCATTCATTTTTGGAGTGATATAGCCTGTGACTTCATTAGTTAGTATCGACATATCATAGACTTAGCCTCAGATCACCTTTCTTTACAGAATATGGAAAAGAAAGTGACTGAATCATTTAGAGAGTATGCCCAGAAGTAGAGGCATATTACTTATCAAGTGCAACCTTCTTTAACTGAAAAAATTACAATGTTGTTTGTCAGCACTTTAAAATCTCCTTATTATGAAAAGATGATAGGAAATGCAACAAAGAATTTTGTCGACATGGTGATCTCAGGTGAAATCATTGAAAATGCCATTCAAAATGGCAAGTTAAAAAGAGGAGAAACCAAGAAGGTGCTAGAGAAGAAAGGGACTAAAGCTCAAGTCATGAGTTTTGACAAACAGTTCAAGGGATATCAACCCTATCCACCATATGGTTACTCCCTATACTATCTTGTTGTGAATAGTACTTCCTCCTACCTATACCAACCAACCCCATTGTTATCTTATCTATCAACATACCAGCCTATTTTCAATCTCCAAGCTCTCATATATGGCCTTAACATCCAACCGCCCACAAGACCCTAGATTCGTCCTGTTAACCCAACAAGCGGTTAATGAGAACTATGAACTACTCGAGAAAAACTAATATTTGATCCAATCCTTATGACTTGTACGAAGTTATACTGAGAGTTTTATAGCAACCACTTGATTACCCTCAGTCATGTGGAGCTGCTTAAGCCATCCTGTCGCAAGTGATATGATCTTATAGCCCATTGTGATTACCACTATGAAATTGTTGGCCATTTCACTAAAACTTGCATTGCTCTAAAGTATAAGATGCAATTGTTGATCAAGAATGGAATGAAAAGTTTTGATCAAAGAGGAGCAACAACACCTAATATTAGTGGCAATCTGTTGCCTAATCATAATGTTAATGCTCTAAGTACGAATCAAGAACACACTGATCTGAAAAAGCTTGGAAAGCTATAATGAATCAAGGAGCCAGATGCTAAGAAAGATCCTTCACTTGATCGCATAGGGGCATAAATTTTGAAAAGAAAAAAGATTTTAAGGCTGATTAGAAATTGTTTGTTATTTTAGGATTTCTTTTAGAATAATGTTAGGATTTCTTTTATGCAATAGGATTTCATTTGTTATCATTTTAGTAAAAGACAAGTTGATGCATTTCATTACATTTTCTCTTTCATTCAACCATTGTTCTATGCTTTGTTACCTTTCATAACTTTTCATTCCCAGTCTCAAATTTTAAATGGTGAATATTTAGACAACGATAACAATAATTCTAGGATTTAATTTTGAGAACTCATTCACATTGATCTGAAAAGATTATTTGAGCAAAAGAAGCCAGATACTAGCAAATGTGAAATTTGTATGTCTTAAAGATTTGTAGTCATTTATAAAGATCCATGAGCTTGTTTTTGTTTAATAGATGATCTTTAAAGAAAGCATTAATATTTGAGATGAAAAATAACCATATTTTTTTTTACCATTTGAAAAACCATTTGTTGCTACTCCTTTGAGCTTATTATGGTTTCTTTTTCTAAAGAACCCTGACCAAAGATCACTCTTCACACTGGGCGGTAATTTTTTTTAAAAAAAAAGGAAAATGATCATAAAGAGTCTCAAATAGAAGGAAAAAAAAAAAGAAAAGCAAAACAAAGAAGAATGAAAGAAAAGAAAAATGAATGCCACATATGATTTGGGCCAAGTAATGAGAATCCTTTTGTGAGGAATGAGATGAAAAAAGAAAAAAGTAGAAATGATGTGGAATGAGGCAAAATGCCAAGTTGTATCAAATGATGAAAAATGATCCTTTGGTTTTGAACCCTTTAAACATATGTTTTGAGCCTATTTTATCCATTTCTTTCATGACCTCTCACCATAGCCTACATTACAACCTTTAAAAGTCCATTTGAACCAAATGTGAGTGCTCAAATTGAATGATCATATGTTGGGCTAAGGCATGCTCATGATGGAACCAAAGAATCATGCTTCGTTGCTCTATAGATTGATGTGGATGAGATATCAATAATGAGTGAAAAAATGAAAGAAAGAAAAAAAAAGGGAAAAAAAAAGAAAAATGAAAAAAATGAAAAAAATGAAGGAATGAGAAAATGTAAAATGAGAGAAAAGAAAGACTCAAATTAAAAACCTAAAAAGGCAATATGAGTAGAAAAACCTTTAAGTTGAGAGTTGGACAAACAGTTCAAATTCATAGAAGACTAAAGATATCTAAAGATCCTTCAAAGCTGGAGCAAAGTTTGATGAACTCAAATTGATTTCAACAGTCAATGAAATGAGTTTTTGTAAAAGAGCCTGGATTAATGTTCAAAATTGTTTGAATATTCATTATTTAGATATACCACTTATCCCAATGACATGCATCCAACTTGTTTCTTTCCCCATTTGTTTTTGTACAAAACTCACTATTTATTGATTGCCTTTCTCCTAATTCATCTTGTGCTATGTTATTCTTAGATCCCCAAAATAAATCGAGAAAATGTGTGGTTGCATTACATTTGTCATGATTTGAAATGATAATGTGCCTAAAAGATTCTTGCATCCTTTGAAAAAAAATCCAAGATGATAAAGAAAAAATGAAAAAGAGTGCAAAAATCTAAAAAGATTATTTGAAAAGACATATGGTGTGACCAAATGATGAATATGGTGATGGATTGGCCAACAAATGAAAAGATGACAAAATTTGAAAAGATGATATGACGAAGTGATGAATATGGGAATGAATTGGTTGATATAACATAGATCAATTGATAGAATTTATTCTGAAATGCTAATGCTGAGAAGCCTATGAGTTGTGATTAGGTGATATAGGGCAATGGACGAAACTTGTTTTGGAATTGTTAGTGCTGAAAAACCTATGAGTGGTGACCAAGTGATAGAAGACAGAATAATAGTAGAGTCTTGAGATCCATGTTACCATATTTAATTAAAATTTCATGACATTGACATCCGCATTACATGCATTACATTTGCTTTGTTGTTTAGAGAATATTTGAAACTTTGGTTTGGCTATGCATTTACATTATGCAATAAAACACATGAATCATGGTTGAGAATATGGCATTGTGAGAATCTAGATTGTTGCATTTGCATCATTAATCATGACATTCATTATATACAAAATTTTGATTTTGATAAAAGTTCGAAAGTCATCTAGAAAAGAAATTTTGAACATTTTGATAAAGTCTTGAATCCTCAAATGAAAATCTTTGAGAATCTTTTAGTTTGTTTAAATGAGAATCTTTAAGAACTCAAATGAAAACCTTTAAGATTTTAGATGTGAAACTCTAGGATTTATTGAAAGTGAACCTTTGAACCTGAATGAGAAATTTTGAACTTTTGGATGTGAATCTCTAAATGTTGGATGTGAGCCTTGCAATTTGCTTGCAAATTGAGATCTCACAAACGTGAATCTTGAGATTTTACAAATTTGAATTCTTGTGAAACTAAAATTTTGAGAATCAAGTTTCAATAAATTCTTGCAAAGCTGAAAGGTTCTTACAAATCTGAACCTTTGAATTTCACACTCAAATTGTGAATCTTTGAGTGTCCATTACAAATTTCATCAAATTTGATCTACGACTTCGCTGGACATGATTGTCAATGAGCTTTTTACTTTTCAAAGTTGTGGTGCCTCTATTTAGAGGAGCATTTTATTTTCCAAAGTTGTGGTGCCTATTTTTAGAGGAGCATTTTATTTTTCAAAGTTGTTATGCCTCTGTTTAAAGGAGCATTTATTTTTCAAAGTCATTGAGCCTTTATTTAGAGGAGCATTATTTATTTTTCCAAAGTTGTGGAGCCTCTGTTTAGAGGAATTTTTATGTTATTCAAGGAGTTTGAAAAAAAAAATAAAAAAAATACGTTTGGTTGATTGGGTTGTCTACGTCTTTGCACAATTCTTATTTCACAGAAAATGCACAAAGAGAGACAGCTATAGACAAGCCAATCTATCCAAGGTTCTACTTAATTTGGTTTATGTTGATTAAATAAATAATAAATGGAAAAAATGAAAAAAAATTTTGGCAGGTTGAGTATGTGTAGGACTTTGTGCGAGAAGTTTAAATTGGATTTAAAGACTAAAACTAAAATTAAAAGGGAATGAAATTTTGTTTGAGAATAGGGTTCTTTGGATCAGAACCCTATAAATAGATGCTCCCATAGAGATTAGAAAGACACACAAAAAATCATAAAAATTAGACTTATTCTTCATTCGAGTGTTGTTCCGATCCTAACTTCTCTAGCACATCGTTAGGGGACAAGCCTCGTGTTGGGTCGACATAATGGGTGACAGCATTATTGTTTTGTGTTGAAAGAGGCATTGTTGTTTTGTGTCAAAAAAAATTAGCAACGGAGGTTTATCATCTCTGATATTTTGTTTCTCGCCTAACTTCATGTGCCAGCTTAGCATCAAAGCTCACCACAACTGTAGTAACATTAGTGTCACATAAGTAGTTGCTACTTCGTGATCGAATGGACTCACTCTAGATTTACCCTCTTTGGTGACAGTTGCTACTCAGGCAACTACCATCACTATCTCTATCATTGATGAGGTGGCTGTTGTAAAAAGTTGTATTGACAATAGTAGTGTATAGATTGGGGGTTCAGATAATTCCAAGACATCATTTGTAAGCTTCGATGGGAGCATTACTATTCATGCTAGTGATAGAAGCTTATTAACTTCAAGGAGAAATGCCATAAAAATTTTGAATACAGTGCTATAGAAATCTAGCTACAGTGGTTGTGGAAGAGAAGATAAGTGTACTTGAGGGGGCTGAATCAACCTTGACTATGGCATCAGGAATGTGTGCTAGCACAGTCATGCTAATGGTAATAGTTTCTGCTAGTGGACATATTTTGACAACAGTAGATTGCTATAAAAAAACTAGGATATTCATTGATACCATTCTACCTAAAATGGGAATCTCGGTTACTGTTATTGACCCCGCAACTGTGGATGGCTTAGAGGCTGCACTCAATAAGAATAAAGTTTTTCTTTTCTTTACTAAGTCTCCAACAAATCCATTCCTAAGATATGTTGACATAGCAAAAGTTGCAAAGCTGTGCCATAACAAAGAAGCACTTCTCTGCATTTATGGTATCTTTGCTACACCTCTTAACCAAAAGCCCTAGCCCTTGGTGCTGATCTTATTTTGCATTCTATAACAAAATTCATTGGGGGCCACAATGATGTTTTTGTTGATTGCATAAGTGGTTCTGAGAAGTTGGTTACTCAAATTCATACTTTACATCATATTTTAAGAGGTACTCTCAACCTATGTGCCATGTATCTGATCATCAGAGGCATGAAGACATTGCATCTTCATGTACAACAATAGAATTTGGCAGCATTAAGGATGGCCAAAGCTTTAAGTTTTGAGGTGGATAGAGATTTGATGACCACCATCAAATTTATTGATGCCATACATTGTTCCATCCTTTGGTGGCTGTGAAAGCATTATGGATCAGCCAACTATAATGTCTTATTGTCTTTGCCTTGGAGCTGAGTCATTGAGCCACTTTTTGTGTCTAAAGCCAAGCTGTGCTGAGCCGCGAATAAGTATTAATTATCCAATGATGGAGTTTAAAAAAATTTCAAATGGTAAATTTCTATAAAATTCTTAGGTGAAAAAGTTTGTTTAAATTTATCACAAATGGTGGAATAATTCAGATAAAGTTTCAATAACTTTAAAAAAATAAAATTTTGGTTGAAAATATTTGACAATTATCTAATGATGAGATTCCTAGAAATTTCAAATGGTAAATTCCTAAGAAATCTCTAAGTGAGAAATTTCTTTAAATTTGTCCCAAATGTTGGAAGAATTTAAATGAAATTTCAAGAAAAATAATTGTCATATTATTTTCCTTCCAAAAAAAAAGAAATAAAGGGAATTTTTAAATAAGCCCAAATGGTAAAAAATTTAGAAATTTCGAAAAAAAATATTTCTAAATTGACCCAAATGGTGGAAAATTTAGAAATCCAAAAAATAATACTAAATAAATAAAAAAAATTTCTAAATAGGCCCAAATGGTAGAGAATTTAAAATTTTAAAACAAGAAAATATTTTTAATTTGGCTCAAATGGTGGAATAATTAGATATATTTTCGATAATAAAAAAAATAATTAAACATTTTTTCGATGATAAAGCCTTTTCAAGAAATCAAATGGGATTCTTGAATACTCTTGAGGTGAGAAAATATTTTTAGAAATTCTACCAAATTGATAGAGAATCTTAAGAATTATTTCCAATATTTACACATATAAAACCATTAGAATCCAGACCTTAGGATAAATTTAAAATAATATGGTACCATCCTTCGGATGACCATATGGGGGAGTTATAACCTTTTCCACATGTAACCAAACTCTAGAACCCTGTTCTAGTTTGTAAACCTAAACCTATTCATTTAAGCTTAGGAGCTCCTTAAAATGATAGATTTTTTCGGTGGCCAAACACACCTAGTTAAAAAAAGATTGATGGCTACTCCTTAATTGGTTAAGTTTAGCTATAGATTTGTAGATCTATATGTTATGACAGGATATAATAGATCAATTTCATTTTGGACAACCATCTCTTCCACTACTTTTTCCCTTTGCTAATATTTTTTAGCAATGTAGTAATAGTGTCCAGTTGTCCCTTAAGCTTTTCTTGTCCTTTTTTTAGCTTTTAGAGGCAAATAGTGTTTTCTTCTTCCACAATCCTTGCTTGGTATCTAGTGTTGTAGCACCACAAATTGTTTGAAGATTGAGCTATCCTTGAACCTTAATTTACCATAATTATTGTGCATATTCAGAGAGATGTTTATGAAACCATCCTATCTCTAGATAAAATTATGAATGTATGAATGAATGCAATAAGGAGGATTTACCACATAACAATTGTTAACAAGACAATTCTTTATTGAATTAAAAGTTATTTTTAAAAAATTCAAAATTACATCCATAGAAAGTCTAACATTTATTGTGAAAAGAAATTGCTAATCAGTTGACAATGGCCTTGTACTTCATTGAGGAAACCTGGCAGTTCTTAGCCATGTGTTCCCATTGGTGGCACCTTTGTCTTCCACTCCTCAATCTCTTCTACCATGTCCTTAGCTTTGGAAGTAACCATAGTGATTTGGTCAAATAGGCACTCCAACTGATGATTCTTTCTCATATATATCTCTTTTTCTTATTCATATTCCTCAATCATAGCCCCATTAGTGTTTCAACTTCAACAACAACCCTATTTAGCATTTGGATGTGCTTTTATGCCTCTAAGAGTGTCTCCTCGCTTTCTTGTACCTTTGCTTATAATTGTCTATTTTCTTTCAATTGGGTGATAACTCTTAAAAATATAGTTATTTTTAGTGTTTAATTGATTGAGTTTGCTTAGTTCTTGGTAAAATCTTGAAGGCTTAATTTTTTGTTTTGTAAGAAATCTTGAAGAAAAGAATGAATCTTGTTGAATCTTGAAGAATCTTGTTGAATCTTGAAGAATCTTGATAACTCTTGATCAATCTTGGATGATACTTGATGCATTAGAATGATTCTTGGAATGTTCTTGCTATGTTCTTGATGATTTTTGAAATTCTTGGAAATCTTAAAAAGAAACAGTGGAAATATGTTCAAGATTGGTTTTATTGAATTTAGGGAAGAGTTGAAATTGTTCAATCTTGATGAAAGATTAAGAAAATTCATGCAAGAACCAAGCTAGGCATGTTCCATTATAATAGAGGGTAGAATTGTAATTTCAAGTGAATGCAAGTCTATGATAGCTTATATAGGTGCACATGCATGGGATTACTAATGGATGACATGGTAGCAAGTCTTTTCTTATTGGTTAAGAAAGACGACTTGGAAGTTATGTGGCATGATGAGGTGGCAATTTAGTTTACATTGGAAAAGACTAAACAACCCTTAATTTTTCCTACTTGGATTTGGGTTTCCTATTCATATTAGGATTGTATTCCTAATCCTTAGAGTAGGATTTGCATGACATATATAAAAAAGGCAATTGAAGGGGCAGCAAAGCAAGAATTCTTGTTGAAGAAAAACTCTTAATTTTCTCCAAAAATCAAGGCCAAGTCATTGAATACAAAAAATGATTTCAAGATGAAGCAATTTCAAGTCTTACTAGAAGGCTTGTACACTTAAAATCAAAACAAGTTTATGTTATTTAAAAATTTAGTTTTTTCTTCTATTCTTTTATTCAAGAAGTTGCTATATGATAAAAGCATAGAAAATTTTTATCATCTAGAAGACATGATTGGGTCTATAAGAGTTCTTATGAGGAGATTTAATTCAAGACAATTTCAAGAAGCATTCTTGGATTCAAGAGTTTTATTCTAATTAAACCTATGTGCTTTTAAGAGAGTTTCCATTTAGCCAAACACTTTTTAGGGTTTCTTTGTCTATAAATACCTTGTTTAGGTCTTAGAAAAAAGGTGTAAGTGGTTGAGGTGACAAATTAATTGTAGCAACCTTAGTAACCTTTAGTTTTCTTCTTCTAGTTTTCTTTTAAAATTTTCTTATTCTTTTAATTTTATGTTCTTTTGAATTTAAGTTCAAGCAAAGTTTCTTTTAAGGTTTTGATTTAATAAAGTTTTGTTTTTAGCTATATCAATTTGGTTTATAGATTTCTTGCAATTCAATTTTACTTTTTACTTAATATTAGTTGCAATCTTGCTTATTTTTGGCTTAATAAGTTGTGGTTTAGCTACTAGTTTGTTATTATTCTCTTAATAGCATGTTTCATTTTGTCTTAAGCATTCAGTTATTATTATTAGGTTTAGATTTGGTTCATAGTAATTCTAGGCTGCATGGTTTGCATGTTTAGGGTTTCAATTAGTTAAATTGCATGATTAATTGCATAGCAGTTTCGGTTTGCTTATTTTAATCTTAAACAATTTTTGTTCTTGATTAGTTGGTTAATTTTAATTTGAATTCTTGCATCTTTAATCTTGATTACATTCAGTTATTGCTAGTTTAGGTCTATTGCATCTATTGTATGTGTTTAGGGTTAATTTAAGTTCCATTCAGTTCGGTTTGCATGCTTTAGGTTGATCTTGATTTATTTTGTTGCATATTAGATTTAATTGAATGTTTTTAGGTTAATTTCAATTCATTTTTTTTATTGCATGTGTAAAAGTTAACTAAGGTTACTTAAAGTTTAATCACTTACTACTTCAAGTTAGTTTATGCCTAATTGTTTTATATTAGTGTTGATTTATACTAATTTGATTAGGTTTGCATGTTTCAAGCATATTTGCATACTTAGAGTTAATTGGTTTAGTTAATTGCATGATATTTGAGTTGCTTTAGATTTAATCAATTTCGGTTTGTTTCATTAGGGTTAACTTACTTTCCATTTTGTTAATTAGATGTTCTTTAGTTTTGGTTTTGTTTAATTGCATTTTAATTCTTTTTGGTTTGCATTAGTTAGATTAATTCATATTAGTTTTGCATGTTTTAGGTTTAATTACATAATTTAGATTCTATTTTGCATATCTTATTTAAATTTTCTAAGAATAAGCATAGGAGAGATAATTTCGATACTTGTTACTCTCATATTAATAATTTTTGTGAGAATGATCTTTTTTTTACTACTTGTATGATTTGTGTGCTTATAGATTATCAATCATTGGGCCATCTCATGAGTGGTGGATGACTATGTCATGTTAAAGTCAGTGAACAAACTTTTCCATTCATCCATTTCTTGTTTGAATGCTTGAACTTCCTTTTTAAGCCTTTTGTTTGCAAGCTTCAATTCCTCAAACCTCCTTTCTAGGCCAATAAAGGACTTTGCTAGGCTTTCCATGGATATAATTAAGATTCTTTTTGTTAAAATTGTATTGTCGCAATTACTCCTTATTATAAATCTAATGATGTAAATGCCAGCACATATAGCAAAAGAAAAGGGTTAGTAAACATAATATATACAAGGAGCAAAATACAATTTAACAAGTAAAATGGTACTAAATGTCCCTTCAAGTGACCTATTTAGGATTTTCTAAACAAAAAAGAGGATAGGGCTCTGACTTAGGTTTGGATTCTTAGGATTTATGTACATACTTGCTTTAAAGGTTTAACAATCTAAAAACTTCCAAATTATTTCGTACATCATTATCTATTATAGACTAGTAAGGTACCCCAATCCTCACTCATTATTATAAGCTTAAACGAAAAGGGTTCAATTTGAGTGGGAGTTTTTGCTAGCTCACATGGAGGTTATCATCTCACGAGAGTATAAATACTTGCTCCCTCCTAATAAATGACAAAGCTTGGTCCAAAGCTTATACATGAATACATGTGTGGTGTGTGTAAAAGGACATACCAAACCAAATAATAAAATAATTGGTACACATGTAAAATCAAAGCCTAAAAAATAAACAAATAAATTAGTATAAATAAAACATCATAAGTTACAAAATAAACAAAAGGATTAATACAGATGAAAAATCATGAAGAATCACAAAATAAAAACCATAAAAATAAGGCTTAAGATAACACATAACTAACTAATGGATTGACTCTTTAAAGCCAATCCCTTATAGAGTCGCCAAACTATTATAATGTTCAAGTTTGAGAACCTACCCATTAGACACAAAAATATGGAGTCGCCACTAATCTTTTTTATCTAGATGTGATTGACCACCTATGTGAATCTTCTTTCTAAGCTTCTCCTAAGTGTAAACTAAATCCTAAATAGAATAGGTTATGGTCTACATCAACAAAACTAAATTTGGGAGTCTGTTACATGTAGAGAAAGTTTTAGCACCCTATTATGCCTAAAATTGGTACCAAGTTAATCACATGTTATCTTGTTTAAGTTTTAATCGAAAATGATTTTTTGCAAAATCCCTTATGGAGTCGCCTAAAATCCCTATTCCTTTTATTTATTTGCAAAATATTGTCATACAAAAATTCTATAAAAAATATTCTAAGAAAATATCATGCAATAATATCATAATTAAAACATGCAACGATCATGCAAAAATGGTTATGCTAAAATAAATATAATAAAAATTATGCAAAAATATCATACAAATAAATATAATAAAAATCACGCAAATAAAAATAATAAGAAATCCTACAAAAGATTTTTTTTTCTTTTTTTTTCTCATCACTTTTAATTCAATCACAATTAAAAATGCTAAAACAAAAAAAACAAAAATTAAGAAATAAAAATTAAAATTAGAAAACAAAAAAAATCCATGATGGGATGGGTTAGGAAGTAAGTCAAGCGAGATTAGGCGTGAGTTGAGTCTTTTCTAAATAGTATCATTTGCTCTTAGTATTTAAGCCAAAAAACCAAAGCCTTCAGAATTTCTTTCTACTTTTTTTCTCTAGCCCATAAACTTCTCCCTTGAAACTCAAACCTTTGTGTTGCTCAATGATTCTGATTGTCTTAATTACTTCTTAGTTTTTTTATTGTTGGTGATTTCTGATTGAGAATTGTACTTTTTATATAAGTATTGAATCCCATTTCAATTTGAAAATTTTTAATGCCAACTAAATCTAGTAAGAATTTGCTAAAATTTCTTTTCTTTGTTATAGAAACTTGATTCTCAAGAATTACAAAAATCAAATTCTATCTTTAAATTTTAAGTCTAAATAAAATTACGATCTTTTAGAAAAATCAAAATTTATGTTTTTTTTTTTTACCAAATAACAAAACATAAATAAAGATAGAAACACTTTTGAGCCTTTAAATTTGGATTTAAGAAATAGGTTTTAAAACCCAATATCAAAAAGCAATTCAAGACTCAATAATATATAAAAAAAAACCAAAAAAAAACATAGGTGTCTATAAAGGAGAATGCATGATTTTTTTACTTTCTTGACTTAGGAAATATAAGATTACCTAATAAAACTTTTACTATATTGTCCTCGATTGCATATGAATAATACGTCACATTAATAATTTTGACATGTCAATAGCACTTGACATGTGAATAACACGTTATCTTCGTTGAAACTAAATAATTCTGAAAAATAATTTTTTATATTTTCAACAAATATAATAGTTCCTAATGTTGATTGTCGCTATGTGAGGAAAACACATTGATTGTCCTTATGCAAAGAAAACAAATTTTTTGTGTAATAATATTAAGTAAATATATTTTAGATTTCATATGTAATAATATTAAGTAAACATATTTTACATTTTATTTTTCTTCATATTTTCAACAAATATTGCATTTATTAATCTTAGAAAAGTCTTTTTTTTCAACAAAAATTATGTTTTGATCTTAAAAACATCATCTTTATTGAATTCTAAAAAGTATATTATTTCATGTTTTCAACAAATATTGTGATTTTATCTTAGAAACGTTATCTTTTCCACAAAGACTACATTTTTTATCTTAGAAATGTCGTTTTTATTAAATTCTGAAACATATATTTTTCATGTTTTCAACAAAAACTGTATTTTTATCTTAGAAACATTGTCTTTTCAATAAATACTGTGTTTTCTATCTTAAAAAAATCACCTTTGTTGTATTCTAAAAAACAATTTTTATATGTTTACAAAAAACCTACATTTTTATCATAGAAATGTCATCTTTTCAACAAAGATTATGTTTTTATCTTATAAACATCATCTTTATTGAATTTTGAAAAATATATACTTTTTTTATTTTTTCAATAAAAAACTCTATTTTTATCTTAGAAATGTTATCTTTTCAACAAAGTCTACGTTTTTATCTTAGAAATATCATCTTTATTGAATTTTAAAATATGTTTTTTCATGTTTTAAATAAAAATTACTTTTTTATCTTAAAAATATCATTTTTCAATAAAGACTGCATTTTCTATCTTAGAAATGTCGTCTTTGTTGAATTCTAAAAAATATTTTTTCATGTTTACAACAACGATGTGTTTTTATATTAGAAATGTCCTTTTTTTAACAAAAACTATTATTTTTATCTTAAAAATTTCGTCCTTATTAAATTCTAAAAAAAAATATTTTTTCATATTTTTAACAAAAATCATGTTTTGGAAACAAAGTCATTCTTAAATTATGAAAAAAAACATTTTTCTTATCTTTTCAATGAAAATATGTTTTTAATCATAACTTTTATGAGGATTTCAATATTATTGTGTTAAAAACATTATCTATGTTTAAAATATATTAAGAAAAACTTATTTTCATAATATTTTATAAAAAAAATTACTATGTTTCTAAGGTAAATAACGTTGTTTATATAATTTGAAAATGCAATTAAGTGAGAACAAATGGGAAAAAAATTTCACTTTCCCTTTAAAATATTAAAAACCTAAGGGAGAGAAGAGTTTTTTATTCCCCCTACTTTCCCATTTCTTAATACTATTAGAAATCTTAAAAAGCTCTAATAATCAGATTCCCATGAACCAAACTAAGGAATCAAATTAAGGCTTGTGTTTTCTGTAGCAAACAAAGTCTTAATGACTTTTTACTAGTTTGAAAGTGAGGGAGATAGAATTTGAAAAAGAGTTTGATAGAATTTTGGATAAGCAAATGTGCGGTCTAGCCATCTCTATTTATAGAGACCAAAGGAAGGGTTGTGACCCTTTATTTTTTTCATTCCACTTAAAAGACACAACTTTAAACCAAATCACACTTTTATAAAAAAAATTATAGACTTAATTACTCACCTTTCTAATAATATATCTCATACTAAGGGAATCATTTCAAAAAATTACACTTTTAGTTTAATAGTAGGGCATTATTTAAATGCCCTTTATGGGTATTTGAATGCCATATATGCCAAATGGTAGTATTCATATGCTTTTCATAGGTATTTAGCGATGCTCTTATCATGTTATTGCTGAAAAGAAAAACCGAATTCCTCTATTTCATTCGATTCATCCACACTTCCATTCCTTGTAGAGGAAACTTATCTACTTGCTAGTGGGGAGCTATATGAGCGATAATGTCCATGTATGGTTCTATGAGAAAGGCAATGGACTTTTAAAGAATGATTGGCCACAAAAAAATTTATTTTTTTAATAAAATAATAAAATAAGTTTAAATTTTATTAAAAAGATAATTTTAGACTACGAAAATAGGATTGGATTCGAGAGTCGGTTATAAATGGAAAAAAGTTAGCACCCCTACAGTGCCTATAAAATTGATACCAATTAATCTTGCACTATTTATAACTTTAGACAAAAATGGTTTTTAAATAAAATTTAATTATAATTTTTTTTATTTTTAAGGAATAAGATTATTTAAAAATATTTATTTAGAAATGTCATGAAAATCTCTAAATTAAAGAAACACCTTAATGTAGAATTTCATGGCAAAATTCAAATATAATCCTTTCCGTATAAGATTTACAGCAATATTTCCTTAAAAATAAAAATAATATTCTTTGAAAATAATAATTATTGGTGACTCTTTAACATCTAGGTAGAGTACCAAAAATTATACTCTCCTGAATATTATTTTAAATTCATTTTATTTATTTTTTTTGAAATCAAGTTTTTGAAGGAAGCTTTTTATATAATAAAAATGGAAAAAGCTATAGTAAACCATAAACAACAATAAAAATGGATGTATAAGCATAAAGTGTGCAAGAAAATAAATATATGCAAATGTGTCTTAAATGACAATGAGATTTAAATTTAAGATCGAGTTTTTAAATATAAAAGGATTATCTGGACTCTTCAACCTCTAAGTAAAGTTTAGGTGCAACCTTTTATATTTAAAGTCTCATTTTTCATTTTTTATTCTTTATTCTTTATTTAATTTTATTATTTTAAAAATGAAATTATATGAAAATTCTTAATAAAATAAAATTTCTTAAATACTCCATCATTTATTTGGCATTCAAGAACAAATTATTTCACTAAAAGGTTTCAAATAAATCCTTGAATTTTGGGATAATTTTGGGGTTTTGTGTAAGTTTAGGGTTGTGAAGCTAAATTTAGGTTTTTAACTAAGGCTTAGGGATTTAGATTCCATCTAAAATTTAGGGTTTTCATTTAATGGTTTCCTTTAGGGTTTCAACTTTATGGTTTCCTTTAGGATTTTGATTTAAGGTTTCAATTTAGGGTTTATGGAATTTACAAACATTTCTAAAAATCTCCAAATCTAGGTAGACATTTGGAGTAAACTCGTTTCTTTATAATTTTTCTAAAACATGAATTTTTATATTTTTTATTTATTTTTCTTTTTATTAAAAATTTATTATTATATTTATTAATATTTTATTATTTTATTTTTAACATTTAATAATTTCACAATATTTAGACGAAATTATTATTATTATTATTATTATTATTTAAAAACACAATTTTTAGTTCCTTCCAACATTTAGATAGGGATTTTAAAATTTTTCTTATTATTATTATTATTATTATTATTATCATCTTTTTATTCTATTACATTCTTTTTTATTGTTGTTCTTTACCTTTATTTTTAATTTATTTATTTTATGTATACTTATATCCATTTATTCTATTCATACTTACATTCAACTATTTTTAAACTATTTTTATATTTTATATTTTTATTTTATTATCTACATTATTATTACTATTAGCGTTATTATTTATTATGTTATATTTTTTTATTTTTCTTTCATTTTGTTTTTTTACTTCTAAAACCCTAATCAAACCTATGCAACAAATTCATGACAAGAAATAAAAATAAATAAATAAACAAACTCCACTTCTCCCCCTATAATCGGCCTCCATAAAAATATCAATAAATATGTCAAGCTTTTCCCTACCTATATGCAACCATCATGTAAAGAAGCCATGCACATTCATACTGGAGTGAACGAGTAGAAGATCTCAAAGATGATGGAGCTTTATACTCTTATGTATATACTTCATACAAAAATGCGAACCGAAAACCATAAAAGGTTGAAGCTTTGGGTTTCAACAAACCATATACAGAAAAATAGAGCAAGGGCATGAAAATGATAAAGCTTTAAACCTTTGTAAACAGACCTCACATAAAACCACAAGTAAGGACAAAAGATCTACACCTTAAACCCTTTCTTTTAGACCATTTAGCATTCCTTATTTTATAGAAGCCAATATAAAAAGTTTAAGATCTCTAAGAGCAGCAAATCGTTGACCTTTTCCCTAACCAGTCCTTTTTTTTTTTTTTTTTTTTTTGCAAAATAGAACATGGGCTTTCATCCTTTATGTGAAAAACAAATGAGCAAGGGAAGAAGTATAGTTATTATATTTGTTTTAAAAAAAAACAAAATCCAAAACCAGCAACTAAAACAAAAGCATAACATAGAAATTTAAATTTACCTTTTTGTATTTTCTACCCAAAACAGCAGCCGAACCTTCCTCTTTTTTTATTTCTTTTTTCTGTAGTTCCATTTCTGCCATTTTTTTTAAGTTTGGTAATTTTGCTACTGTTTATCCTCTTCTTCCTATTTTGTGCTATACTTTTTTGTCACTTTTCCCTTTTCAGTTTTTTTTTTTTGCTTTTTTTACATTTTACCGTTTTTTTTTTTTTGCTTTTCTCCTCCTTCACACTTCTACTTCAGTTTTTTATTGTTATTTTTTTTTGCTTCCTACTCACTTTGTTGCTTTTATTCTCTTTCACATTTTTACTTCTTTTTTTTTTTACTTTTTTGCCATTCTAAGTTTTTGTTTCCTTTCTTTTTTCTTTTTTTCCATTCACTGCTGTATTTTTTTGTGCTCACTGACCCTAGTTTTTTTTTTTTTTTCATTTTTTGGTTCTTTTCCCCTGCCTTAAATCCCCATCACAAAAGCCTCAAACCTTTTTTTTTTCAATTTTTTTTTGTTTTTGTTTTACCCATGTTGAAAACTTCATGTCCAGGCTCTCAAAACCCATTCAGTTTCAAAAAAAATTTTAGGCAACCCTTCCTTACATATCCCCAACCTCTTTTTACATCTTCATTAGCTTTTCATGAAACCATTTTCACTTTTTTTGCTTTTGTTCTTTTCCATTTTTTTTCTTTGCTATGGAAACCACCACCATTTTTTTCACGCATACAACAATCATAAGGAGGCTTTTAAGCCTTATGTAAACCCATGCATGATTAGCTGAATAAGCCTCCCTTCTTGACCATGCTTTGGGCCGTCAACAAAAATCTAATATTTTATGAGCCTTGGCCTTAATTTGGGCCTAATATTTATGACCAACTTGGGCTAATTCCCTTTGTTTCCTCTTTGATTTTCTTTGGCCATTTTTTTGTCAAGTTTAATGGTTTACTTGACTTATTATTTTTTTATTTTAAAAGTCTTTTAAATTTTTTGCTTTTATTTTTTATTTTTTCATTTTATTTTATGGTGTCTCATGATCTTATTTTAGGCTAAGCTTTCTTTTTATTTACTTAGTTTTCTAATAGCCAATAACAAGCCATTAATGGGCTCTAAGAATAAGCCTTCATTAGGCCTTCTCATTGGGTCATTTTAGGCAACCATTCCAAACCAATACAACGAGTCTCACTATGAGCATTTAAAAATAGATTGTGTAACGAGCTTGAAAAATTAGGGTTAGAGCCCAATTGCCAAAACCAAGCCTGATTCAAGGTGATAAAATATCCCGAATAAAATTAGGTGTCTACACTTTACGACCCCATACTTTAAAATAGCCTAAGTTGGGTTTTCTTTTCTTCCATAATTTATGAGGGTTATCTTATTCCTTTTATTCGAAACTCTATTTTGAATGACATGTTAATAATGCCTCACCCTAAAAATGTTGAGGTAGAACAACATGGAATTAACTATTTCCATTTGTACCTTATTTCTCTTTTTAGCCACACTATTAAATTAAGGACTATATGATACAGTCACTGGATGAATTATATCAATGGATTCAAAGTAATTTGATCATAGTACTTCATTCTTAAGATTTTAATCTTAGTATCACAATTTAATTCCATTACATTTTTTTGGATCTTAAATTTTTCCAAAGCTTCATCCTTAAAGTACATTAAGGAAACTAACAATATCACAAGAAATCATCAATGAAAGTGATAAAATATTTCTTTCCTCTTATAAATGGAGTTCCATGCAAGTCACATACATCATTATGTACTAATTCAAGCAATTGTGTACATCTTTCTATCTTAAAAAATGATTTTCTTGTAATTTTAGTAAGCACATATCTTGCATCTTTCATAATTTTTTTTTATATATGGAATTAAATTAGACATAGACATTTCTAACATTATATTATACTGTAATGTCCCAATCTATAATGTCATATATCAAAAGAATCAACCATATAAATAGAATTGTTCATCTTATTATTGATAATAATTAGGATATATTAAGCTTAAACATCCCATTGTTGGCATAACCCTTGCCCTAAAAAATGCCACCTTTTGATAATACAAAATTGTCCCCTTCAAACACTAATTTGAAAACAAATTTGTTAAGTAAACTAGTAAACATAAGAGTCTTTCTAACTTTCAGAACAAACAAAACATTTGTAAACATTAATGCATTTCCATGTTAATGGTACCTTATCAATAATAAATTATACAATGAAAGATTCATTCATTTACATTTTATATTGCTTGAATTTGTATAAAATGACTTCAACTTCAACAAATTGTTCCATTACTTGTTTCATTTCAACTATTTTTAACATGTTCCATCTTGAAATTAGGAACTTTTTGCTAGTTGCATCCTCTTTCATATATCTTGTATTAAGTTTATCCCATAATTCTTTTGTAAATGTACAATTGATGTATGTATCAAAAAAAGAATTGAACATACTGTTTAATATGCACCCCATACATGTGTAGCATCATTCTCCCATTTTTATCTTTCTTAACCTTTATCAATTGTTTCCTTTTTTTTCTTTTTTGGTTTAAAAGATGTTAAAACATATGTTATGTTTAATGTGGTGAGGAAGGTATGTATATTTTGCTGCCACCTTAAGAAATTTCCACCATTAAAGTGTTCCAACTTTTGAAAATTGGTATCCATTTCTCTAAGTGAATTGGACTTCTCCATTTTAATTATAAGAATCGAGAAATAAGTATGTAAATTGTTGCTAGAAAATTAATATGACATCAAGGCTACAAGGTCTTCCTCCACTTGTTGAAGCAGTCATTTTACAATGTAAAACAATGTAACACCAATGGAGAATTGCACCAAATGATTATAAATATCTGGCCATAAGGTGTGTTTGAAAAATACTTTCCTTTAGACTTATTTCACCCCCACCAAACCTTGGGATGCAAAAGGAAAACTGAAATAGTCTATGAGATACAATGTAGCCAATGTTTGAATTTACTTTGCACTAATGAAGTTCAAACCACTAAACACCTTTAGAGAGAATTGTCACAACATGAGGGTCAGGAGCCCGATCGTAGGATATGTGGAAAAATGGGTAAAAAGTATTTTCAACAAAATCAAAATTGAGGAGTCACTACCAATCTTTTTAAGGTATGACTAGCCACCAAAAACTTTTATCTTTTTAATGAAACATTTAAAATGAATTTAAAGTTTATTAAAAGAATATTTACAATCTGTGAAATTAGAGTTGGGTCTGGGAGTTGATTATACATGGGGAAGGATTAGTATCCCCATAGCACTCATTGGAAATGGTACCAATTGATTGTATGTAATCTTTGAATTTTAGTAAAGATGATCCTACTATAATGTTTATAGATTAATTCCTTGCTTTCACTTGTTTATTCCCAAAATTTGAATCTTTTTTTTTTATCAAAAATTTCTTTTGAAAATGACAATTTTTTTTAACTTTTTGAAAATCAAAACAATTTATTTTTCAATCAAGATGAAAAATCATAGGTATCGAGGTGCTTCCTTCACCCTTTACATTTAGGCAGAGCTTAAAAAACACCTTTAACTTTAGGAGTTTTCAAATTACCCTACAAAAATTATGATAATACTTCACGTAAATAATAACCATTAAGAATGTTCTATATTTTGGCCAAATCTCAAAGGTTATTTTTACTTGAAGTATTACCTTATTTTTAAACACTTTTTTTTTTATAAAGCATCTGCATGGTACGCATGAATACAACAATATATAATAAATGTATGATAGTTGAATATGAATGATAAAATGTAAATGTGTGACAATTTAAGAATGCATGTAACAATAAAGTAAAACGAGATGCAAATGCATGAATGGGATCAAAAGTTAGTTTGGTTTCTTAGGGTTTAAGGTAGGTTCATCTATGGTTTAGGGTTTGGGGTTGGTTTGGGATTTAAGTTCAGTTTATGGTTTAGTTTGGGGTTTGGAGTTAGTTTGGGGTCAAGGTTAGATTTTAGGGTTTAGTTTAAGGTTCGTGTGTTTAGGGCTAGATTAAGGTTAAAGGTTAGGTTTAGGGTTAAGGTTTTTGTTTTAAGGTTTAGAATTTAGTTTAGAATTTAAGATTTAGGTTAAGGCTTAGGGTTTTGGTTTAGGGTTTGCATGGTGGTTTAGGGATTTGTGTGGTGGTTTGGGTGTTTGCATAGTGGTTTGAATTTTAGGATTTCCATAGAGAATGCAAGTAACAAAATAACCAAAATTTCATTAATAAAAATGCAACCTTTAATGCATGAAATATCGATGAATATGGAAACCAAGACTTGGCTTATTTTTACAAACACTTCACAAACTAAACATGCATGCAATAAACATAGTAAAATGGATTAAACACTAAGGTTTTAGGAACTAAGGAAGGTTTCATGAAGCCATGATGTTAGCTTTATAGGTTAGATGGTGATCCAAGAGGGGGGGTGAATTGGATCTCTCCAAATTCTTCCCAAACAATGATTTCAATATAGTTGAATGGAAATTAAGACAATAAGCACTTTTGATGAAAATATAATCCAAACAATAACAATTAATGAACTTAAAATCAAATATGAACAACAATAAATTATAAGGAGATAAGGATAGAGAAATCAAACACAATGATTTATAGAGGTTCGGTCCTTCTCCACAAGACACTCACGTCCTCTCTCTTGGTTGTCCACACCAAGGCTTCAATCCACTAATTGAAAAAAAATTCTTACAAGATACAAATCTATCTTGTACTAAATCTCTATTTTTTCCTCAAAGCTTAGATAGCAACCTCTACCCTTATAATATCAAGAGGATACCTCACCTCTTGTTCTCTTCCACCCTTGTATATCCAAGATAATTTTGCAAACAATAGAACAACCTCTCTAAGGCTAAGTGTTTGCTAAGTTTAAGTATAAGAAAATGATGAATGAACAACAAATATAATTTGGATACAATAAAGACAAAGATATGGGCTTTGAAGCTCTAAAAACTCTTCATTCTTTAAAAGAATGAAAATATGGCTTGTTGGCTTTTTCTCTCTTGATTCATCAATCTTCTTGGTGTGTTGGAGTGCCCAATTTATAGAGAAATTGAAGAGGTAGCCGTTGGAAGTGTTTGGGAGAAGAAAATAGCCTTTGGAAGCATCAAAAAGTAGCCATTGGAGTGTTTTTTCCCAGAGTTGATCGATCCCTTGCTTGAGGGCATCGATTGGTTCATGTTTTGAACCATTTTTCACTTGAAAATCATGACCCGATCGATCCCTTCCATGAGGGGATCGATCCTGTCAGTGGGTGGGTGGTTATCTTTTGTTTTGTACTCTACTCACTAATTTGATCATATCTTGAGTTATATAAGTCCAAATCACAAACCGTTTGAAGATTTAGAAACTAGACTTAAAGGGCTTTCTATCATATAAAATTCATCACCTAATTCATTAAGTACGAATTATAGTGAATTTTAAAATTTATGCTTTATGCAGTTTTTCTGACAACTGCAGAGTGTCTAGTAAAAATTCAAAATCTTTTCTTAGAAAATTTGGATTTTGATTTTGTTCGATCCATTAGAAAGTAGACTCAAAGAGCTTTCCAACCATATAAAATTAAAATATTAAGACTTTGTGAATTAATACAAAAAAATAAAACAAGCTTAATGTTGAAAAACTTTATTCTTGTAAAACAGCTTTTTTAAGTTAATCTATTTCTCAAAACCAATATTATTAAAATTATATTAAGTCCAAAATGAATAAATTCACTTTAAAAACAACAATTAGACTTTCATTTAAGCTTAAATAAATAATCTTTAAAGATAGATTTGGTTTGAGAAATATGAAAACAAAGAAAGGTTTGTTTAAGCTTTGAAAATCATATTAATTATTTAGTACCAAAATATAAAACTTAAGAACATGTACTAAATAAATCTTTTTCAAAATCTTGATCAAGTTTATTTAGCTTTAATGTTTTTTCATTTCAAAATAAGGATCAATTCAAGGCTAACAATATGTCCCTTTTTGATATGACAAAACTTAAAGATAAATTTGCTTGATGAAAAACTTTCTTTGAAACATTTAGGATTTTGAAAAAACATTTTGAAAAACTCACCCTCAATTTGTGCATCCTAATCCAATGGCAAAACTCCCTCTCAATTTATGCATCCTAATCCAACACAACTCAACAAACATATGTTAGAGCATATATAGCAATTAAGCACACATAAACATATATGTATCAAGCATAAGCAAATTTGTTTATGTAATATTTCTACTCCTTTTTGTCATAGAAAAAAGGCATGAGCATATTAATAAGCAAATAAACACAAAGAGGCATCATTAACAAATATATTCATGAAACATTTCTCCTCTTTTTTGCTTATGCTCTTTACACCAAATGTTTAAACTCCTATATCAATTGCAATAAGCATACAAGAAGAAATATCTCTAAACTTTCTCCCCTTTTTTGTCATTTTAAAAGAAAGAGAGATCAATTCAAGGCTTGGGACAAAGTGCTTGATACCAATAATATCAAGAGTATTTTGAATGCATGTAATCAAATTTAATATGCACAATGAAGTTCACCTACATGTATTCAAGCAAAAAAGCATAAGTGTATCCAACTTTAGCATTTTAGCACAAGTCATCAAATTTACTACATTAAATTTATGAGCAAAGGATAATGAATGATATGCAATCTACTGATAAATAATGTTAGGATAAGATGTGCTAGAACCTAAAACATCAATAGCAATTAAGCATAAATTCAAGCGTACATACAAGCTCATACCAATTGTTATGGATACCAATTGTTAAAGATATGTAATGATAAAGTATACCAATTGTTATCACAAAACAAATCAAGCAAAGTTATATTCTAAAATTTCTCCTCCTTTTCAAAATAAGGATTAATCAATTTCAGGCACATAAACAAGTGTTTATGAAAGTTTTTAAAAAAATTCTTTAGCAATTTTGACACAAATTGTTACCAATTGTTAGCAATTTTATTCAACAACTTTCATAGAGCACACATGCTTCAAGCATATGAAAGATTTATTCAATATATGCATAAATGATAATAGTAATCTTTCATAAGCTACCCTATCCAAACAAGAACCAAAAGCTCATATGTATATAATAAATCATAAGTACTAATGAGCAATGAGGTTCAATTATCATCATGTCATAACAAAAATTATATAAGCATGATTTTCCAAACATGATAAGCACATATGCTATAGCAAAGAAATAATGAAAGCATAATTTTTCAATTATAATCCAAATTATTTCAATGCAAAACAATGTACTTAATCTAAGCATATGCAAGTAATCAAACATATATTTATTTCAGACAAAATCACACAAGCATATGCAAGAACATTTCAAAACATGTCTAGCAATATACCAAAAAAATGCAAACCTTTAGACACAATATAGTACATGATATCTCAATGGACTCAATCAATGAACATGTTCAAAGAAATTAATCTATTTAACTCATATCCATGTCCAAAGATTCAAACGATATTCATGCAATTAAAAATATTAATCAAAGCAATCAAGAACTAGGCATGAATATTAATGAAGGTGAATTAATCAATCTAAGCTTTAAAAAATATTAAAACAAATTTTATCAAGTAGCTTGGTGATTAATTTGTGCAAAGCGTTCACAAATTCAAACACAATATCTCATTGTTACACCTATAAAAGCAAGCATTTATCAAATCATGCATTAAACATTATAAATCATAGGCACATAGCATAGATTCAATACAATTACCTCCATTCTTATCAAGCTATGTTATTGTGCTCATTGTAGTTAAGTGAGGCTTTGAATCTTCCATTCCACATCATTTGAGCTAAGTCTTTACTGCACATGGGCTTGATTGATGAAGATGACTTGCTTTGCTTGTTCCACTTGAAATTCCAAAAATGTAGACTTATTCAAGCTCATTTCAAGTTCTCCTAGCATAAACTTAAAAAAATTTCTTGACAAAGGATTTTCATTAGATGCATCAAGAAAATCAATTGATAAAAATTATACCAATTGTTAGAAAATAATTCCATATTCTAAGTCATAAGAGACAAAAGAAAATTTATTCACAAGTTCAAGTTGCCAATTACAAGGGAGATATATATTTAAGCTAGAGGCCATATATCAATTTAAACATCAAATAGCACAAGAATGGCACTAAAGCAAAAGTTATCATGTAATGTGCAAAAATCAAACCTTTTAAATCATTCATGAACACAAAATAGACACATTCAATATTCATATATATTTAATAAATCACCAAGGAATATGCCAAAATAAATTTTAGGCCATATCAAGACTAAAAACTCAAGGAAGACATATTTATCATCAAAAACATATTCAAGAAAATTTTTAGCACAAAAGCATAAATATGTCTACACAAATTATAGGCCATAATCAATAATGACTTGAGCTAAAAATAAGCATCATAAGAAATTCATTTACTTAAGTCATGTTGTAACCATGTCAAGTCAAGAAAAATCACGTTTATCATATATGCACACACTTGACAAGAATAATATATGAACCAATAACACATATCATTTACAAGCAAGTAGTTCATCATATTCGAAATCACAAATCAAGAGGTTAACAATTCAAGCATTTTAAACCACAAGCATTAAGGTCAAATTGAATTAATGATCATACAAGCATATACCTTGACCAAGACTAGAGATGAACCAAGAATCAATATATTCCATTTAAGCACATAATGTTCATCAATTCATTAACACAAGAGAAGAAATAAATCTTGAATTAATAAAGATAAATAATTAAAGCATATCTCAAGACTATTTCATAAGAAATCAAGAGATGAACAATCAAACATCAATATATATGATTTAAGCACAAGATGTTCATCAATTCACAAATCAATAGTTATAACAATTTAGAATATAGCAATCAAGTTTTAAAAAAAATATTTCACACTATCCAAGCATTAAAAACAAATTGAGTAATTTTAATCAACATAATCATGTAGGCATATTCAACAATCACAAATCACTATATATAAAAATCACAAAATCATTTCCATTATGCCAAAATCATTTAAGTAAATAAAAATTTAACACCACAATCAATTTCAATAAGTATCTCAAGCATACTTACGAGCAAAATAAGTATTTTCAATTCAAGCTCACATTTTCTCAAGTAAAATCGGTATATTCAATATATATCAATAAAGTATATACCAATATCCATTAAACATTCTATGTCTAACAAGAATAGGCAACCAAATTTTGCATAATCAATTAAGCATTTAAATTTTATCAAGAATAGGTAACCAAATCCAAATTCTCCTCAAATAAAAGTTTAGAGGTTACCCATTTCTATTGTGTGTCTAGAGTATTCAATCTTCAATCTCACATTGTAGCTCCTTGCTCTAGCACACCTACAAGAGACAATCTCATTGGATTTTTGGTACCTAAATTGCTTTGGGTCCTTTAGAGTTAGTGACCAAGTCTTTTGTTCCTTTAGGAACCCATACTTGCCTAATTCTAAATGGAACTTTTCTTCTAATAGGACAAGTATGTATAGTATGACCATGAAAATTATAAAAATTACATTTAATTATTTTAGTACTAAATGAATTCTTTAAAAGATTTTGTTTTTCATTCATCAAATCATCAAATTTCTTTTTCAAATCAAAATTTCCTTTTTCTAAGAATTCATTTCTACGTTGAGAGGTTTCGAAATCTATTTTTAATTATTCATTTTCTTTTTCCAAAACATTTTTTGCATTTATTAAAAACTCATTCTCTACATTCAACTTTGAAATCATTTTCTTATATTTCCTCTTCATTGATTCACATTCAACATATAGCTCATTATAAGCATCTTGCAATCCATCAAAAGCATATAAATTTGAATCAATAGAATTAAAGGTTACCTCCAAATCTTTAAGAGCCATGAGACATGAAGCATTTCGGTTAGATTGTTGTCTTTCATGTATTTCCTTCAACTTCTCCCATATCTCATTTAAGGTTGGACACTTTGCTATCAAGTTGAATTTATAGGAGTCAAGAACTCCATATAGTAAGCACTTGGCCTTGGCATCATCCATCACTTGCCTCATGTACTTTGCATTATTTGAAAGAGTTTTAAGCCCTTTTTCAATCACATTTCAAGCTCTAAAATCTTGGGCCATAATGCACATCTTCATCTTTTTTCTACATTCGTAAAATTCAAATTTATCAACCATAGGAGCTTTGAGGACTTCCTCACCATTTTGGAATCAAAATTGAGCCATAGGATCTTTTCTCAAGGTGGTTAAACCTACAAAAATGAGACCAAAGCTCTAATACTAATTATTAGCTTTATAGGTTAGATGGTGATCCAAGAAGAGGGGTGAATTGGATCTCTCCAAATTCTTTCCAAACAATGATTTTCAATATAGTTGAATGCAAACAATAACAATTAATGAACTTAAAATCAAAT
Organism: Durio zibethinus; assembly: GCF_002303985.1. The sequence continues at coordinate 13,966,914 of NW_019167838.1, forward strand.
ATGAACAACAATAAATTATAAGGAGATAGGGATAAAAAAATTAAACACAATAATTTATAAAGGTTGGGTCCTTCTCCACAAGGCACTTACGTCTTCTTTCTTGGTTGTCCACACAAAGGTTTCAATCCACTAATTGAAGAAAAATTCTTACAAGATACAAATCTATCTTGTACTAAATCTCTATCTTTTCCTTAAGGCTTAAATAGCAACCACTGCCCTTACAATATCAAGAGGATATCTCACATCTTATTCTCTTCCACCCTTGTATATCCAAGATAATTTTGCAAACAATAGAACAACCTCTCTAAGGCTAAGTGTTTGCTAAGTTTAAGTACAAGAAAATGATGAATGAACAACAAATATAATTTAGATACAATAAAGACAAAGATATGGACTTTGAAGCTCTAAAAACTTTTCATTCTTTGAGAGAATGAAAATATGGCTTATTGGCTTTTGCTCTCTTGATTCATCAATCTTCTTGGTGTGTTGGAGTGCCCAATTTATAGAGAAATTGAAGAGGTAGCCGTTGGAAGTGTTTGGGAGAAGAAAATAGCCTTTGGAAGCACCAAAAAGTAGTCGTTGGAGTGTTTTCGCCTAGAATCGATCGATCCCTTGCATGAGGGGATCGATTGGTTCATGTTTTGAACCTTTTTTCACTTGAAAATCATGACCCAATCGATCCCTTCCATGAGGGGATCGATCCTATCAGTGGGTGGATGGTTATCTCCTGTTTTGCACTCTACTCACTAATTTGATCATATCTTGAGTTATATAAATCCAAATCACAAATCGTTTGAAGATTTGGAAACTAGACTTAAAGGGCTTTCTATCCATATAGATTCATCACCTAATTGATTAAGTATGAATTATAGTGAATTTTAAAATTTACACCTTGTGCAGTTTTTCTGACAACTACAGAGTGTCTAGTAAAAATTCAAAATCATTTCTTAGAAAATTTGGATTTTGATTTTGTTTCATCCATTAGAAAGTAGACTCAAAGAGCTTTCCAATCATATTAAATTCAAATATTAAGACTTTGTGAATTAATACAGAAAAATAAAACAAGCTCAATGTTGGAAAACTTTGTTCTTATAAAACAGCTTTCTTAAGTTAATCTATTTCTCAAAACCAATATTATTAAAATTGTATTAAGTCCAAAATGAATAAGTTCACTTTAAAAACAACAATTGGACTTTCATTTAAGCTCAAATAAATAATCTTTAAAGATAGATTTGGTTTGAGAAATATAAAAACAAAGAAAGGTTTGTTTAAGCTTTGAAAATCATATTATTTATTTAGTACCAAAATATAAAACTTAGAACATGTACTAAATAAATCTTTTTCAAATCTTGATCAAGTTTATTTAGCTTTAATGTTTTGTTATTTCAAAATAAGGATCAATTCAAGGTTAACACATGATCAAGGGATTAACCAAAACCTTGATGACCAATTTTATATTACATTGTTCGATCAAAAACAAGTTAGAATGTCTCTACCATTTTGCTTTAAATCAAACACATGTAAAAAAAATAAAATTCGCCAAAAAGTTCACTAACTCCACATGTAGAAAAGTAAACAAGAACACAAGCAATCAAACATGAAATGAACAACATTTGGCTATAAAAACAAGCTTGAAAGATTTGGCTAAGCAATGGGGAATGCTTGGCCGAATGGCATTTCCACAATCATGCAACCTTCAATAGAACATGTATCAGCTAGAACATATATCAAACACTTAGAAAACTTACTTGTAATGGCATTTTATTACCTAAAGATTGTAATCAAACATGTAGTAAGCTACCTAAAGAGCAAATATTAGAAATATGAAAACTAACCAAACATCACATGCAAACTGTGAAAAACATGCAACAAGCATGCAAATACCATACAATATATAACATTTAAATCATCAAAATACATTATTCAAAGAAAGGAAAAAAATAGAAAAACACCCAAAAAAGGCTAGACCATAGAGGAATGGAGGCTTGGCTAACCTTTCCATAAGCTTTTTAATGGTGGAATGTTTCTTTTCCTTGATCTCATTTGTTTCAAAACCAAACTATTGATTTGTTGGTTGAATTTTTTGATTAAGTTTGGAGTTATGTAAGGAAACAACCATGGAGAAAGTTGTTCCTCTTTGAAAAATTATAAAAAAATCAAAGAAAACTAACATGGAAGGGCATAGAAACTATCATGAAAATGCATAGGAGTAGAGATAGATTTATACCTTTCAAAGCCTCTCCCAATTTTTTTTTCTCCCTTTTCCAACTGTTGCTTCCTCCTTCAATTCCTAACCTTAAATGATGAATATAAAGGCCATGCAAATGCATGAGAGCCTTTGATCAAAATTGTATCCAAAGGTTACTAGCTCTTATCCAAGTTTATTTTCTAAGCAATCATCTTTCACCTTGAGATTTAGGCTTTTGAAAGATTAATGGTTCATGATGAATCCAACACAAAATAAGATTTTTGGTGCATTTGGAACAGAGTGAAAAAGACCCTTTTGCCTTTTTTAAAGTTTTGATCTTTTATGCAATTTTCTTGGAAAAGCATGATTTCTTCTTTGTTTTTGTGATTTTAATACACCAAAAATCATAAAATAATATGAAAACATGATTTGAAAGTTTTTGTGAAAAACTGACCTTGGGAATATCTTTCGCTTCTTGTCCTAGTGGCAAAGATGTCTTAAGGAAGATATTAAAGCTTGGGTTCAAACCAAGCCACCCTTCCCCTTTTCTATGTAATAAGGCGTTGCCTTCCTTTGAACAAAAAAAAATTACAAAAATGCCTGTAAAAGGGTATTTTGGTAATTTCATACCTCTGAAGTGTGATTGCGATTTTTTATACACCAAAAATTATAAAATAATTTCAAAACACGATTTGAAGTGTTTCACAAAAAATTGAACTCGAAAAGATCAAATTACAAAAATACTCCTAAAAGGTATTTTAGTAATTTTGCACATGCCAAGGTGCGATCAAAGTTTTTAATACATCAAAAATCATAAAATAATACGTAATCATGATCTAAAATCTTTCATGAAGAACAAACTTCGAAAAAGTTAAATTATAAAAATACCCTTGAATGGTATTTTAGTAATTTTACCTTTCCCAAATTACAATTAGGGTTTGTAGTGCATTAAAATCATCAATTTCAATCCCAAGCCTTGTTAATCCTATTTAGTTGTGAAATTTAAAAGTTTACCCAAGTTTTTTCTGATTTGACAAATTTTGACCAAATTTGACCAGATTTGATTTTTTTTAATCAAGTTTGACCAAATTTGACATGAGGCATTTGGGTCAAATTGATCCTAAATTCGATTTTGAAAACTTGTCAAAGTTAGGGAGATTTTAGATTTGAATTGAGTTGGACAACTAGCTAGATTTTATTAAGATAAAATTAAGTGTTTATAAGAATGAAAATACTACTTTAAAGCTTGTGTTTTATGTAGCAAACACAATCTTAATGACTTTTCACTACTTTGAAGTGAGGGAGATAAAATTTGAAAGAGAGTTTGATGGAATTTTGGATATGCAAATGAGTGGTTTGGCCATCTCTATTTAAAAAACCAAAGAGAAGGGTTAGGACCCTTTATTTATGTCATTCCACTAAAAAAAGACAACCTTAAACCAAATCACACCTTTATAAATGATTATAGACATAATTATTCACCTTTATTATAGTAAAAAATCATATCTCATACCAAGAGAAATCATTCAAAAAATCACACTTTTTGCTTGAATAGTAGGGTGGTATTTGAATTCCCTTCATGGGTATTCGAATGCCCAATGTGTCGAATGGTAATATTTTGATGCTCTTCATGGGTATTCAATGCTCTAGTGATATTCTATTGAATAATCCGAAACAATGGGTGGGCATTTGAATGCCCTAATAGGGTATTTGAATTACTTCAAACAAAAAGATGGCTTCCAAATCATGATATTTTAGTATTTGATCTTCATGTTTCCAAATCATGTTTCTTTCTTACTTAACTTTGATTTCTCATAATACACTATTAAATCTTAACTTAATCAATTTCCTTTCACTATTTTGAAAATTATTCCAACATGGCAAAGATATTATGTCAAATTTTTAAATAGAGGAGTCACAACCTTGTGCTTTAGATTTGGGCTTTTATGGGTTTTTTTTTTATTTGTAAATCTAAATCGATAAAAAAGTAAGGAAGGTAAAAAGAAATTTTTGGATAACTTTTAGGTTATTACTAACATCATCAACAATAGTAGTTGATAGTGCCAACATCATATTCTAGAGTTAAAAGTGGTCATAAGTAGTTGTTCTTGAGTGTTTAAAAGGGTAGGAGAAAGTCAAACTTAGAGAGAGGGAAAAAGAAGAAACATAAAACAAAATAAAGAACAAACAAATAATGAAAGGCAATAAAAAAATCCATCATCTAGTGTTCCATATGGATTGAAAAAGTCCACATCATCAGAACTCAAACAATTAAATGATAAAAGTTTGCAACAGAAGCTAAATTAATGCCACGTCATCTTATCAATATACACATCAACATATTTAACAGAAGAAATTTAAACCATATTATCATTTGGATCAAGATTTTAAACATGGAAAGTAAAGGTAATGTCAATATTGAAATCATTATAGAGAGACTAAATTCACATTTTTGCTTAAGTATATGGATTGGTAGCACAATTTGATATTTTGGATTTGAATAATTTTGATTTTAGATTTTTTGAATTTGACCATTGGATCATTGGGGTTTAATACTTTGGTTAATTAAATTTAATACTTTGGTTATTCATATTTAATTTACTAACTTCTAAAATAAAAAATATAATTAATATTATATAAAAATTAAAATGTTAAAGTTAAATAATTTAAAAATAATTTACTAATAATATGAAATTATATATTTTTAAATATAAAATTAAATGATTAAATTTTTAATGAATTTTATTGACTAATATTTAGTATTTGTTTTCAATAATTCATGTATTAACTATTAATTTATTATTAGTCATTCATATTAATATTTGATACAATCATATTCGTTTTACATTATTCATGAGTAATGAATTGAAAATGAACAAATAATTGGATAATTTCAAGAAGACTCCCCGTTAAAGTCATCACTTAAGAGTAAATAATGTAAAAAAGAGAAAATGTGATTAGCATTGATTACTTAATTGGCATAATAGTCAAATCTTAAAACTTAAAAAAAAAATTAAAATATCAAAATTAGCTAGATATAGTATTAATCTAATTTAAATAATTAACCTTTTGAATAGCTAATAGTACAAATTTACAATTAAAAATGAAGATGACATAATTGTCTATTGGTTATTCGCGTGGCAAGGCATAACATGACTTTACCTGGTAAGTTTGGTTTTAATTTTTAACTTTTACATCATGTTTGGATTGAGGTAAGGGGAGAGAAAGGAAAGGAATGAAAAGGAAACAAAAGGAAATGGGGAATCCTTTCCCTTATTTGTATATGACATAAAAAATAAAGAAAAAAAAAAGGTATGCTTAGCTCCTCATGGTTTTTCTCAACTTTCTTCATTTTTTAACTAATCCAAATTAGGAAAAAGGAAGAGAAAGGAAAAGAATAAAATTTGTAAAATATAAAATGACTATTATATTCTTATTATATTCTTATTAATTTCTCTAAATTAAAAGTGTATGATTTTGAATTCTGAAATTAGATTGAGAATACAAAACATCATTTAACAATAAATTTATTGTCTATAATTTTTTTTCTTATTTTTATGAATTTGATAAATTTCATTGATAACTATTTTTATAAAAGAAATAAAAGAAAATTGAAAACGTGAAATATGTTAACATAAACATGTAAATGTTAAGCAAAAACAAAGATTATCGAAGGTTATAATAAAAAAAATAATATAATAAATCATTTCCTTCCATTTCCATTATTTAACAAAACAATGATTGTTAAAATTTTTTTACTTTGTTTTACTTTATTAATTTTAGCTATATAAATAAATGATACATATATCTTTTCCTTTCCTTTAATTAACTTTCCTTTCTTTTTCTTTACTTTACTTTCTTTTCTTTTACTAATGTTTATCCAAACATAACGTTAGGGTATAAGATTTGATTTTGAGTTTTAATTGTATATATGACAAAAACAATATAAATACATATATAAATTATACTGTATAGTTTTCGTAAAAAATTTTAAAAAGTTTATTTTTTTAATACAATTAATCTTAATATTAAATACTTATATATTATAAGATAATATTATGATTCTACATCTAAATTATATATTTTTAAAATTAATAATTTTTATCTTTATTATTTATTAATAAATAATAAAACTAATAAAATTTTATATATAAAATTAAATTAATTAATTGATCGCCTTTTATCTTTTGATATTTTCTTTTCTTCCAAAACTTAAAATATAAAATATAAACAAAAACCAAAAAATCTCGCCAATTTAATTCCATCCTTAAATTTAAGGTTAAGTCATTTTAAATTTAAATTAATATCTTTTTGAATTAATTCGAATATAAATTAGATTGAAATTAAATCAGATTAAATTCAAATAATTTGAAGTTCAAATAACATCAAATTTAAAATTTAAATTTGAATTAATTTAAATACAAATCATGTAAAATTTAAATCATATCAATTTTGAATTATTGATTTTTTTTTATCAAATTAAAGATCGATAATAGGACGAATTTTTCTATTCACGTAAGCTTTTGCCACACCTTCCCTAAAAGGCATCGAATAAGACAGCGCCATGGCAATAGACAAAATTATCCCGCGTTGGAAAATGGAAGGCATGATATTGATAATGGATAACTCTTCCTTCTTTTTCTCGGCATTTCTATTCCTTACCTTAACTCTTCAAATCACAATTTCAAATCATAATTATCCAAAAGAAAAAGAAAAAGAAAACAACACAATTTCGCAACAGACTTGGTTTTGGCTTTGGCTTTGGATGCTAACAAAAATTGAGCACCAAATAGGGCACCACCATTTGAGAATGTCAGCTTCCTTTTCTTGCATTTAAATGACATTTACTAATGAAAGATTAGTTTAATCGATAAGAATTAATCATAGAGATCTTAAATTCAAGTTTAGTTGATAAATTTTTATTAAAATTATCTCAAATATATTACTTACAATTATTATTCTTAAATTATAAGATGTGACATATTTTGCTTTAATTTAAAAAATTACACAATTTATTTATCTAAATTTTTTTCACAAAAAAAATTTAAAACATTCATTACATGCGCCATAGACAGTTTAATCCACCATAAAAGCCTCCATCATGACATTCACATATAACATTCCACCCATTACATAAATTATAAATATCAACGCTTCCTAAATTTCAAATATGAATTATTTTTTTCAATGTAATTTCTTATTAAGATTATTAGGCAATGCCAAATCATGTTACAGAGCAAAATTCTCATTTGTTAATATATATCAAAACCAACCTTTTAAAAGTAATTAAAGCAGCCTGGTCTAAAGTCGAAACAGATCAAAAGTTGCACCAAAAGCAAAAGCCGAAAAACTAAAAGCAAAAGTAATAATTACAACCACCGAGATCCACCCAACAAGAACAAATGGGACAGATATCCACATCAAAGTATAAATGTAAAAAAAAAATAAACAAAAAGCAGTGGCCAACGGGGAATTAAGGGGAAAAGAGGGGGGAAAAAGAAAGATACAGACAATTGGCACCCTATAAAGGAAATAATAGACCGAGGTCAAGCATACAACAAAGCCACCAAACTTAACATGCTAATTATGGACATAACAAAAGCAGGGATAATCCATCTACCCGTTAGAGAAAATGGTATTATGGCAGCCATAACCTAACTCATCGAGAATCATCTGCATCATTGACATTATCAGGTTGTGCATCAATACCTTCTCGCAAACTAGAACCACGATGCTCCTCGATACGCCTTGTTACTTCAGACATGGAGGGGCGCTTGTCAGGGTATTGGGCAGTACAATCTACTGCAAGTTGCAAGAGTTGAACCATCTCTTCCTCCACATTCTGATACCTGAGGAGTTCAAGATCAAAAACCTCAGAAGTCCATTCCTCCCGAACAACAGACTGCACCCATCTTGGGAGGTCAATCCCTTCCTCATTCAAGATTGAATGGGTGGGGGCTTTCCCAGTCAATAGCTCCAAAAGCAACACGCCAAAGCCATAAACGTCAGCCTTTTGTGAGGCTTTGCGGGGGTCAGTTACCTCTGGTGCCCGGTACCCAGTCACTCGGCTGGGTGTGGAGGAAGGCCCTACAAGTTGTGCTAGGCCAAAATCAGAAACTCGAGCTTCATAGGATTTAGTGAGGAGGATATTTGATGATTTTATGTTTCCGTGAGAGACATTAGGGCCTTGAGAGTGCAGGTACTCGATTCCACGGGCAGCTCCAAGAGCAATTCCAGATCTAATGTCCCAGTTCAGTGGTGTCCTTCCTGCTCCTTTGTTCCCTGCATCCCAAAAGTTAACAGTATAAATATGAAGGAAAAATTAATGCTGAATAGAGCACTACCATTCCCGACCATGATGTAATCTCCATAAATAGCTGAAAATGATGCTAAATATATCAACCAAGTTTGATGACAAACACTTGGACGAAAGCGAAATTGAATTTTGCTCATAAAAGTAGAGGCAAATGGCAGAATGAGAAGATCAACGCAGCATACGAAGAATGAGTAGCATCCACATATGAAATTGAGCAAGTTCAAAAGAAGCAAATTCAGAATTACTTTAAATTCCACTCATTTAAGCAACCTATTTTATCAGTTTTTTTAAAAGAGAACCAACCCATAATCTCCTCACAGATAATTCAGGCATACGAAATGAATCCTCATCTAAAATAATAATAAAAAAAAAACAAAACAAAACTCAGTAATCATCTCCACCAACGGATGATGGATAATGTAAATGATAACAACTATTCACCAACATAAATCTGCAAAAAGCAAAAGCAATGAATGATCCAAAAAGGGTTGCTCTGAATTTTTTTAAAAAAAAATTGCTCACCATGCAAAAGGGCAGATAAGCTTCCCATGGGCATGTAATCATAGACAAGAAGCTTCTCATCCCTACTGTAATAGTAAGCTATGAGAGGGACCAAATATTGATGATTCATAGCTCCAACTCCTTCAATCTTATCCTTAAATTCCCTCTCAGAAATTGTCACATCCTTGAGCCTCTTGACAGCCACTGCATTTCCACCTTCCAACACTGCTTTATATGCTGTTCCAAACGTTCCTTTACCTAAAACCTCAGCGGAAGCTCTCAACAAATCCTCCAAATCAAACACTGTCGTCGCATTCCCAAAGAAAACCAACTTCTTAGCTCCGGTCCCATTGGTTTCACCTGCTTTCACTCCACCACCACCCACCATTGCTGCTGCTGCTGCTGCCGCCGCCACTGAATACCCATCTCCATATCCACCATTCTCCAATTCCCCACCTGATTTATCTCCGGGAATCCCCAATTCTTGATTTCTAATCGAAGCAATGTCAATTGACCTCCTATTCTTTCTACTCCTTTTTCTACATAAAATCATCAAAATCAAAACAATCAATAGAAATCCCAGCACAGATCCAATCACAATACCTGCAATTGCACCCCCAGACAACTTGCTCTTCTTCTCTTTCTCTTCTTTGTTCTCATCTGTTGGATTGGCAGGCTCAGTCGCATTCCCAGCAACAGCAGTAGCAGGACAAGCCTTATCAAGTGGTTGTCCACAAAGCAAATTCCCCAGAAAAGCACCGGACCCATATTTCTGTAACCCCTTCGGGATTGACCCATTCAACAAATTATTTGACACATTAAACTGATCGAGATTTTGCAAAGAACTCAAATCAGGTACAGACCCAGAAAGGCTGTTGCTATCAAGAAGCAAAGTTCTTAACCTTGTCAAATTGTTGAACCCAACAGAAATTTCCTCAGAAAAATTATTACCGCCAAGATTTAGCCTCACTAAATCATGAAGACCAAACAAGAACTCCGGGATCTCACCCGAAAAACGGTTCCCTTGTAAGTAAAGGTTTCGGAGATTTTCACAAAGAGCAAGATCCGAAGGGAGTTGTCCGGTTAAAGAGTTGAGACGGAGACTCAGCGTGCGCAGCTGAGTCAAGTTCCCGAAAATGCCAAGTGGGATTGCGCCAGAGAGTGCAACACCAGGCAGCCTAAGCCCTGTAACGCGGTTCTGCTCGCACCTGACCCCAAACCAGGAGCATGGACTCTGGCTAGAGATGTTCCAGAACAGGGTTCGACCTCCGACCGAGGAACGAAGGGCCAAAAGCGCTACTCTGTCAGTGACAAGATCTGGTTTGGTCACCTGTATTAGAACTACAAAAAGAACGGGAATGAAAAAGAATTGGGTTCGCATTCTCCGTTTTGGCCGTTGTTTATGTTTTGTTTAAAGACTAGGAGGATGAGGATATGATAATGCGGGTAATATTTGCGGATTTTGCCCCTGTTTTTCTCTTGTTTGGCCTGGAGGCATTCACAGAAGAAAAGAAAAGAGAAGAGAGTGTTAATGAGAGAGCATTTTTTCTGTGTTGAGTGGGTGAGAAGGGATGCTGTGAAGGAAATACAGAACATTACACAGGAAGAGAGAGAGTGTGAGGCAAAGGCAAACCCCAGCTGTATACTGCTGCTTAGTCAACAGATTTCCTTCCTCCTTTTTGTTTGTTTTGTCATTAAATATTTTCTTTAAATATCTAAATTAAAATTTTAAAACATTTTTATTACAATATTTCCATTATTTTTTGTTCTTTTTCTAGTGATAACTGATAGGAATAAAATCTCTTTTTATTTTAGTGGGTTTTCTTCTCTAAGTATTTTATTTGAAGGGGCAATAAGGGTATAAAAAAATTAAAAATTTGGAAAATTAATTTAAAATTATAATATTTAATGTAATTCATATCAATTTTTTTATTCAACTTGAATTAAATTTAAATATTAAATATATATATTAAATTTGAATTAAGAGATGAAAAATTTTAAAAATTAAATCCAATTAATTTTTTTTAATTTTTATATATATTTTAAATTTTTATAAAATAAAAATAATAATTTTATATTAAAATTTATTTAAATATATTAAAATTTTATATTAAAATAATATATAAAAAATTAAAAAATAATAAATCAAATCAAATTAAAATTTTATATTAAAATTTAGTTTGATTCAATTCAAATTGAATAAAGATTTTGATTCAAATTTTAATTAAATTTTAAATTTTTATAATATTATATATTATTTAAAAAATTAAATCGAATCTAATACGAATAGTTATCACTTCTAAACGTGATTTTATTTTGGTCTTTGCGAATTAGGATATTTAACATTGTCTATTTATTATGTTCAATCGGGGAGATTTTTTTTAATCAGAAAATCCGCATAGTTTCAGCCACGTTGTTGCACAGAATATGGATTCAGCCTTTGGATGCCAGCTTTAACTGAAAAAAGAAGGGCATTGGCAGTTTGGTTTCTCCGATTCAATCAATAATCTATGGAAATATATTAAATAGAGTTTTTTTTTTTATTATTTTTTAAGGTTTCAATTGAGGCCTGTTTGAGTTTTTTTTTTTTTTTTTCTAAATTATGAAATAAAAAAATACAGAAATACAAAATCCTTTAAAATCACAAAACTAATAAAAAATATCATCAAAATCTCAATTAAAATATAAACTAAAGATCCACAATAAGAAAAATGAAATTAAAAAAATTCATTAAATAAAAAATTAAAATGAAAACCTTGATAAAAATATGCACTCAATTAAATACTATAGATATCAATAACTATTAATTTGATAATAATAAAAAATAAAAAAATATAATTATATTAATTAATTATAATTTTAAAAATTATTTTAACTTTTTTATATGTTATTTTAATAAATTATATATTTTATTTATACTATAGCTTTATAATTTCAAAAAAGAAATGAATGAAAGCATAAACATAACATACTTAATAAAATAAAACAGAATTAAATAATATATTTGAAATATTTATTTATTTTATACTTAGTATATTTATTATATAAGAAATAATATAATACATAAAAATTATATTCATCCTTTATTTTTTTAGTAAAATTTTTGAAAGATGGGGATTAAAACTATAGACACGTACCTATATTGATCATTAAATAAAATATTTAAGTATTAATTTTATTTTTATTTTTAATATTATTAAAATAATTTTTTTTAAATTTAATTAATTATATTAATTAATATATATTAAAAATATAAATAACTTTAAAAATTACACATATTTAAAAAAAAAAATTATTTTGCAACAAAGCACAATAAATTGTAACATGGTAAATGTCCACTCGAAAACTTTTTAATCTATTAAGAGTGCGTTTGATTCAAAAAAATTCATAAATATTTTTTTTGAAATCATGATTACGGGTATTTAATTCATATGTTTGGTTCAGAGTAATCTGATTAAGAAAAAAATGTCAAATTTTTAATAGTACCAAAAGTCTTGAAATTAGAAACTCTTTTTTCCCTATGATATTTTAGGATTTTAAAGAGAGGAAGTTATCTTATTTATAAATTTGACTAGAATGAAAAATTATCACATAACTGTTACCCTTTTGAAAAATATATCTAGAAGTTATTGGAACTCAGATGTAGGTTTTTGCCAGTGACATTTTAATTTTTTTATATTGTAATTAAGGTATTTGATTTGAAGAAACACCTTAATTGATAATCAATTAAGACGTTTTTGTACACAGACGCTTTAAATGATCATCAATTATAATGTTTCATGCATAAAATGCTTTAAAATGATTAATGCATCAATTAATTGATGATTAATAAAGAATTGCCTTGATTGATGATCAATGAAGGCATTTGGCATTTTCTTCATCAAATGCCTTAATTGATCATTTTAGGATAAATATTTTTTTTTCGCTTTTGAAGATCGTGTAATAAGGCATTTGTGTATCAAAATGCTTTAAATAATTGATCAATTAAGTTATTATAAAAAAAGATCATTTAAGGCATTTTTGTATATAAAATGCCTTAATTGATCAATTATTTAAAAAACAAGGATCAATTAAAGCATTTGTGTATAGAAATGCCTTAAATGATTGAGCAATTAAGGCATTATAAAAAAAATAAAAAAATCATTTAAGGTATTGTGTACAAAAACAACTTAAATGCTTGATCAATTAAGACATTTGGTTGCATAAATGCCTTAAATGATTTGCTGCAAAATTTATAAAGATATCAATTAAGGAATTAGTTACACAAAAGCCATAATTGATCTTATTTTTAATTTATAAAAAGAGGGCGTGCAAAGTATCAAACGCCTTAATTGATCATTTTTCTAACATTTTTCCCTATCAATTAAGGCATTAATGTTTTGAAACACCTTAATTGATGATATTTTATAAATAAAAACAATAATCAATTAAAATACTTATTTTCTTTTGCTGTTAAAAGCATCATTTGTCATTTTGGATATATATTATTAATAAAACAAAATGAAAAGTTGCCTTTATATATGTTAAGAAAATTATGGTAATTGTACAAAAATTAATATATGTGGATTCCTCCCAACCAAACGAGTGACTCTAAATATAGGATGTCATAAATATGAAAGAAAACCTTGGGTATCACACTTTCTCAAGGATCACACTTTCTCTTAAAATCCAAGATTCCATGAACCAAACACTTTAAATGCTTCTTGTGCTAGGAAAAATGATTTTCATGCCAAATACTTTACTATTATCCATAATGTTATGTAACCTTTTTTGTTTTCCAAAAATATGTTATAATTAGTAAGCTTATTATATTATTTATAGATCACTGTTTCATATATTATCAATAAAATTTTTAAATTTCACAAATAAAATTAAAAATTATCATTAGTCTCTTTTCATTATATTACTTTTTATTTTTAAGTACCTTTTAAACAATTTATCAATTTTCTAACTCTATTGATAAATTTAAAAACTTTAGATAATTTTTCATTATTTCTTACCAAAAAAATACTATATTATTTGCTTTTTATGGGTGAAAACCTATTCAATCAAACTATATAAAACTTGCTTTTTGTCTAATTTTGTTTATCAAAATACACGCCTTATTAATTCAATTAAGCAAAAATGTAAAGTGCCTCAAAGAACCAATGACAATGCATAAAAAAAATTAACTCATTTTTTATTTTTTATACAATGTTTTATTTTTGAAATTAAAAATAAAGAAAATGACAAAATTAGGAAAAGAGAAAAGAAAAAGAAAGAAATTAAGGAGCTGGAGGAAAGAAAGGAAAACAAACCATAGAAAGAAAAAGAAATGAGGGGAAAGGGGATGGTATCTCTCTCCCTTTTCATTTCCTATCTTTCTTATTGTTTGCAATTTTTTATTTTTTAATATTTTTAATTTCATTTTTTGTGAATTGACATAACATTTTTAGACACATGAAACATGTTTTATTGAATTTTTTAACACATCATCCATTTGATTAATGAAATTAACAAGGTGTGTAATCTTGTAACAAAATGAAAATTCCAATACTTAATCTCATTTTGTTCTTCAAACATCAAATTAAACATTTTTTATAGTATGGGTATGGAATGTATAATTAACAAACAAAGATACTTTGATTAGATAGTACTTGACAATAAATAAGTACTATCATGTCTTAGGCTTTTATGTTCTTATAGATGGTAATTAGGAAGGTTTGCATCAATGTATCTTCAAATTCGAGTTAATTTCATTTTCATTATTTTGAAATTAAAGTTTAGTGGTCTCCAGTTGGACTATTTCAAATTCAAGTAAGTTTAGGTTCAATTTATTTCAGGATCAATCACTTTCGCTTAATCATAATTCAAGTCCTTTTGGATTAAATTTTTTAATTTTACAAGTTTCAAAGTAAATCGATTTCAAGTTCAAGCCATTAAATGGATTATTTCATGTTCATATTGCTTCAAGTGAGAGCTATTATGAGATTAGATGCTCACTTTGGATTGAAAAGTTCGATCAGTGCAGCGTGACTTTGGGGGAGGGATAATCGCCTTGTAAACATGTTTGGATGACAAAAGACAGCACAGTGAAAACATCTTGGTTGTGCTACACCTTTAGTTATAAGCTGAACCTTTATGGGTCTTGTGAAAAGCAATTGCAACTGTTTTCTATAATAATTGTCCTTTATCCTTTTTTATTTTTTTCAAAACTTATTTTTTTTCATTTTATTTTACTTTTAAAATTTTTAATTGAAAAGTTTTTAAATAATTTATTTTTTACAAAATTAAAATTTTAACTTTTAGTTATTTATTAATAAAATTATTATTTGATATAATGAGAAAACGTTAGATGTATTCACTTTAGCAATATATGGAATGGTGATTTTTCTAAAACTGTTGGTTATATTGAGATAATAGTAATGGATCTTTTTGAATAGGTAGAGAAATACTATAATCCATCATTGGCAATATTGGCAAAAACCATCAGGTTGTTAACCATTGTCGCCAGAGTGGAAGATGCTTCGTAGAAAGTACACCACTATTATACTTATGGATAAAAAACCATTTTGAATGTAAGAAAAGTGCCTTTTTAAAAGTTTATTTTTGTAATTAGGCTCCAATTTAAAAGTTTTGTGAAAGTAAATGGCCAAAGAAGAAATCCAAGAAAGAACAAGTGGCTTTCCTATAGAAACTCATGAATGCATAGGTGAAATGGTTGATTCCATGGATAAGTCAAGAACCTATGATTTATCAGTGTGGAAATTAGATTGTGGTTATGCTCTTATGACTATAGGCAGTAACAAGTTGTGCACCATTCATGGTATGATGGCAATGTGGAGCAGAATAGTTCATTCCTATAACATATAAACTCGATTAGGTGAATTTTCTTTACAGTGAGCTTGAAGCATTCCAAAAGATATATAATATGATCTAAGCATGGAAAGATCCATGGAAAGTGAGTGATAGACCCTTTACTGATAAGGTTACTCATGTAGATATGATTTAGAGAGCAAGGCATAGGAAACATGTCATGTTTACTGTAAAGAAAGAAAAAATAAAAGAAATGCCCTCAGAGTTGGAATTTATGAAGAAAGAATATGAAGATGAAACAAATAAGAGGAAGCAGGAGATTTAAAGACTTCAAGAAGAAAAAGAATGGTTGAAAAATATGGTAGAAAAATAAGAGGTTAGAATTTGAAAGATTGCTAAAACGTGATACAACTATTAATAATTTGTCAAAGTTTCATCAAGAATGCAAGAAGTTATGTATCAAAGTGAGGGCTAATGAGATAAATGCTATTGAATTGACTAGCAAACATAAAAAGCTAAAAAAACAATGTGCCAAGATGAAATATGCCTATATTTAGGCTCATAGAGACAATAGCATGCTAAGTGACTACATTTGATATAGAAGGTGAATGAGCAAGAGAATTATATTGTTGCACTCACTAAAGAACAAAAGGAACTTTTATACCAAGTGTGGTCTAGCAAGAGAGAGAATTTAAGAAGACAGCGATACGTAAAGCATTTGGAAACATAATCCTCTAAAGTGGTAGGCAAAGTAGTGGAAATGGCTCAAAAAGCAATCATATTGATCAATAGATCAATACGAAGTAATGCATGAAAAATATAATTGAGCCAAAAGATCAATATGAGCAAATCAAATGCTTTTATAGATGTAATGCATGAATAATAGGCTCTATTTGAAAAAGTTTTTGAAATTAAAGAAAGATTTCTTATTAAATATTGTCACAAAGTAAATATTTTTTTGCATTCATGCATTTCTTGCATAAGTCATAAGTTTTTCCCTTAAAAATAAAAATAATAAAAAGAACATTTTTTTATGGCATGATCACCTAAGTTTTTTAGTTATGGTATTAAAGGTTCAAAGATAGTTCTATCTTTAAAAAATCTCAAATAGCCTATTCGTCACTCGTATAATACTAGAGCTTAAGCAAATATCATAGAGCAGGAGTAAGCTACTCGAATTGAGAGAACTAAAAAGGTACAAAAAGAACAAAAAAGGGATCTGAACAAGATAATAGACATGTTCAAGAATTTGGACAAAGAAAAAATGGTAGAAAAAGGTTCCAATTTGTAAGAGTAGTTATAAGACATGGTAGATCTTTTATACACCTTAAGTTTTAAGTTTTGTTAATGCCAAACCGTTTAAATGGCCAAGGCGCAAATTCTCATATCTAGGAGATATCCATACACTTATCCAAGAATTACGTATACAATTGCCCTAAGACAATTACAAAGTTTATTAATATGATCTTTGTAGAAAAACCGTATGAGCCAATCTTAATTCCTAATTTGGATGATCCAAAAGAAAAAGAAAAGTTGGGAATGAAAACACTTGAGATAGCAAAGGACGCAAGTCCTCAACAAAACATAAAGATATTAGAAGAAAGGTTGAGATCCATAAAGGGGATTGGTTTTTGTGGCTTTATAGATACATGTGAGCTTTGTTTAATCCTAGAAATGGTCATCCCACCTAAGTTTAAGATTTTTGAATATGAAAAATATGATGGTACGCCTGATAACCCATATCACTATGTACTACTTTAAATGGCCGCTCATGTTTGTAACAAAAAGTTATTGATGCATGTATTTTAAGATAGCCTCATAACTTTTGCTACTAGATGGTATGTTTAGCTAGACAAGACTTGTATTTATTCTAAGAAAAAGCTTACAAGGGTGTTCATTTTTCAATATCAATATATCATAGATTTAGCCACAAATCATTTGTCTCTAGTATGAAAAAAAAATAATTAAGAGCTTTAAAGAATATGAACAGAAGTGGAGAGATGTGGCTGCATAAGTACAACCACTCTTTACGAAGAAAAAAACCACTATCCTATTTATCAATACTTTAAAAGCTCCTTATTATGAAAAAATATTGAGAATGCAACCAAAAAACTTTACAGACATGTTGATTTTAGGTGAGATAATAAACAATATCCTAAAGAATAACAAGCTTGATGTAGGAAAGACAATTGGTGCAAAGAGAAGTGGAGCACCTAAGAAAAAAGAAAGTGAAATTAAAATAGTAAACTATGTGGGACAATAGTTTAGAGGTTTCTCTCTATTCATTTTACCCATGTATCAAACTCCTTACTAATTGGGCTATAAATGTATAGGCTTTTTAAGTAATAAAGTGATAAATCAAGATTGTCCTATAGAGATTGATCATTCGGGAAGTCTAGCCTAAGTACCAATCATTAATACATTCTAGCTATATTTAACACAACAACAGAAAGGTTGAATATTGATTTACATTTCAACCAACCTAAGGCAATGAACATGTAAAGCAAAGAAAACTAAACAAACATCAAATGAACATGAAAGAAAACCTAAGGAACATGTAATTTAATGCATGAAATGCTTAAAAGCAAAATATAACTTGTATGTAAAGTGCAAAAATAAAAAATGAACTTGAGAATGAGTGTGTAAAAGTCATAATTTCTAACTAGAAACATCAAATTGTTAATCAGCATGAAAAGTAAAGGATCTAAACTAATAATGCAAAGAATTTAAATGCACTTGAATGTAAAAACATCAATATAAACTAGTTCTAAGTGCCACATAATGAAAAATGAGTGAATTAAATGCAAAAAAATTGAAGAACACATAAGACTGAAACTAGATCTCAAAATAGAAATTCAAATTTTCTAAATCTTAAAACTTAGACCTACACTTCAATACAGCAAATGAACTTAAGGCAAACTAAAGTAACATCAATTAACATGTAAACTTTAAAAACATGAAAAAAAAATTGGCTTAAAATGTAAAAAAACTTGCTCAATGAACTAAGAACATGCCCAAAAGTAAAAACAAAGAAAATAGCTAATTAGCAATTAATAGCTTGAATTTAAAGGCAAGGAATAATAAAACTTGAAGTAAACAAGTACAAGAGCAAGTGTAGAAGAGATCAAGAATCAACCAGTCACTTAGCATGCAGAAAAGCCACCATTAGTGTTGTCACCACCTATTGCCTTCTTTGCTGCCAAATTTTTAGCCTAGATTTTGATGATTTTTAGAAAAATATATAGTGTAATTTAACGTGCAATGAATGAAGAGTTTGGAGAAAAAATTCAACTAAAAAATCACTAGAAATCATAAAGTTTCAATGTAAAAATTGAAGGTAGTGCAATATTGAAAACAACCAAATAACATTGAGAATGCAAAGGAAAATGCAAGTAAGTGTGCAAGAAATTTAAAAGAATTGAAATTTCCTTGCAAAGTATTTAAGATAAATGAAAATTAAAGTGCAAGGATGTAATTTTTGCAAGAAAATGTGAAGGAATTTTCTCTCTAAAAAGCTCTCTAAATGAACAAGAAAACTCTTTGGAAAAAAAGTTACAAGAAAAATAAATTATAAAAATTGAAAATGGAGATCTTTTTCTAAATTCCACCCAAAGGTCTATTTATAGGCCAAGAATGATGTGTTCTGAATAATAAAATCACTCCAAAATGCCAGCTAGGGTGCCACAATGGAAGATATTTCTATGTTATCTAAGCTTCCTCTATAAGCTTCTCATTTGCACTATTTCTCTTATCATTTCTTCAAGTCCTTTTCCTTTGATATTTGAATCTCTAAAAGTCAAAATTATAACCAATAAAGAGCCTCCAAAGTGCCAACAAAAAAGATGTCCATTGGCCTTCCAATTAATTCAAATTTGGGTGCCACTTTTTTAATGCAATACATGATACATCACACAACTAGCAAGCATTCTTCTTAAAATTTGGGTGCCACCTTCTCTTCTTTTCCTATTCAAATTTCAGCCAATAAGACGCCATCTAGTTGCAACTCATTTAAAAATATTGCAAAAAAAATTCAACTCCTAAAGGTTGCTCAGAATGACCATTACTAGTCTACTCTTCCTAATTAGCTCATGCACTTACTACAAAAGTGGCAAAAACATTAATAAGCTAAAAAAGAAAAATATAAATGAAAATATAAGGAATAATACTTGAATTAAAGTTCAGTTAAGCTAAATAATGGAAAGGAAGTAATAAAAAAAAGTTAGGATAATTCTCCTAAAAGTGGCAATTGAATAAAGCAATGCACTAGGTTTGGCCAAATGATGGAATTGGCACCCAAAATGCTATCAATTTGACTCTAAATTATTGTTTTTCCTTTATATATATATATATATATTTTTACCTACACATTGAACATTTGCACATTAGTAGTATTTTTGCTATATTTTTTCAAAGAACAAGCATAAATTCATCATAAAAAGTCCTAAAAAGCTATGATAATTCTATAAAAAGATACAATTATTACCTTACCATTAATAGTGTGACTCCTATTTCTCACCCTTATCAACTAGTAGAGCAACCAACATATCCACCCTCTTTTTAGCCCTTCTTTCAAAAACTTACCTAAATGTACAATATATCACTAGACCGATGTAGAGACCTAACTAAACTAGTGGCCTAAGAGCACTTATAAACAACTAAGAAAAAACCACATTTGACCTTATCCCAATGACATATACAAACTTGCTCCCTTAGCTTGCGAAAAATCATATGTTAGCTCTTGTCCACCTTAAACCACTAAAACCTCCTTATCTTAAATGGTACAACTCCAATGCACATTGTGACTATCATTATGGGAATGTATATCATTCTACAAAAAATTGTACTACTTTACAACATAAGGTACAAGGCTTAATCAAAGTAGGCTTATTGAATATTGATAGAATAGGCAAAGAACTCCAAATGTTAGTAGAAATCTTTTTCTAAACCATGCTAGATTGACAATAAATGCTGTGATTGATGGCTATGCTTGCTATGTCAAAAGAAGAATAGATAAAGTCAAAACTCTAATGGCTAAAATGTTAGAAGCTTTGGTTAAAGCCGATATGCTTGGACAAGTAAAGCCCTACGATTGGCATGAGATGATTGACTTCACAAAGACTTACAATTATAAAAAGGTAATTTTGAAGCATTTTATTGAGAATTATGATCAATTTCACTAGGAGGTGTAAACGCTAATGGACTTAGGTCGAATTGAATTTTATAAAGAAAAAGTAGATTTGATAAATAATGAGATATCTACAATCAATGCACCATTGAAATTTATGTGTAAATCAGTGACTATTTATTATGATGATGAGCCAACCCTAGTTTTAAAGAAACTTATTTCTTGATTGATTATGACCATTAGAGTTCTCTATCCCATTCTATACCATAATGACAAAGTAGTTCTAAGAAAACATAATTGTGATGTCATGGTCAATTCAGACACCGTAAACATAATAAGAGTAGTAGGTATGACTCGGAGTGGGCGATGTTATAGTCCAAAAGTGCTCAAAAAAGCA
Organism: Durio zibethinus; assembly: GCF_002303985.1. Next base: position 13,988,236 of record NW_019167838.1, read on the forward strand.
AAAAAAGAGAAAACGAAGGTCAGAGATGAAGAAAGAGGTTAAAGTAACCCTATGACAATCCCAAATAAAGAATACCAAAAGCCAATCTTTGAAAATAAAGCTTATGAGTTTTTGAAGTTTATATATCATAGTGAATATAATGTGATAAAATAGTTGAATAAGATGCTAGCTAAAATTTCTCTACTATCACTCTTGTTAAGTTCAGAATCCCATTGTAATGCTTTACTAAAAGTGTTAAACTAAGCATATGTGTTCCCTAATATGTCTATTAATTTTTTAGAACACATCACTAGTAATTTAATGATTACAAACTATGTAACTTTTAACGACAATGAGATTCCATCAGGAGGTCGAAAAAACACTAAGGCTATTCATATCATTGTCAAATGTAAGAGCCACACTATAGCCAAGGTTTTTATCAACAATGGCTTTTCAATTATTGTTATGTTAATAACTATATTGGAAAGATTACCTATTGATGTATCTTACATGAAATTTAGGCATATGGTCATTCAAGCCTTTGATGGAACTCAATGAGAAGTGTTATAGGATATAGAGATATCATTGCAGATTAGTCCTTACAATTTTAATGTAAAATTCCAAGTTATGAATATCTCACCCTCATACAATTGCTTAATGTATAGGTCATGGATTTATATGGCAAGTGGTGTTCCATCTTTACTGCATTAGAAAGTTAAATTCATTATTGATGGTAAGCTTGCATGCATAGCAAAAGAAAAAAATTTATTTCTAATCCAACCTATGAACCCATATGTAAAAGTTATAGACAAGGTCTTAGAATGCTCATATAGATCTTTTAAGATTTTCAATGCTACTTATGTGACTGAAAGGTTTAAATTATATTCACCCAATCTGGGTACAACTATTGAGATAGTTGTCAAGCAGCTTATTGGCATGTGATGGCAACTCGAAACTAGACTTGAGAAAAACCTCCAAAAGATCACAAAGCCACTAATAATATATAAGAATAAGGATAAATTTAGCATGGGATATAAACCAATAAGAGATAAAATGAAAATGATGAATGAAAAGAAAGAAAGAAAGTGGTAGTTTTTAGATTTTGAAAACAATCAAACTTGACCAAAATTAGTGTTGCTTGAGAGGCAACCCAAGTTTTACAATTTCTCTATTATTCTATTATTTCATTATAATAAGTATGCTTTGATTTTGTTTCTTATTTTTGTTTTAGTAAGAATAAGGAGAACTCAAAGAAACTAAAAGAGCTTAAACAATTTGGCACCAAAAAGTAAAGATAGGGGAGTATCCTTTTTTTCGTTAACACTTAATCTTTAAGTTGTCTCATTAGAAATAAGGTGTAATTCAATTGTGGGGGAGGGAACTTTTTGTTCAAAAAATATTTTTCAAAATTTTTTCAAAATTTTTTCAAAATCATCCTTAAAAATCTCTATTTTTAAACCAAATTGATATGTTTGCAATCATTATAATGTTTTCTTAGTTAACTTTTTAGAAGACGATCATGATTGACTTAAGTATGAATCTTGGAAAAGTATGAATGTATTGAAAGTATAAAATGATGTCATGAGTATGATTTCCTCTTTATTGTTAATTTTCATGTTATGTGCACTTCAGTCTTGACCTATGATATGCATCATTCTCTATGAAAAGTTATACAAGTATAAAGTTGCATAGAAAATTTAAAACATGACTGTTACTTTAGACTTTCTCTACTCATCCCTTGAGGTAAATCCTAAACTTTACTTAATTTAAGAAATGATTTTAGGTAATCTTTAGACAGTTTGAGCTTTCAAGTTGACCCGTGTATAAATTATCCTTAGTCACCTTGTTTTTCTAGCCTATAACATCTTTTTTTTGTGTGATTACTCATATTAATTAAGCCCAAGCCCTTATTGATATATCTATCTTTTTCTCACCTAACCCTCCATCCGTATAGATGCTAGGGATAAAAGTATGAGAACTATATACTTAGGATGTAGGGAAGCGCAAGGCAGAAGAAACAAAAAGGGAGTTGAAAAAATAAAAGCCAAAAATGGCTATGAAAAAAATCCAAATAAAGCCAAAAATAAAAGACCAAGAAAGATCTAAAAGTAATGCATAAGCAAGGGTTCTTAAGCCTAAAATGTTTTCCATCATAACTTTACCCTAAGCCTTACATGACATGTCAATAAAGATCTATTGATCTTAAGTTAAGTATGTAAGTTTACATTAGTAAAGAGGGAATGAGGAAAGTAAGTAAGCATACTTTTCATAATTATTTATTTAGATTGCATGCATACATTAGAGATAGATTAAACATATACACTTGGAAGTTGCAAGAAATTGGGATCTTATTTTTGAATAAATTTTATGTTTTATTTATGTTCATAACAAATCCATAAATTATACCATAGTGTATGATTGATGACTTATGAGGCATTTAACATTGAATGTAAATATATTTGGTTGTAGCATGATTAATTGGAGATTATTTTGCTTAAAGACAAATAAAAAGTTAAAGTGTGGGGGTGTGATAATTGTAAAAAATATGGTCTTTCCAATGTGAATTTTGTTTAAAATTTTTGAAATTTCTATTAAATTCCTTCTATTTTATCCCTAAAATGCTTAAGTTCTTGTTTTTTACGGTTACATGAAGAATTTGGCAATGCAAAGGTTATTTAGACAAAAAATGCTTAAAAATCATGCAAAAAATACATATGTGACAAAAAGTTCGACCACGCATGAAAACCATGCAACCTAGGCAAAGGTGACAAACACATTCAAAGACAAAGAAAGCTAATTACTCAAGCTATGAAACATTCAGCTATAGGAAATTCAAAAGCCCCAAAAGCCTAAACACTACGCAATCATGTCCAGCTAAAGCAAAAAGGATAATAAATGAAGATTCTTTTAAAATTTAAAGGAGTTTGAAGACAAGTGAAACAAATCAAGCAAGATCATGGAGAAGAATGCAAACTACCTGAATCCTTCCCACATCTCCATTCAAATTTCAAATATGATTAACTTGGCATGGACACCTAAGTAAGGATGGCATAAGTGGACCAATCCAAGATCACCATTCGACCACACAAGCTTCCACCTAAATAAACATCTCTCATAGTTTGTAATCCAATCCTAGCTAAACATGAATATTTTTTGAATTCAAATGAGTTTTAGCTAAAAGTAAATTGTCTAGGTTTATCCCTCAAACCTATGGCCTTGTACTATAAATAGAACCCTCTAACTCACTCATAAACCATCCCATTTTCTACATTCTCTCTTTTCATTGTAGTTTCGATTTTAAGCAAATTTCTCTTGTAGTTTTTAAACAAGTTCGGTTAGGGTAACAGAATAGCCAAATCTCTTTTGTTTCCAAGTTTTCTCAATCTTTAATACAGGTTATTTCCAAGTTATCTTTAAAGCTCTTTCCTTTTACTTTTCATACAATTATCCAAGTTCATTTCCAAGTTTATGTGTTTTAGTTCTCCTTTTTAAAAGCTTTCAACTTTCTTACTTACTATCTCATTTACATTTGTTTCAACTTGCTATTTTATTTCTTGTTTTATTTGGCCACATGAAAAGCTAGCAAGCAAACAGCTTGTATAGCATTCAATCGGTCGTTAGCATCATTGCATTCGGTTTATGTTTTCTCAAGCTCAACTAGCTTTGTTAGGCCCTTGGTAGTTAAGTGGCCTTACAATTTCCACTGCCTATCTATTCGGCCTATACTTCATTAGACAACCTTGTAGTTATTTTTCAACTATTCTTTACCCAACTTTTGAAACATCTAACTATAAGTCCAAAAAGATAAATTTTGGTACTTGGTATCTATGCACCCATCACATGATCCTTAAGGAAATGATACTCACTTATCACTTTATTATGTAGTAGTGACCCTTGTACTTCAGGCTTAAAAAGTAATAATCAAATTAAGATGTTTTGAATATATTTTAAGCTTTTAAAGTTTTCATGTATTATGAGCATTTAATAGTTTTTTACAGGAATTACCCATGCAATTAACAAAATCTGGATTTTAAGTCCAAAAGTTAAAGAAAATATACTTTGAGCCTTTAAACTTTGGACAAGCTGGATTCTAGTTCAAGAAAGCTTAAACATTGTTTATAAGATGAATTTATATACAACATAAATTATTCTACATGCAAAGTTGATTTCTTTTTAAATCCTTACAATTAAAAGTATAGATAAACTTTATTTTATTCACTATACGCTAATATTATAAATATTGTTTTCTCAGTTTTAAACTATGACTCAATTATGATGAAACTAAGTTAGAATTATAGGACAAAAGATTGACAGGAATAAATGTTGGAAATATTAATTCAAAACCTTCTGTGAAACTTGTTGTTCTTGGACATAAAGTGTGTCCTAAGGAAGGAAATGTCCTTATTGTCATTCAAACTTTGACAATTTTAATCCATCTACTGAAGTTGGCTCTGGCAACATAGGGGTCAAGATTTTGACAATATCCAACCACTTAGTTTTGTTGCTAATTTGAATGTAGGTATCTTGAACCCCATATTTATATTTCAATATTAACAATTAAAGTTTGGTGATTTTCTTATTGAAGTTTGTCTTTGCATAACTGATAATAATGGTTGGACAACTTTGAAAAATTTATGGATATTACCTCCAAAAGAACACATTGTAGTGTTTGCAAACTCGGATAGGCAACCATTTGGTCAAGATTGTCAACTATTGGTTGGCTTTCTAGGAATGATTATCGTAATGGAATAAAATTACCTATTGATTATGAACTAACAAAAAGTGCTACTGGAGTAAAGATTGACGCTTTAAATTTTATTGAGGTACTAATATAATGTATATTAAGCTATTAAGTATTTTAATTTGGTAGATAGATTGTCAATATATTCTAACTTTTCATTTTATTTCTTTTTAGTTAAGATTTTTACTTGAAATATCTACAATTTTTGTGCTTAAGTCATTGGGAAAGAAATGAAAAGATTATAAGCATAACCTAAAAGAAGTATTTTAATTGAAATAATGATGTAGATGTGACAATGCAAAACCTACCTTAAAGTGTCATTATGTGGCAATATAAACATTTAGTTAGACTTTGGTATTCAAGGATAGGATAGGTACTAGTTTATAATTTCTTAACAATATTTGCTATACTAAAGAAGGCCTTTATTGTTATTAGTTGCCAATATGAATATTATACATATGTAATTTTTTTATATGATAGGAAAAAAGAAAAAATTGGGATAGCCAACAGAAAACAACAAAAGTAAAGCTATATGAATGGATAGGAAAGCTTTGCAAGAAAACAAAATGAAAAAGTAAGTTGTGTTTTAGTTTTTTTTTTTTTGGGACTTTTTGTGTCTTGAAGGTTCAAATTGTACATATGTTGCTATATTTTTTATTTAGTGACTTAGATGGCTCGATTATATGATATTAAACTTGTTCAAATAGTTGAACCTGAGTGTTTCACTTTGATTTGTGTAAAATGTTATGGTTTTAGTGTTTTTTGGACATTTCGTGTCGTTGAAGGGTAAAATTACAAATTTGTTGCTATATTCCTAATTTATTGACTTAGCTCAATTATATGTTATTAGCCTTGTTTGAATTGTTGAACTTGATTGTTTTGCTTGGTTTGTGTGAAAATGTTACGGTTCTATTTTTTAGATTTTTCATGTAGTAAAAAGGAAAAATTGTAAATCCGTTGTTATATTTCTTATTAGCGACTTAAATAACTATTATATGATATTAAACTTGTTTGAATGGTTGAGCTTAATTGTTTTGCTTGGTTTGTGTGAAAATGTTACATATTAGTATTTTTTGGACTAGTCGTGTGTTAAAGGGGAAAATTGAAATTTGCTACTATATTTCTAATTTAGTGGCTTAAATAGCTCAATTATATTATATTAAACTTATCCGAATGGTTGAACTTGACTGCTTTGCTTGATTTATGGGAAAATGTTATAGTGTTTTGCATTTTTTGTACCGTTGAAAGGCAAAATTATAAATTTGTTGCTATATTTTTATAAACATCTAGTTTCATCTGGATAGAGTTTAACTAGTTTGTGAGGCCCTTAAAATCTAACTTGGTTCAAGTCTAACATTATTTTAATATTAACAAGTTTTTTAAAAGCGAATCTAGAAACAAATTTGACCCAAATACCCCATGGTCAAATTTTATCAAATATGGTCAAACAAAGTCAAATTTAGTCAAGATTGGTCAAAATCAATCAAACTTGATTGACTTCAAGCTAATTTTCAAAATTCACAACTAAAAGGGATTAATAAAGCTAAAAATTAATATTTATTATTTTAATGCACTAAAAACCTTGATTGCACTTCGAGAAAAATAAAATTACAAAAATACCCTTCAAGGGTATTTTGTAATTTGACTTTTTTTAAGTTAAATTTTTGTGAAAACTTTCAAATCATATTTAAATATTATTTTATGATTTTTGATACATTGAAAATCCTGATCACACTTCGAGAGGGGTAAGATTAGCAAAATATCCTTAGAGGTATTTTTGTAATTTAACCTTTTCGAGGCTAATTTTTTGCGAAATACTCCAAATCATGATTTCATATTATTTCATGATTTTTATTGTATTAAAAACCATGATTGCACCTTGAAAGGTTGAAATTATCAAAATGCCTTCTCAGGCATATCATAACGTATTAGTCTGTATACTCGATCACTAGACGTAAAAATTAAAATTGTAAAAACACAAGAAATCACCACCAATTTTTTTTTAGGGTGTGATTGGTTACCCAAAAATGTTATCTTTTAATAAAATAATAAAACAAGTTTAAAGTTTATTAAAAAGATAATTTTGACGAACAAAAATAAGATTTGGTTTAAGAGTCAGTTACACATGCAGAATGATTAACACCCCACAGATTTGGACAAAAATGGTTTTTATATGAAATTTAATTATAATTCCCTTCAATTTTAAGAATTAAAATCATTTAAAAAATCTTTATTTAGAAATATTATGAAAATTTTTAGGTTAAAGAAATATTTTATAATTTTTCAACATATAGGCAGAATTTGAAAATAAGTCTTTCCGTCTAAGATTTACCACAATATTTCCTTAAAAATAAAATGATATTCTTTGAACATAATAATTATTAAATACTCTCTATCATCTAGATAGAGTACCAAAAATTATATTCCCTATAATACTATTTAAAATTTATTTTCTTTATTTATTTGTAAAACTAATTTTTCAAAGAACTTTTTATGTAGCAAAAATGATATAATTAATATTAAACATCAACAATTAACATAAACATATATATATATATGCATAATAAGTGAAACCATTAATCTAAAAATCAAATATATGCAAATGATGATAAAATGCGAATTTTAGGAGTCGAATTTATAAATATAAAAAGATCACTTGAACTCTTCAACCTCTAAACAAAGTTTGGGTGCGGCTTTTTTATATTTAAAATTATATTTTTAGTTTTATTCTTTATTTAATTTTATTATTTTTAAATTAAGAAATTATATGAAAAATCTTAACGAAATAAAATTTCTTAAATACTCCATCATTTAGATGACATTTAGGAACATATTATTTCAAAAAATGTTTCATACAAATCCCTAAAAATTTAGGATGATTGTGGGGTTTTGGGAAAGTTTAGGGTTTTAAAGTTTTATTCAAGGTTTCAACTAAGGTCCAAGGTTTTAGGTTTTACCTAAGGCTTTCGGGTTTCACCTAGGATTTTAGATTTCACTTCAAGGGTTTTATTTTAGGGTTTTATTTTAGGTTTCGGGTTAGAGTTTTCACAAGTTTATGAACCTCTTTAAAAATCTACAACATCGAGGCAGATTTTTAGAGCAAGCATATTTTTCATAATTTCTTTCAAAGGTTTTCTATTTTGAAAAACAACTAAATTATCATAATAATTTTTTAATCATTATGTATTGAGGCTAACTTCAATGCAGAAACAAACCTAACTTAAGTCCTGATCCTAAAACCATTTAAGTAAGAACATAAACTCTAAAACCAATATTTGGGCAACATAGAAAATTTCAACTTTACATCTTAAACTTAGATTCAAGTTTTTTCACAAAAAGAAAAAATTATCAATTGTCATAACATATAGATTCGTAAATCTATAGCTAGACTTAACAAATGGATAAAGTCACCACCAATCTCTTTTACTTGGTGTGATTGGCCACCTAAGGAAATTTTCCTTTTAAGGAGCTCCTAAGCTTGACTAAGGGTCCCTAAAAGAATAGGTTTGGGTTTACTAACCAGAACAGGGTTCGAGAGTTCGGTTACATGTGGGGAAGGTTATAGCACCCCAACATGCCCATCCAAAGGATGATACCGTATTATTTTAAATTTATCCTTAGGTCTTGAGTTTAATGGTTTCAAATTTTTATGTTAAATATTAGAAAGAATTTTTAAGATTCTCTATCAATATGATAAAACTCTTAAAAAAAATATTTCCTCACCTCAAGAGCATTCGAGAATCCCATTTGATATCTTAAAGAGGCTCTATCATCGGAAAAAGGTTTATTTATTTTTTTATTTTGTGTCAAAAGTATATCTAATTATTCCACTATTTTGGGCCAAATTAGAAATATTTTTTCCTTTTGAATTTCTAAATTTTCCACTATTTGGGCCTATTTAGAAATTTCCTTTTTTTATTTTTTATTTAGAAAGAAAATAATATGACAATTATTTTTATTGAAATTTCATTTAAATTATTCCACCACTTGGGATAAATTTAAAGAAAATTTCTCACCTAGAGATTTCTTAGAAATTTATCATTTGAAATTTCTAAAAATCTCATCCTTGGATAATTATCAAATATTTTCAAACCAAATTTTATGTTTTTTTTTGTTTGAAAATAATTATTAATTATTGTTATTGAAAATTTATCTAAATTATTCCACCAGTTAGAATAAATTTAGATAGAATTTCTCACCTAGAATTTATAAAAATTTATCATTTGAAATTTTTATAAATTCCATCATTGTATAATTAATAGTTATCCTCAAAATATTTTATTTTTATTTGGTTTTACATTTTTTTATTTTTCCAAAATTTAATCATGCAAAAATACTAAGGGAAAAAAATAAGCACATAAAAAAAATAAAAAACTACAAAAAACTATAAAATACCAAAAAACAAAATGGCTCGACTAGAGTGGCTCAGAGCGGCTCGACTACAAACACAGGAAGAAGTTGGAACGACGCAGCTCATGGCACGACTTGCGACTTGGTTCAATTAGAGTCAAAAGTTGGAGATGGGTCAAAAGTTGATCAACACTTCGAGACTGGTCGTCTGAATGAAACACGCGCAGATCTTAGGTCTTCTTAAATGACAAAATGACGTCACTTTGGTGATGCTATAAAAGGCTGAATCCCAACTTTTCCCTTCAGATTTCTCTTTCCCCCCTCTCTCTCTTCCCATTTCTTTCTCTCTCTTTCTTTTTATAAATTAAAAAACTCAGGTTGAATTTTCGTCAAATTCTAAAAAAAGTCATTGAAATCTGGGTAGGTTCATCGAATGTTCAACGGAGAATTAACCGATGTTGGAATCTAGGCTGGATTTTGGGAAACCTACTAAAAAATTCAACTGGCACAAAAAAACTCACTAAAAAATTCAACCGGAGCTGAAAATTTTGGTCGAAATCTGAAAATTTTTTAGAAAATTTCTAGAAAAATCCCTTTTTATTTTAACCCAAAAAACTCTGAAAATTTTTTTAATTGCTTTTTGCTTTTCTTAAACACTTTTTTCTTTGCTTCTATTTTCTCTTTCCTATTTTTGATTTTTTGTGTCTTCTCTTTATGTGTGTCCAAAGCTGTATTTATAGGGTTTCAGATCTGAGAACCCTAAACCAAATGGGATTTCAATCCCTTTTAAAATCAATCTCTAATTCCAAATTTATCACGACCTTGATAATCTCAGAAAAATAGCCATAACCAAATCCAACCACTTTAGAATTTTCCTAATTTTTCATTTTTTTATTTAAAAATAAACACCTAGACAAATTGGGGTGTCTACAATTGCCCCTCTTTGTATATTTCCTGTGCAACAGAAATTGTACAAAAACGTAGACACCTCTCACATCCAATAATCATTCCAATAGGTTCTTTTTTTTTTTTGGAAAAATAAACAAAACTCCTCCAAACAAAGGCTTAACGACTTTGAGAAAAATAAAATGCTCCTTTAAATAAAGGCATCATAACTTCGAAAAACAAATTTCTCCTCTAAATAGAGGCACCACAACTTTTAAAAAAAATAAATTGCTCCTTTAAATAGAAGCACGACAACTTTGAAAAATAAATTGATCATCTAAATAGAGGCACCACAACTTTGAAAAAGTAAAATGCTCTTCTAAACAGAGGCACCACAACTTTGGAAAAATAAAATTCTTATCTAAACAGAGGACCACAACTTTTGAAAAATAAATTGCTCCTCTAAACAGAGGTACCACAACTTTGAAAAACAAAATGCTCCTCGACAATCATGTCCAAAGGAGTCATAGATCGAGTTTGATGAAATTTGTAATAGGCACTCAAAGATTCATAATTTGAGTTTAAAATTCAATGTTCAGATTCACAAAAATCTTTTAGCTTCATAAGAATTCACTGAAATTTGATCATCAAAATTTTAGTCTTACTAGAATTTGATTCACAAAATTACAGATATGCAAGAATTCAAATTTGCAAGATTTCAAGGTTCACATTTGCAAATTGCAAGACTCGCATTCAACATTTAAAGATTCTCATTTGAGTTTTGGAGATTCTCATTCAAAAGTTTGAAGCTTCTCATTCGAGTTCAAAGTTTAAACCTAAATTTGGGATTCATATCCAAAAAGTTTAAAGCTTTTCATTTAAATTTTAGAGATTCATATCCAAAAGTTCAAAGCTTCTCGTCAAGTTCAAAGGCTCACATGCAATAAATCTTAGAGTTTTATATCTAAAATCTCAAAGGTTCTTATTTAAGAATTTCTTAAAGATTCTCATTTAAAACTTAAAGATTCTCATTTAAGGATTTTTTAAAGATTCTCATTTGAGTTCAAAGATTTGCATTCAACAAATTTTGGATTTCACACCTCAAAGATTGTCATTTGAAATTCAAAGCTTCTTATTTGAGTTTGAAGATTCACATTTGATAAATTTTGGGTTTCACACCTTAAAAATTCTTCTTTGAAATTCAAAGATTCTCATTTGAGAACTAAAAAATTCTCATCAAAAGTTCCCAATTTCCTTTTCAAGTGACTTAAATTGTGTATACAATGATTGTCATGATCAATAATGCAAATGTTTTCTCAATAATGCAAATGTAACAATCTAGATTCTCACAATCCTAAAATGTCATGTCCTCAACCATAAGTTAAATGTTTGCTGCATAATGTAGGTGATGGCCAAACTAAAATTTTAAATATTCTTTAAACAACAATGTAAATGTAATGCATGTAATGTGAATGTCACTGTCATGAAATTCTAATGTGGTAACATGTTTTCAAGACCCCACCATCTCATGTTTTCTCCTTGTTTAGCTTCTCAACACTTTGGAACAAGTTTTATCAACTGATCATCATTATTTTCATCACTTGATCACCATTCATAAGCTTTTCAGCACTAACAATTCCAGAACAAGTTTCATCCATTGCCCTATATCATTTAATCATAACTCACAAGCTCCTTAGTACTAGCAATTTTAGCATAAATTTCATCCATTAACTTACACTATTTTCATTACAATTCATAGGTTTCTCAGTACTAGCCATTTTAGAATAAATTATGTCCTTTGATCTATATTATGTTCATCACTTGATCACTATTAACAGGCTATATTGACCAATTCATCCCTATATTCATCACTTAGTCATATCATTTTTTCAAATTTTGCCATCTTTTCATTTTGTTGGCCAATCCATCACCATATTCATCATTTGGTCACACCATGTGCTATCTCAAATCATCCTTTTAAAGTTTTTACCATCTCTTTCTTTTTTTTTTTATCATCTTGGATTTCTTTTCGAAGAAATGCAAGACTCTTTTTATGCACATCATCATTCATTTATCATCATTTCAAATCATGACAAATATAATGTAACCATATATTTCCTTGATTTATTTTAGGGATACAATAGTAAGAAAGCACAAAGGGAATTGGGAAAAAGGTAATCAATGAGGAATGAGTTTGGTACAAAAACAATTGGGCAAAGGATCAAATTCAAAGCATGTCTTTGGAAGTGGTATTGAATAAATGGAGTAATAATATCCAAAAAATGAATACTCAAACAATTCCTAACATTAATCCAAATTTTTTTTTTCAAAAACTCATTCCATTGACTTTTGAGATCATCTTTGAGCTCATTGAACTTTGCCCTAGCTTTGAGAAATCTTCAGATACCTTGATTCTCCATATATTAGAGCTGTCTGTCAAACTTTCAGCTCATATGTTTTTCTACCTAAATCGTCTTTTTGAATTTTCAATTTGAGTCTTCCTTTTCTCTCCTTTTCATTTTTTTTCCATTCTTTCATTTTCTCATTTTTTCTTTTTTTTTTTTTATTTTTTTATTTTTTTATTTTTTTTCCTATCCATTAGTGATATCTCTCACACATCGATCTTTGGAGTAATATAGCATGATTTTGTTATTCCGTCATGAGCATGCCTTAGCCCAACATATGATTATTAAATTCGAGCATTCACACTTGATCCAAATGATCTTTTAAAGTTATAATGTAGGCCATGGTGAGGGGTCATGAAAGAAATGGGTAAAATAGGCTCAAAACATGTGTTTAAAAGGTTCAAAACCAAAGGATCATTTCTCATCATTCAAAACAACTTGGCATTTTACCCCATTCCATATCATTTCCTTATTTTTTCCTTTTTTTCCATCTCACTTCTCACAAAAAGATTCTCATTACTTTGCCCCAACTTGTTTGTGGCATTTTTCTTTTCTTTCTTTCGTTCATTTTGCTTTTTTTTCTCTCTTCGAGACCTTTTATGATCTTTTGCCTTTTTTTTCAAAAAGAAAAGCCCCAAATGTAGAGGGTGATCCTTGGTCAGGGTTCTTTAAAAAAAGAAATCATAATAAGCTCAAAAGGGTAGTAATAAATGGTTTTTCAAATGGTAAAAGAAAGATGGCCATTTTTCATCTCAAATGTGAATGCTTTCCTTGAACTTCATTTATTAAACAAAAACAAGCTCATGGATCTTTGCACATTTTCAAGATATATCTATTTCACATATGCTAGCAGCTAGCTTTTTTTACTCAAATAGTCTTCTTAAATCAATGTGAATAAGTTCTTAAAATTAAATTTTAGAATTATTGTTTAAAATTAAATTTTAGAATTATTGTTATCATTGTCTAAATATTCATCATCTGAAATTTAAGAATAGGAATGAAAAGTTATGAAATGTGACAAACCATGGAATAATGGTTGAATGAAAGAGAAAATGTAATGAAATGCATCATCCTTGCCTTTTATTAAAATGATAACAAATAAAATCCTATTACATAAACAAATCCTAACATTACTCTAAAAAAAATCCTAAAATGACAAGAAACTTCCAACTAACCTTATCTTCATTCTCTAAAATTGTGTCCCTATGCAATCAAGTGAAAGATCTTTTTTAATATCCAACTCTCTGATTCATTGCAGTTCTCCAAGCCTTTTCGAATCAATTTGTTCTTGATTTCCACTTAGAGCATTGACATTGTGATTAGGCAATGGATTGCCACTAATATTAGGTGTTATTGCTCCTCTTTGATTAAAACTTATCATTCCATCTTTGATCAACTGTTGCACCTTATGCTTTAGAGCAATGTAATTTTCAGTGGAATGGCCAGCAATTCTATAGTGGTAGTCATAGTAGGCTATAGAATCATAACATTTGGGATATGGTGGCTTGAGTGGCTTTACAAGACTGAGCATAATCAAGTGGTTATTGTAAGCTCTCGGTATAACTTTGTATAAGTCATAGGATTGGATCAAATATAGGTTTTTCTCGAGTAATTCATTGCTCTCATAAACTACTTACTAGGCTAATAGAATAAATTTAGGGTCTAGTGAGAGGTTGAATGTTAAGGCTATATGTGAAAGCTTGGGGGCTAAAAATAAGTTGGTATATAGATGAGTAAGATGGTTATGGTATGGGCTAGTATGGGTAGAATGAGGTATTATTCACAGCAAGATAGTATGGAGAGTAACCTTATGGTAGATAGGATTGATATCCCCTGAACTGTTTATCAAAACTCATAGCTTGAGCTTCGATCTCTTTCTTCTCTTGCACTTTCTTGGTTTCTCCTCTTTTCAACTTGCCATTTTTAATGGCATTTTTAATGATTTCGCCTAAGATCACCGTATCTATAAAATTTTTTATTGTATTCCCTATCATCTTTTCATAGTAGAGAGATTTTAAAGTGCTGACAAAAAACACGATGGTCTCTTTTTTAGTTAGAAGAGGTTGCACTTCAGAAGCTACATCTCTTCATCTCTAGGCATATTCCTTAAAGGATTCAATCGCTTTCTTTTCCATGTTTTGCAAAGACAAGTGATCAAAGGCTAAGTCTATGATATATCAATACTGATTGATGAAGTCATAGGCCATGTCACTCTAATAACGAATGCAAGTCTTATCCAACTGGACATACCACCTAGTAGTAGAGCATATAAGGTTATCTTGGAATACATGCATTAATAGTTTTCCATTATTAGCATGGGCAACCATATTTTGATAGTATATAGTAATGTGGGTCTTTGAACACTTTGTACTATCATACTTCTGAAACTCTGACACCTTGAATTATGAAGGAATAACCACATCTGGGACTAAACAGAGCCCAGTAGCATCCACTAAACCATAAAAACCAACTTCTTCCACTGCTCACAGTCTTTTCTTTAACAAGTTCATCTTCTGTTCAACTTTTGAGACCTCCAAAGTCTCTTTCTCTTTAGGCTTTAACTTTTCTTTCTCTTTTGAATCATCTAAATTAGGAATTGGTATTAATTTTACTGCCTTCTCAGTAAAACAAGATTTACATAGCTTTGATACTACCTTGGATTTGAAACTAATGGTATTTTAGGATATATGTACCCTACAAGATAGGTAAACTGCTATGGTAGTGGATCTTACATGGATTGGGCTTGCTGCAATCCAAAACTAAAAAGGTATAGAAGGTCGATCACCCCTTGTGATGGATGGTCTTGTTGGCTAGTACTTTCTTTTACGCTTTTTCCCTTGTTCAACTTATTCAAAGCCTCTAGAATCTCGTTCAATTCCTCTTTAAGCTTTTATTAGGCTTTCTCTATCCTTTTGAGATAGTCAAAATTAACTTGTTCCATTTATCTAGCTCGAGTTCTTGTATTATATTAGAGAGTGAGGTTTTTTCTTGGTGGAGCTATCCTTGAACATTGAGCACCATAATTATGTTATTAGAAATGCTATGCTTTATGCATGATATGCTGATGCATGAATGGAATGTACATTTTCATTGATGAAATCTAATATGAAAATGATGCAGATGCACAATGAAAATGATGCATGATATGCAAATGCACAAAGCTAAGCAATCAAAATGATTAGATAAGCACAAATTATTCCTTCTTGTGTCCTAGTTTTTGAGTTTATCAATCACTGGGTAGGAAAGGCTCTATCTTAGGGCTAGCCTCTTAAGTGTACATTATATGTAGGGTTAGGTGATTTGACCACTAAAGGTTCCCAAATTATTCCTTACATCATATTCCATCATAGATTAGTAAGGCATTTCAATCCTCACCAATCACAAGCTACCAACGAAAAAGATTCAACTTGAGTAGGAGTATTTCACTAGCCATTGTGGAGATTATCATCTCATGAGAGCGTAGGTACTTTACTCCCTCTTAAGAGGGACGAAGCCCGGGTATAGAGCTCATGTAATGCAAATGCATTTTTATAGTGTGTATGAAGGAACATATTGGTTTCATGCCCCAAAAATCAAATAAGAAACAAAAAAAAAATGTTAGTAAGCAAATAATTACAACTTAAAACCATTAGATCAAAGGATAAGATAAATTTAAAATATTATGGCCTGACTCTCTATGGTTGTCTTCAGCGGAGTCACCAAACTATCATAACATATAGATCTGTAAATCTATAGCTAGACTTAACAAATGGATTGAGTTGCCACCAATCTTTTTTACTAGGTGTGATTGGTCACCTAAGGAATCTATCCTTTTAAGGAGCTCCTAAGCTTGACTAAGGGTCCCTAAAAAAATAAGTTTGGGTTTACTAATCAGAACAGGGTTTGGGGGGTTGGTTACATGTAAGGAAGGTTATAGCACCTCTACATGCCCATCCAAAGGATGGTATCATATTATTTTAAATTTATCTTTAGGTCTTGAGTCTAATGGTTTCAAATTTTTATGTTAAATATTGAAAATAATTTTTAAAATTCTTTGTCAATCTGGTAGAACTCATAAAAAAATATTTTCTCACCTCAAGAGTATTCAAGAATCCTATTAGATATTTTGATGAGGCTCCGTCGTCGAAAAAATATTTATTTATTTTTTTTATTTTGTGTAAAAAATATATCTAATTATTCCACAATTTGTGCCAATTAAAAATATTTTCTCTTTTTAAATTTCTAAATACCATTTGGACTTATTTAAAAATTCCTTTTTTTATTTTTTTTAGAAAGAAAATAATATGATGATTATTTTTATTGAAATTATATTTAAATTATTCCACTATTTGGGACAAATTTAAAGAAAATTTCTTACCTAGAGATTTCTTAGAAATTTACCATTTGAAATTTCTAAGAATCTCATCATTGGATAATTATCAAATATTTTCAACCCAAATTTTATTTTTTATTTTTTATTTTGGTTTGAAATAAATACTAATTATTGTTATTGAAAATTTATCTAAATTATTCCACCATTTGGGATAAATTTAGATAGAATTTCTTACCCAGGAATTTTATAGAAATTTATCATTTGAAATTTCTATAAATTTTATCATTAGATAATTAATATTTATTCTCAAAATATTTCATTTTTTATTTGGTTTTACATATTTTTTTATTTTTCATAAATTTAATCATGCAAAAATACTAAGGAAAAAAATGAGCACATAAAAAATAAATAAAAAATATTAAAAAATACCAAAAAACAAAACGACTTAGCTGGAGCGGCTTGGAGCGACTCGACTACAAACACAAGAAGAGGCTGGAATGATGCAGCTCAGGGCACGGCTCACAACTTGACTCAATTAGAGTCAAAAGTTGGAGACGGGTCAAAAGCGGGTCAGTGCTTTAAGTTGGGTGCGCCAATGAAAAATGGGCGGATCTTGGGTCTTCTTAAATGCCAAAATGACGTTGTTTTAGTGACATTATAAAAGGCTGAATCCTAGCTTTTCCCCTCAGATTTCTCCTTCCCCCTCTCTCTTTTCCCCCTTCTTTCTCTCACACTCTCTCTAAAAATCGAAGAACTCTAATTGAATTTTCATTAGATTCTAGAAAAAGTCATCAAAATTTGGGTAAGTTTGCCAGACATTTGACAGAGAATTCAACCAACGCTGGAATCTAGGTCGAATTCTGGGAAACTTGCTAAAATATTCAATCGATACTAAAAAACTCGTCGAAAAATTCAACCGACGCCAAAAAAATTTGCCATAATTTTAAAATTTTCCAAACAATTTCCAGAAAAATCCTTTTCTTAACCCAAAAAACTCCAAAAATTTTTTTGACTGCTTCTGTTTTTCTTAAACACTTTTTTCTTTGTTTTTGTTTTCTTTTTTCTATTTTTGATTTTTGTGTCTTCTTTCTATGTGTGTCTAAGGTTGTATTTATAGGGTCTCAGATTCCAAGAACCCTAAGCCAAATGGGATTTCAATCCCCTTTAAAATCAATCTCTAATTCCAAATTTATCACAACCTTGATAACCCCAAAAAAATAGCCCTAACCAAATCCAACCACCTTAGAATTTTCTTAATTTTTTATTTTTTTATTTAAAAACAAACACCCCAGATAGATTGAGGTGTCTATATCGATAACAAACCCGAACCTTACCGAGATTCTCAAATTTCATGCAATCTTGATATAGTAAGTAAATGCAAAGGAAAAAGGATGACAAAAAAAAAGATAAATCTAACATGAACTATGAACTTCTTGCAAATAGAGCCAAAACCAATGGAACCTTAAGTTTTGACCAACCAACTTTGTGTAGAAAAAAGGTACCCAAAAAACCAAAAGATGCAAAGGCTAAAATTTAAAAGATTTTTTGTAAACATACTTCACGTGGAAACTGTAATAAAAAGGAAAAAAAACTTAAACTATAAACCATTTTTTTTCCAACCCATTACCATGCTCTATTTTAGATACTGTTTTATTTTTTACTTCAGTCAATGTTTTAGCATTTGGTTTTTGGCTAAAAGAAAAAGACACTTCCTAGCTTTATCAAGTTAAACCTACAGCTTATACTACAAACACCTAGAAAATGGGATGGATTACGACTGAGAGTTTCATGATAGATAAACAAGCTAACCAATCATTATTTTTGTGTTATTTCTAACTTGACATGTCAAGCAAAAGGTAAGCACATGTATTCATACAAGAATAGCAAGAAAGAAAAAAAGGTTACATGTTAATTTTGCTCCTAGTTTTCTTTTTTCTCGATTACTTTTTTTTTTTGCTACTGGTTTTCTAGTTTTTGTTTCTACCAATTACTATTATTGATCTTTTTTTCTTTAATTTTTTCCTATTTCATGCCCTTTCTACCATCGAATGCCCTCACACATCTTCTGTTTTATTTCTATCTCTTCTTTTGCATTTTTCTAAAGCTTTTTTGTTTGTTGCCAACTTTTTTTTCTGTTGCTATTAGCGTTGACTACCTTTTTTTCCTCTTTTTCTTCGCTTGTTTTTTTTTCTTCAGACATTTTTTGCTCAGTTTTTGAATGCCTCACATTCTTTTTCTCTAGTTTTTCTTGTTTTGCAACTGGTTTATTCAAACACTTCCCGTTCTTCCTTTTTTTTTCTAGTTTGCAGCTAACTTTCCTTTTGGTTATTGCCCCTACCAACTTTTCTTCTAGTGTCTTCTCTCTTTTTGGTTTGGTTATTCTCCTCACTTTTCTAGTTCAACCTTATGTTTCTTTTTTCAGCCCTTTTTTTTTGTTCTCTCATACTTTTATTTGCTAGTTTTGTTTCTAGTTTTTTCACTTAGTTACTTCCAGTTTTTTCCTTTTTGCTTGTCATTTTTTAATGTTCTTTTCTTTGGGCCCAAAAGCCTTTCCTCTCATCTCTCTTAACCGACCACTATTATGTAGTTTTTTTATTTCAGTGTTATTCCTCACGTGGCTTTCTTCCCTCTTCAAACCATTTTCCCTTCATGTCATGTTCCTGTAGCAAGCTTAAACCCCTTCAGTTTTTTCACGTCACATTCCCACCTCTCATGCACATTCTCGGGCCTAAGGCGATTTTATTAAGTAAAAATTATTTTAATTGATTTTTATATTTTATAATTTATATAATTTATATTATTTTTTACACCTAATGATTTTTATAATTTATTTAATGGCTAAGGATGGGCTTTTTTAGCAAGCCTTTAATTGGGCCATTACTCAAGCTTATGCAACTGGTCTCATTATGGGGCGCATATTGGGTCTCATCCATGAACATGTAAAAGTGGACTGTTAATGGATTTGAAAAATTGATGATCAAGATATAATTATAGAAACAAGCCTGGATTAAAGAGATAAAATTTTTTAGACAAAATTAGATGTTTATAGTTGCCCCTTTTGGTATTTTTTTTAAGAGTAAGAATAATTCAAAGACATCAACAACAATTTTGTTTGAATGCTACTCCTTAAGGCAATTTGATTTTTTTTTTTTTTGTTCTTTTGTATTTTTGTTTGTTTTTGTTTTTTTACTTTTTTCTTTTATTTATATGACCAAGATTAAACCATGAGTCAAAAGATAAGGACGACCAAAATTAAACCACAAGTCGAATGAGATGACCAGGCTTGAATCACAAGTCAAATGAGGTAACCACTAATCTAGGTTTACATGCTAGCTAATCTGGACTTTTAGGCCAACTAAATGGGGCTTAAATTTTTATAGGTGCCAACTAATTTAGGCTTGTGTGCTAGTTAAACTAGGCTTAAATTTGGGTGCCAACTAAACTGGGTTTAAAACTTCTCAACACCAACTAATATTAGGCTTGTGTGCCATATAATCTGGGTATAAATTTTCATTAATACTAGTTAAATTAGGCTTAAAGTTTCATTAATGCCAGATAATCTAGGCTTAAATTTTTCATTTGGTATTAGCTAAACTGGGCTTAAATTTTCATTAGTTCCAGATAATTTGAGCTTAAAATTTTCATTGGGTGCCAACTAAATTGGGTTTAAATTTTCAATAGTGCTAGATAATATGGGCTTAGATCTCCATTGGTGCTAGCTAAACTGGGCTTAAATTTTCATTAAGTGCTAGCTAACCTTAGCTTAAATCTTTTCATTGGGTGGCAGCTAAACAGGCTTAAATTATCATTAGGTGGAAACTAGATTGGGCTTAAGACATCATTGGTGCTAGTTAAATTAGACTTAAAACTTAGTTAGATGCCAGCTAAACTGAGCTTAAATTTTTACTAAGTGCCAGCTAAGTGGGACTTAAAAATTAGATGCTAGCTAAATTAGTTTTAAAACTTGGGTAAACTTCAATTTTTTACAAAATTGATAATCCCTATTAGGATTGAAAGAGCTAAAAACTTTCTTTCCAAATGGGTTGAATGGTTTAGTACACTGAGGCTTCTATTCATTTAAAAATGTGTCACCATTTAAAAAGGATAAAAGGGGTGTATATTTTTTCAACTAATTTGGGTTTACATGCCAACTAAACTGGGCTTATGTGCAATGAAATTGGCTTATGTGCCAAGTAATTTGGGCTTAGATTTTCATTGGGTGCTAGCTAATCTAGGCTTAAAGCTTCATTGGTGTCAAATAATCTAGACTTAAAACTTCATTAAGCACCAGCCAAGCTGGGCTTAAAATTTCATAAGTGCCAAATAACCTTGGCTTAAAAACCTAGGTGCTAGAAAAACTAGACTTAGAATTTCATTGGTTACTAGTTAAACTGGACTTTAAATCTATCTCGAAAATTAGCGATTGTAAACACCTATCTGTGTTCGAGGTCAATCGGTGTCAATTTTTTTATGTATATTATTATTATTATTATTATTGTAGTATTATATATTATATTATATTATTATTATCAACTTTATTTTATTTTTATTTTTATTTTTATTTTTATTTCTCATTTCTTTCTTTTTTTTTCTTGATCTATGGTTGAATAAGGAAACTAGATTTGCAATCCACTAAATCAAGGGGTTTTAATTCAAATTTCAATTTAAGCTTGAGACAAATCGGACAAGTTGACAAAATCTTAGGCTAAATATCACAGCGGATAGAATCCAATCCCAGGATTTAAGCCTAGATTGGTTTTATCTAATCCCTAATTTTTTTGCTAGAGTAGCTTATAAATTGGACACAATACTACAGAAAAAGACATGATTGATTTTTTGGAGTAAAGATTCTATGTTGAAATTTTGAGAAAAAGTTTTCAAGGTTGTAGGATTTCTAGAATTTTAGTTTTGACATTTCAGATTTGAGGTAATGGTGATTAAGAGATGTTTGAATTTTTGGTTTTTAGTCGAGGTGTTGGGATTGAGATTTCAGATTTTTAGATTGAAGTTTAAATTTTTGGAAAATTTGGGATTTTCTGAAAATTTATAAAAAATCTGGGTTTTGTGGTTGAATGTTTGAATTTTCTGGTGAGCCTTTTTACGGAGTTCAAATTTTTTGACCAGATTTCGATAACTTTTTCTAGAAATTGATGAGTTGCCCAGTTTTTGATTGAATGTTTTTGTGTTTTTTAGAGAGAAGGTAAAGGAATTTTGACTTAGAGAGAGAAGCACTCAGATGGAACTAAGGAAATATTGAACCTTGCTCTTTTTATACCGTCCCAACACATTGTCATTCCTGAGTGCCTAGGATCTGTGTGACCCCGAGTAGGATCCACGAGTCGCCCATGGATCGACCCGACCTAATTGTAGGTTTTCCTTTTTCCATTTTATTTTTATTTTTTGATTTGATTTAATTTTTTAAGTTTTTTTTTACTTCATATTATTTTCATTTTTATTTTATGCTATTGATTTTTTTTTCTTTTTTTAAGCAATTTTTTATTTTTTATTTTTCAAAATTCCTTTTATTTATTTTATTTTTGGAAAATAATCTAAAAATATATATAAAAAATAAAACTTTCTCTTTTCAAATAAATTCATAAATCCTACTAAACTATTGAAGGATTATTCATGGACTTAAATTTTATGGATTCTACCAAACTTTTGAAAAATTTCATAAATCGATTTCAAAAGGAAAAATAATTTATCCTACCAAACTATTGGAGGACTACATTTTAAGTTAAATCTTACCAAACTATTGAAAGATTTAATGAATTTTCTCAAAATAAAAATTTTATAAATATTTTACAATAAAATTTCATCAAACTATTGAAAGATCTGTGTCTAAGTAAAACCTACTAAACTATTGAAAGACTTTACTAGTTATTTTCTTGAATAAAATACTTTAACAAATCTGATGATAGAGCCTCTTAAAGGTGGGACACTAGTCTCCATGAATACTCCTAAGGTGAGAGAATTGTCTTAAATTGCTATCAAATTATTGGAGTAATTTTAGAATTAATTTTCAATATTAAATATTTTGATAAATTATAAACATATTTAAGGCTTGGATAATTTGAAATCAAACCGGTATCATCATTTGGATGGGCACTGTAGGGGTTTTATAATCTTTTTCACATGTAATCGTACTCTTAAACCAACTCTGATTTTGTGGATCAAAATCTACTATATAAAGATACATAAGTCAATCTTGGGACTTTTTTTTTAAATGGGACAGATTCGATCAGGTGACCAATCACACCTAAACAAAAAAAATTGGTGACGACTCTTTAAATTCTATGTCTAGTAGTAGTCCATGGATCTGTCCCTTACGACAGTGAATCCTATCATAAATTAAATAAGTGAAAATTTTCTTTCCAAATGGATTGAATGGTTTAGCACACTGAGGCTTCTGTTCATTAAAAAAGGTTTCTCCATCTGAAGGGGATAAAAAGGCTTATACTTTTCCATGTAAACTCAAATGAAATATAATTTTTTTTTAAAACATGAATATCTTGAAAACCAAACATGATCAACACTTTCTTCAGCCTCAAAATGAGACATTTTGATATATGTCAAGGTTAACTATAAGGGCTTGAGATTTTGAAAAGTTATTTTGGAAGGGAAAAAAAGCTAATATTTTTGAAATCAACCCAACTCAAACTTCAGGGACTTTGATATTTTGAATCTTGCAAAAAGGTCTAACTTATCTTTGTCTAGCATCCATATCATTTAGTACTAGAAGTGGCCTTCAAGATTTGCTCTAAACTGCCCTTTGTGGGGTCTTCACCCTAGAGCTACATTCATTTTTTTTATTTTTTATTTTTTTATTTTTTTTGTCATTACACCATCCACTTAAGAATTCAAACTTATTCGAAAAACGATAATAGTCCAAACAAAAAATTAGGTAATAAAGAATGACTAAAAGATTTATAGGTTTCGTGGGTTTCGTAGCCATTTTTTCAAGATAAGCTATTTAATTTCAAGCGTTAATGCTTGATCCATTATGGACTTTTTATTGGACATAACATTGGCAAAGGTTTGGGGTTTTCAAAGAAAATGATAGACAAACCCAAAACAAGTGTTTAAAGGTAATTAAAACCAAAGATCATTCTTTCATCTAAAGGATTCATTTTGAGGTATATTCCCTATCATTTTCTTATGCTTTCCACCCATTCTTTTCTTTTCTTCTTGTTTTCATTTTTTTTCCCTTTTTCCTCTTTTCTTCAACTTTCTTCTTCATTATTTCACTTTTTTTTCTTTTTCTTTGAATGGATTCAAAAATTTTTAAAAACTTTTATATCAGGCCTCTGCTCTCAACATATGGGATTCTTTTTTGGACATAATTGTTCCTAACCCTTAAATGCATCCCTTTTGCCCCCTTAGTGAAGAGGGTGATTCTTAGTTAGGATTCATTTTAAAATAATTTTATTAAGCTCAATGGGGTAGCAAATGATAGATTTCTACATTCATAAAAGAATAATGAAATATGACCATTTGCCATTGCAAGCATAATCACTTAAATTGAAGAATAATTCCCATTGGGAAAATAATTTAAAGAAAGGTTTTTCATTCCAAAAAGTTTTTTCTTTATTTTTTTGGCTTTCTTGACCTTTTTTTGGTGCTTTCCATTTTGTCTTTTTTTTTTTTTTCTTATTTCTTCTTCAAATTTTTAGATTTGTCAAGTTTTTATTTGGATTTATTCAAATTTCTTAAGTGTATGATATCATAACCATTTTCTTTTATCCTTTTTGTCTCTTTTTTTTGTTTTTTTTTTACATGCTCTCCATAACTCATACCTAAATTTACTTAGCCAGTAATGCGATTCATGAAAGATGCCCTTATTTTAACAAACCATTCTTAATGAAAGTCAAAGAAAATGGGTCATGTGGAATGAACGAGAAAAAGGTCATTTGGAATAAACATATTTAAGGTATTAAATGATCCAAGTTTCTTCACAAAAGGAGAACAAATGGGTTGATCATAACTTAAGTTATCTTAAGGGCAATGAAGTCTTTTTTTTCTTATCATCGTGCCCCCAAGACATTAGACTAGGCCAATTTTAGGATACAAAGTTGAAAGGTTGGAAAGTTTGAAGTTATTTTACAAGACTTAGGGTGGCTTTGATTTTGAAAAATTTTGGAGTTATAGCATAACATTTGCATATCAAATTACCTCACCTTAATTCTTAAAAAAAATATATCATATTTGCTTGGTTTTTTAAGAACCATATTTTTTTTAATTAGCTGTTTCATTTTTCATTACCTTGGAAAAGATTATCACTCTTTGATATCATAAAATTATCATATGAGAGCAAGATTCAAATTCAACTTTATAGCTTTCAAAGGGTCGTGGCTACTAAATGGAATCAGTAAAAAGGTTTAACAAAAAATGTTTAGGTATTTGACAAATCTTTAATAGCAATCACTAATTCATCTGAGACTTTTTCTTTAATCATAGAACTTTTTTCTTTTTTTTTTCTTTTTTTAAAGGCATTTCTCTTTCTAAAACCTTAGGACTTAACTATATGGAGGCTTTATTCAAATCTAATATTTTTTTCTTTCTACCATTTTCTTTCAAAGAAAACCTACAAGTCCAAATTTTAAAAGAAATTGAAAATAACAAATGACAATATAAATTCATGAAACACTTATGATGCATAATATCCATTCATGCAATGCAAATAATCAAACTTGACCCAAAAATTCACATTTCTAATAGTATTCTTGAAATGACACTCAAACTTATAGAACCAAAAGTTTCCTTCTTGACACTTTAGCTGTAACATTATTAACCCTTAATTCCAATGCTATTAACAATCAAAACCACTAACCAGTTCTTTAAACTTTGTAAGACCTACATCAATCAAAGCTTGAACTATATCTTTGAAGGTAGTACAGTTTTCTATAGAATATCCTTCGACTCCATCATGAAATTTACACTTAGCATTGGGATCATACCACTTCAGGTAAGGGGGCCTTTTGGGTTTTGTAGGAATAACAAAAATTATATGATTTTTGATAAGTGAAGAGCTCAATTTAAGATAATGGGAGTGAATGATACATCTTGATTCTCTTTTTTTTATGGCTCTATGAATGACTTGGATTGAGGAAAAGTACTAGCCTGAGGTGTCGATTGGAAACAATATGGTGATGACAATTAAGAATAGTCATTCACCAAATCTTCCTATATCATGGTGAGGTTTCTCTTATTTTGTCCTTTAACAATTGCCTTTTCAGCGTATTCATTGAAAATATTTTTTTTCCTTTTATTAGGAATTTTCATATTAGCATTCATAATTTTTCTCATTTTTATCCCATCCTCTATTTTGCCCACAACAAATAGCAATCAACAAATTCTAAATATGCATTACCAATCAGCATATCATAATAAAGAGATGGAAGGGTATCCATAAATAGAAGATTTAGCTCCTTACTAGTTAAAAGTGGTCAAACTTGCGATGCAACCTCTTCCCATCTAGCAGCATATTTTATATAGCTCTTATTATGGCTTTTTCTCATGTTTTGAAGGGTTAATCACCCTAAAGTCATCTCCAACATGTGCTAGTATTGCTTCAAGAATGCTCATGATAAATCCTTCCAAGTATAAATTTGGCTACTTTCCAAACTATAATACTAATTAGCTCTTGCTCCAGTCAAACTTTATTGAAAGGCATCAATAAGTAGCATTTTGTCACTTGCACAACCAACCATTTTATGACAATATTGATCCAAATATGTCTTAGGACATCCAATTCCATTGTACTTCTCAAATGCTAGAACCTTGAACTTAGACGGAATAACCACATCTAAAACTAGTTGAGATTCTTTTGCTTCACAAGATTTATCCTTACCTCCAATAGCTTGAATCTTTTCTTCCATAAGACTATACCTTTTTCATTCATCTAAATTCCATGATTTCTCCCTTTAAGGTCCTAAGTTAAGTCCTTCGAGTTGATCATTTTCTCTAACAAAAAATCCTTCGATAATCTCCTTCACCTCTCCTATCAAATCAGTATTCTCTTGATCCTTAGAAGAAATTGTAAAGATTATTTTCAAAGAAATTCCTTCTCTTTAGAGTACAGATGAATTGCATTCTATTAATTAGATACATAAATAGATGAATGAATGAATGAATGCATAAATGACAAAGCATTTCGGTGAAAAGTGTGGAAATTGGAATAGGAGCAAAAATTAGAAGCAAATCATAATTTACTTATCCAAGTTAAAAAAGACAACATCATATTAACATAAAAAGAAACATTTTCCCAACAGAAGAAATTTACAAAGCATTTTATTTTCAAAACAACCTATCATTTGAAGACCATTTTTAATCATAAATCCCATCCATGTTTATCATCTTGCCATCCCCTTCTCATTATTCCTAGATCTTTAACCACCTATAATTATTGGATTGAACCATTTTGCATCTATGAATGGCTGCACCTTGTGTTTGAAACCCTCACAATTCTCAATGGAGTGCTCTATATTCCCACCATGGTATTCACACCTTGCATTTGGGTCAAAATATTTTGGGTATGAAGGCTTTAAAGGCTTTGAAGGGACATAAGTAACAAGGTGTCTCTCAAACAGATAAAGAAAGAGTTTTTCATATGAAATGGGGAAAAATCGATAATTTTTTTTGCAATAGATTGACTAAGGATTCAAGAATTTTACGGTAATGCAAAGATTCGAAACTGAAAATTTCATTGATTAAGAGATTAAGGAACGGTAGGCTAAAGATTTTGGTTCAAATATGGATTTTTTGGAGATTGAATGAAGTTTTAGGGCCTGATCTTAGATGCTTGGAATAGAGGCCAAAGATAGACATGAGAAGGATTTAAAAACAAATTCAAGTTCAAAGCGATTTGTGAAGATTGTATAGAGCTTGGTAACTCTATCCTAGAAATCAAATTCTAGAGCTCGAACACTTGCATGATTAAATCACTCATCCCTTTTATGATCTTGTCTAGACCTTCATTTTTGCTTAAACCACTAAATACTTTAGCATGCTTAGGACATGTACTAGGCCAGGTAAGAATCGGTTGATCATGACTCCATAAGTTCATAGGACTTTCTTGGATTGAAATCGATAAGGCCCTTAAGAAGGCATCGAAATAAATTCTTTGAGTCTATCAATTATCTTCGTCAACTCAGCAAGCTATTTTGTCATCTTTTGAATGTCATGACCAAACTCCTCTTGATTGCATTCTAACACACTAGTTTAGACTTCCAATTAGTCCTTCATATTTTTAGCTTCTTAGACCCATTAAAACAAATGTTTTATTTCAAAGGTTTAAACCAAAATGCTTATGCTATTATTCTTGATGAATGAATGACAAAAACCAATTTCTAATTTGCATGCTATACAAAATATGTTTGTAAATGCTTAAGTATTATAGTGATTCAAATATATCTACAAAAATGAAACAACCCAAAATATACAAATCCCCTTAACAATGAATGTAAAATGCAAAGATTGAACCCCGAAAAGATAACAAAATGCTATCTTAAATCTTTCTTTTGCTTTTTTTTATCTTTTTATTTAAACTCACTTTTTCTTTTTGTAATCTTTTTTATCTATCCTAACTTTATTTGTACTATTATTACCCTTCAACATAAACTATATCAAAGAGCCCCACATATCCTAATTTGGGTAATTTCTATGAAAGAGATGGGCATAGCTTTTAATTTCCTAAATAATTTTTATAAGAGGTTGACATTACTGATGGCTTCATGAGAACTTTTTTTACTGACGACTAATTAAAATAAATACCTCCTCTTAAAAAATATAATGCCTATATAATATATGCAACAAAATTAAAGACTATACAAATAAAGATGAATCAATAATAGAAATAACATAACAATATATAATATAACAAAAAATATACAATGTTCTAACTTTTAGTTATTTTCTAAAAAAACAGCATGGTTCTACTTTAGGTAGGCTTTCTATGCCTCACGATATATTGGGTTGAGATTTATTCATCTAAATGTTCCCAAATCAAACCTTACATCATCGTCCATTATACATTAATAAGGCATACCAATCCTCAATCATTGCATGTTACAAATGAAAAGGGCTCGATTTAAGTGAAACTGTTTTGCTTGCAAATGTGAAGGTTATTACCTCACGAGAGCGTATCTACTTAACTTCCTCCTAATAAAGACAAAGCCTAGGTCTAGAGCTCATACATATAAGTGAATATGCAAAAGTGTGCCAAGTGATATATCGATCAAAATAAAATAAATAAATTATAAATAACAAAGTAAAAAGAAGATGATAACTAACATGTAATTTATTTTATTATTTTTTAAAAAATTTAAAAGAAAGGAAATTAAATTAAATATCAACTAAAACCAATTGAATCATAAACATTTAATAGCACATGATTAAGAGTTTCGACTTAACTTACAAAATGTCCTTAGTGGAGTCACCAAGTTGTCATAACATATCGATCCGGAGACTTAATTGCTAAAAGTAAAAACTAAAATCATGAAAACACGAAGAGTCACCACCAATCTTTTTTAAAGGTATGATTGGCCACCCAAAAATTTTATCTTTTAATAAAATAATAAAATGGGTTTAAAGTTTATTAAAAAGATAATTTTGGTCTATAAAAATAGGATTAGGTTCAAAAGTCGATTATGCATACAGAAATATTAGCACCCCCACAGCGCTCATAAAATTAGTATCAATTAATCATATGCTATTTATAACTTTAGACAAAAATGGTTTTTACAGGAAATTTAAATATAATTCCCTTTATTTATAAAAACTAAAATTATTTAAAAAATCTTTATTTAGAAATATTATGAAAATATTTAGATTAAAAAAAATCTTATAATTCTCCAACATATAAGCAGAATTCAAAGATAAAATTTTTCATCTAAGATTTACCATGACATTTCCTTAAAAATAAAAATAATATTTTAAAAAAATGATAATTATTGGAGACTCTCTATTATCTAGCCAGAGTACCTAAAATTATATTCCCCATAATACTATTTAAATTTTATTTTATTTATTTATTTTTAAAACTAATTTTTCAAAAAACTTTTTATGCAATAAAAATGAAGAATTGTATAATTAATATTAAACATCAATAATTAAAATAAACATATATATGCATAATGATTGTAAACATTAATATAATAATGAGAAATATGCAAATGATGATAAAATGCGAATTTTAAGAGTCGAATTTGTAAATATAAAGAGACCACCTAAACTTTTCAACCTTTAAGCAGAGTTTGGATGCAACTTTTTATATTTAAAATTCTATTTTTATTTTTATTTTTATTTAATTTTTTTTATTTTTAGATTAACAAATTATCTGAAAATTTTTAATGAAATAAAATTTCTTAAATACCACATCATCTAGGCAATATTTAAGAATATATTATTTCACAAAAAGTCTTCATTCAAATCCTTAAAAATTTAGGATGATTTTGGGGTTTTAAGTAAGTTTAGGGTTTCAAAGTTTTATTCAAGGTTTCAACTAAAGCCTAGGGTTTCATGTTTCACCTAGGATTTTTGATTTCTCATAAGAGTTTTATTTTAGGGTTTTATTTAAGGTTTCGGGTTAAGGTTTCATAAGTTTATGAGCTTTTCTAAAAATCTCCAATATCTAAGTGGATTTTTGAAGTAAGCACGTTTTTCATAATTTCCTAAAAGTTGAATTTTTATTTTCTATATTTTCACATATTTTTTTCTTTAAAATTATTATTATTATTTTGTACCTTTATCTATTTTTCTAAAAATGGATTTTTATATATTTTTTTATTATTATTATTTATTAATCTTTATTTAATATTTATTTTTATTATTTAATAATTTCACAACAATCTAAGCAAAATTTTTATTACTTTATTTTTTAAACATGATTTTTACTTCCCTCTAACATTTAGGTAAAGATTTTAAGATTTTTATTATTTTATACATTTTTTATCATTATCATTATTATACATATTTTTTTAAAAAATAAACAATTATTTATTTATTTATTTATTTTAATTATTTTAATTATTTTTTTAAAATATGTCATCGCTTTTAACATCATTTCATTTTTTAGTGTATAGAAGCTATCAAAACAATTTCTTGTTTTTAAAAATAACTGAATTTTCATAATAATTTTTTAAGCATTATGCATTAAACTTAGCTTCAATGTTCAGTGCAAAAACAAACCTAACTTAAGTCCTAATCCTAAAATCATTTTAGTAGGAACATAAATTTAAAACCATTATTTAAGCACCATAGAAAATTTCAGCTTTGCATTTGAAACATAGATTCAAGTTTCTTTAAAAGAAAAAAAAAACCAAAAAGCAATCCTAAACCTCACCAAGATTCCCAAATTTCAAGCAATCTTGATATAGTAAGTAAATGCAAAGGAAAAAAGGATGACTAAGAAAAATAGGACAAATCCAATGTGAAACATGAACTTCTTGCAAACAAATCCAAAACCAATGGAACCTTAAGTTTCGGCCAACCAACTTCATGTAGAAAAAAGGTACCTAGAAAACTAAAACATGCAAGGGCAAGATTTTTTGTAAACATGCTTCACATGAAAACATCAAGAAGAAGAAAAAAAAACTTAAACTTTAAACCATTTTCTTTTACAACAATTACCATGCTCTATTTTAGATTTTTTTTATTTCTTACTTCAATCATTATTTTAGTGTTTGGTATTTGGCCAAAAGAAAAATACAATTTTCTAGTTTTATCAACTCAAACCTATAGCTTATACTACAGACACTTAGAAAATGGGATGGATCATGACTGAGAGTTTTATGATAGATAAACAAGCCAACCAATCATTGTTTTAGTGTTCTTTCTAACTTGACATGTCAAGTAAAAGCTAAACATATGTATTCATAAAAGAATAGCAAGAAAGAAAAAAAGGTTACATTTTAATTTTACTCCTAGTTTTTTTTTCTCTAGATTGCTTCTTTTTTTTTTTTTTTTTGCTACTGGTTTCCTAGTTCTCGTTTTTGCCAATTATTGTTATTGGTTTTCTTTTTCCCAATTTTTTTTACTGTTTCATGCATTTTTTTTTCATTGAATTCCCTTACACATCTTTTGTTTTGTTTTTATCTGTTCTTTTATATTTTTCTAAAGCCTTTCTACTTGCTGACAACTTTTTTCTTTTGCTACTATTCGTGTCGACTACCTTCTCTTCCTCTTTTGCTCTATTTTTTTTTCTCAGATTTTTTTGCTTACTTTTTGAATGCCTCACTTTTTTGCTCCTGTTCTTCCTGGTTTGTAGTTAACTTTTTTTTTTTGTTTTTGCCTTTACTAGTTTTCTTTCTAGTGTCTTCTTTCTTTTTGATTTAGTTATTCTTTCACTTTTCTAGTTTAGCCTTCATTTCTTTTTCTAGCCCCTTCTTTTGTTCTCTTCTACTTTTATTCATTGGTTTCATTTCCAATTTTTTCACTTTGCAATTATCAACTTTTCTTTTTTGGTTTGTCATTTTTTCATGATTTTTTCTTTACGCATGAAAGCCTTTCCACCATTTCTCTTATTCGATCACTGCCATACAATTTTTTATTTTAGTGTTTTTCCTCGTGTGGCTTCCTTCCCTCTTCAAACCACTTTTCTTTCATGTCACATTCATGTAGCAAGCTTAAACCCCTTTAGTTTTTTCACGTCATACTCTTGCTTCCCATGCACGTTCATAGGTTAGCCTTCATGCCATTTTAATTTCATTTTTAACTTTTTCTCAACTTCCCAACGTCCCATACATTTTAACAAAGCCAAGTGAGCCTTGTTTATTTTAGTTTGGCCTTGTTTTATAACCCATTTGGGCTTTTGTGTTTTCACTTTATATTTTATATTTTAGGCTTTTATTGGGTTATGTTTTCTTATGCTTACAAATTTTATTTTGGGCCATGCTTTCTTCTTTTTTTTTTTACTTACTTTTTTATATTTTTATTATTTTTTATGATTTATATTATTTTTTTACACTTAATGATCTTTATATTTTATTTAATGCCCAACAATGGGCCTTTTATCAAGCTTTTTATTAAACCATTACTTGGGCCTGTACAACAAACCTCACTATAGGGCTCATATTTGGTCTCATCCTTAAGTATCTAAAATTGAATTATTAATAGACCCAAAAAATTAATGATCGAGGCCTAATTACAAGAACAAGCCCAAATTAAAAAGATAAAATATCCTAGACAAAATTAGATATTTACAAAACGGTATTTTCGTATTTTAAATTTTTTGTGGCCGATTTTCCACGAAAACTTTCACATCCTAATTTCATATGGTTTTAAGATTTTTGGTGCTTTAAAATCACAAAAACATGAATGAGGTCATAAGTTTCATAGAAAATTACGCAAAATGACAAAACTTTCCAATTGGGGTAAAATGATCTTTTCATAGCATTAAAAATAAAATCTCTAGCCATGAATATTTTAGGTTGTAAGATGATCTTGATGAGCTGAATCCAATGGTGAAAGGTGGTTCATTGTAAAATACATAAAGGAGAAAAAATAGCCATTAGATGAAAAGTACACCCAAAGGCTTGCATGAATTTTGCATAGCCTTTTTATATGACAGTTACAACTACAGAAGAAAAGGAGGCAACTAGGAATTGCTGTGAGAAATGAGGAAAATAAAAAAAAATTAAAACTTTCTTTGAGGTATAATTTATACTATTTTTTCATTACATTCCATAACATTTCATATCATTTTCCTTAGTTTTCATGTGGTTCATCCTTTTTTTTTTGGTGAAAAAATCCATAATTGTTTACTTCTTTAAATACAAGCTTAATCCAAGTTTTCAACCAACTAACCAATAGTTGTGTTTTGAAACAGAAAAAAAATCAAGCAAACATAAAAAAATCCACCATTAACAACCCTTCATAGGTTCAATCAAACTCCCATCCCTTATGATCGAACCTCTTCTTGGTCTTTTTTGTATTTTTCTTGCTCTAAATAACATGTTTTGATGTTTAAAGTGTTATATTACTATGTAATTTGCATGTCTGTAGATTTATTTAGTAGTTTGCATGATGTGTTTGGCTAATATGTATGTTTTTATAGTTTCCAGTTTAGGTAGTTTACTACATGTTTAATTAAATTCTTGCTATGATATAAATGCCTTTAAATGATAATTTTATAAGTGATTGATGCATCTTCTAGCCAAATAAAGATTGTGTGCTTGTGGGATTGCTTTGTGGAGTATTGGCCAAGCCATTCCCTTGCTTGGCCAAAATTTCCTAGCTTGTTTCATGCTTAAATGTTGATTGTTTCATCTTTGAATGCTTGTGTTCTTGCTATGTTCTTCATGTTTACTATATATTTGATGAAATTCTCAATGAAAAATGTTAGATTAGTAGACTTTTTCGTGATTTTATGTTGTTTGTATATAGAGCAAAATGGTGGAAACATGTCTTAAATTTTTTGCCAACAAATTCTTGCACAAAATGGTTTGGCCAAACCTTGTTTAGCTTGTAAAATATTGGTGTTTGATCCATTTTCATCATATTGTTACATGCATGTTTAGTTTACAATATATTTGTAAATATGCTTAAATTTGTAAAATATTTGATCCCATAGTCATACATTTTTCATGCATCAAATACTGCTTTTTTACTTTTTTTGTCACATGTATCCCTATGCATCAAAGTTTGTATTTTTATCAATGGCATTTTGGTAAATTTTGTCATATGCATTCCAAAACCTCAAACCCAAGCCCTAAAACCTAAACCCTAAACTCAAACCTTAAAACCTAAACTTTAAGACCAAACCCAAACCTTAAACCCTAACTGAAACATTAAACCTAAACCCTAAACCTAACCCTAAAACCTAAACCTTAAACCTAAACCTAAATCCTAACCCTAGACCCCTAAACTTAAATCATAAACCCTAAACCAAACTCTAAACCAAAACCCTAACCTAGACCTTAAACTAACCCCAAACCGTAACCAAACCTCAAACCCTAAAACCAACTTGATCTCATTCATGCATTTGCATTTTATTTTGTTGTTACATGCATTCCTAAATTGTCATGTATTTGTACTTTTTCATTCATGTTTAAGTGTCATGCATTCATCATATATAGTTATTATGTTTATGCATTCCATGCATATGTTTTATAAATAAGTTTTTTTTAGTAAAAATGTTTTTGAATAAGATTACATCACAGATAAATATAACATTTGAGATCTAACCTAAATATAGTGAAACTCTTAATGGTTATCATTTATGCAAGGTGTCATCTCGATTTTTATGAAGCAATTTAAAAACTTCTAAGTTAAATATATTTTTGAAACTTTACCTAAATATAGGAGAGTGGAAAAAGTGTCTTAATACTTAGGACTTTTTTATTTTATCCAAAAATAAATTGTTTTACTTTTTAAAAAAATAAAAAAATAACTTGCTTTTAAAAGAGAAAAAAAGAGAGATTCAGTTTTTAGAATAAACAATGAAATAAAGGAATTAGTTTATAATACTAAAGTAGGACCATTTTTACTAAAATCAAAGGATAACATATACTTAATTGATATGGTCTTCGATGAGTGTTATGGGGATGCTAATCCTTACCCATACTTAATCGACTCCCGGACTCAATTTTGATTTTCGCAAACCTTTAGTGTTCTTTTAATAAGCTTTAAACTTTTTTTTTTAATGTTTTATTAAAAAAACAAAATTTTTGGGTGGCCAATCACACCCTAAAAAGGATTAGTGGCAACTCTTTATTTTGGTTTTTATTGAAAATGTTTTTTAGTCCCACTTCTTTTTTTTTCATTCCCTAAATTTGTTGGTTTGGTTCTTGGACCGACATGACACAGCAATTTCTAATATGGTGACTTAGATAGCTTGATCATTTTATATTAAACTTATATGAATGGTTGAACTTGGCTATTTGTCTTCGTTTATGTGAAAATATTACAATTTTAATGTTTTTGGTAATTAAAATCATGTTTGATTAAATTCATTATTTGAATTATTATAATTTCCCATTGATTATTATTATTTGTAGGATATTGAGTGTGGTGAAAGATTGAACGTGTGAAACTTTTAAGATAGCTTACATTAAAAAAGATTGATCTTATTTGAATCCAAAAACTTAAGAAATTATGATAATTTCTTAATACTTGTATGAAAAATAATTGATTTTTCTATTGAAAATATAATATATATATTAATTATTAAACTTGGTATCTCTATTTGATCAATTTATAAGAGCAACTGAAAGAAAAAATGACTAAGTATGAATCATCATGATCCAATGCATCTGTAAACATGCTGTCATAACATCTAGATCCGGGGATCTATCGCTAGATATTGACTTTTAGGAGTCGCCACCAATCTTTTTTATCTAGGTGCGATTGATCACCTAAAGAATCTGTCATTCCAGGGAACACCTAAGCTTAAGGGTCCCTAAAAGAATAGGTTCGGGTCTACTAACCAAAACAGGGTTCGGGAGTTCGGTTACGTGTGAGGAAGGCTATAGCACCTTCACAACGCCCATTAAAAGATGGTACCAGCTGAAATTTGTGTTATCCAATAAGCCTTAAAATTTTACCGAGTAATTAATTATTGAAAATTATTCTCAATTGACTCTAATACTTTTAGCAAAAAATTGAGAAAAATCCTTCACCTCAAGAGTATGCAAGAAAAACTATTGTTTTACTTACAGAGGCTCCGTCATCGGATTATTTAAAGAAAAATCAAAATAAAAAAAATAATAATAAATAAAAAGGAAGGAAATGATGATTGTTCTTGTGCAGAAAAAATTTATACTTTCAACTTTTCCCCGAAAATTGATTTTTTTTAAAATTGATTTTTTTAAAAAAAATTGATACTTTCAACTTTTCCTAAAAAAAAAACCTTTTTTGAAATTTTATTTTTAAGGAAAATTGATACTTTCAACTTTTCCTCAAAAAAACCCTTTTTTTTTTAAAAATTTTATTTTTAAGGAAAATTGATACTTTCAACTTTTCCTCAAAAGTATTTTTGAAAATCTTGATTTTCAAGGAAAATTGATCTTTCAACTTTTCCTCAAAAAAAACTTTTTTTTTGAAATTTTATTTTTAAGGAAAATTAATACTTTCAACTTTTCCTCAAAAATATTTTTGAAATTTTATTTTTAAAGAAAATTGATACTTTCAACTTTTCCTAAAAAAAACCTTTTTTTTGAAATTTTATTTTTAAGGAAAATTGATACTTTCAACTTTTCCTCAAAAAACCTTTTTTTTTTAAATTTTATTTTTAAGGAAAATTGATACTTTCAACTTTTCCCCAAAAATATATTTTTTTTATTTTTATTTAAAGAAAATTGAATAATAAAACAAAATAAAAATGAAAATAAAAAAATAAAATAAAGAAAAGTAAAACAAAAATAAAAATAAAATAAAGATAAAAAAATATTAACTAAACCTAATCTAATAAATAAATAAATAAAATAAATAAATAAATAATAAAATAAATAAATAAATTAAAAAAAAAACCTAGAGCGGCTCGGTATACGGCTCGGTTCGGCTCGACTCAAGGAAGAGAAAATGGCTCGGAGAAGCGGCTTGGAAACCGGCTCGGCTCGGTTATCGGCTCGGAGGGGGATACACGTGCGGGTCAGGACGCGGGTCGACGCTCGGGTCAGATCGGATCTCGATAAAACGCGCAGATCCTCTGGGTCACTTAAAGCCCAAAACGACGTCGTTTTGGGAGGGTATATAAGGCTCTTCTCTCTGTTTTTCGGTAAAACGCTCATCCCCTCTCTCTCTCTTCTTCCTTTTTCTCCCGCTTCTCTCCAAAAAGCTGAAGAACTCCAGTTGAATGTACGTGAAATTTTGGAAAATTTCACCGAAATCTGGATTTTTCATTGGAAGTTCGCTGGAAGTTGGCCAAAAGGTGGTCGATTTCTGGGAAAGGTCGTCGGAAACTGGGCAACTCGCCGAAAACTTCAAAGTTGGCCGAAATTTTTGTCGAAAAATTCAACTTGTGCCAAAAAATTCAATCGAAATCTGAAATTTTTCAAAAATTACCAGAAAAAAAATGCCAAAAATCTTCAAAAATTTTCTGCTAATTCCCAGAATACTTCTTAGCCTTCTATACTCTTCTATTTCTCAAATCAGTAGCTTTGCTCATGTTTTTTCTCTATCTTCTTCATTCCGTTCTAGGAGGTCCATTTTATAAGGATTGATCAAGAGTTTCTGATCAATCCCAATTCCTCTTTAGACGGGGATTCAATCTTTGAATCCAATCTGGACTCTTCTGATTGAATCCCCATTTTCAGTAGGATTCTTCAGCCTTCAATCTCAACCTTCCAAAATAAAAATTAAAATAATAATAATAATAATAGATAATTAGAAAAGATAAATCAAAAAATATTATAAGATAAATAAAAAATAATAATAATAACAGATATATAATTAGATAAATAAAAATACAAAAATAAATAAAATAAAAAATAAATAAAAATAAAAATATATATATTAATAAATAGTAATAATAAATAAATAAATAATAAATACATAGGATATAAAGGAAAATATATACATAAAATATAGAATAAAATAAAAAATAAAAAATAACAAAAATAAAATTGGACTTACCCATTTGGACCAGGCCCAATTGATCCGGGCCTGGACCAAATTGGGTGTCTACAGCTGCCCCTCTTTGCACATTTTTTGTAAAACAGAAATTGCGCAAAGACGTAGACACCCAATCAAGATTCAACTCAACATTTTCATTTTTTGATTTTTTTTATATTTTTTGTTTTTTTTTTGTTTGCTTTTGTTTTTGTTTTTGTTTTTTTTTTAACCAAAGCTCCTCTAAACAGAGGCTCAACGACTTTGAAAAAATAAATTGCTCCTCTAAACAGAGGCTCAACGACTTTGGAAAATAAATTGCTCCTCTAAACAGAGGCACCACGACTTTGAAAGTAAATTGCTCCTCTAAACAGAGGCACCACGACTTTGAAAAGTAAATTGCTCCTCTAAACAGAGGCACCACGACTTTGAAAGAAATGCTTAAAGGCAACTTGGAAATAATGCTCCTTGACAATCATGTCCAAAGGAGTTGAAAGTTGTGTTTGAAAGAATTTCAGGAGATTATGCCCAAAGGTCTTATAAGTCAACCCTGATACCAAAAGACATCCTATTTCAAGGATTAAGAACTTATCTGACAAGCTTTTTCTTTTTCAATTTTGTAAAATATCTTCATATCTGTCTTCTCCATGTGGGATGTTGAAACACCCTTGCTTCTTGAATTTATACACTATACTTTCCTGAAAGTAATGTATGCTATGCAAATGCATATGAATTTCAATGAATGCTATGCAAATGTTGGCCAATTAATTCCTGTTCAATGTATGGTACTCAAGTTCCTCAAGCTTTCTCTTGGGCATCAAGCCTTTTGATTCTTCAGAGATCGAATTACACTACTCTTCTAAGATTGAACCAGTGTAGCTCTTAATTGTTTCTTCCACTCATAATCTTCCTGTAAAAAAAATCTCTTCCCAGATTCAATGTCCTAATCAGGAACTGAACATCTTGATTCTGCCTTTATCACTATTGATTTATTCAATGTAATGTAAAAATCTTTTTATGTTGTTATTCATTCATCGATCATTATTTCAAACTCAAAAAGTAAGAATGCATTTGCACATCTCTTCCATTGTGGGGTATTAAGAAGAAAGGAATATGAATGGTTGGGACACAATCATCAGAAAAAAGAACAAAAAATGAAATAAAATGTTTTTTTATTAGCAAAATGTTGACAAACTTTGGCCAAGAAAGAATTACAAGGATAGGTATGGGGACAAAGCCCAAAATGAACAATCAGATAATCATGATAACACATCTCAAAGTTTTTTCTGAAAACTCAACCCTCTGATGTATTTAACAACTTGGAACTCTTCTGAATTTGCTAGCCTCCATATCAGCAGACTTTTAAATTCGATGCTGTATTCTCCTTATCTAAGCTGCCTTTTCAGGTTTTCAACTTAGACAAACCCCTTATGACTCAAACCGCCTTTTTAGGGTTTTCGCCTTGAGTCCTTCTTTTTTATTCACTTTTTCTTTTTTTTTCCTTTTTTTTCATTTTTTCATCATTTTTCATTTTTTTCATTTTTTTTCATTTTTTAAGCATAATATTTCTTCATAG
This sequence comes from Durio zibethinus, assembly GCF_002303985.1. The sequence goes on from NW_019167838.1 coordinate 14,028,030, forward strand.
CATCAGAATTTATAGGATGGGGTAAATCATTTCCATCCATCTCAGTCAATATCAGCGTTTCATCCGAAAAAGTCCATCTCACCACATACGGTCCTTCCCAATTCGGAGTCCATTTTCCTCTACTATCATGCTGGATTGGGAGAATTCTTTTCAAAACCAACTCTCCTTCTCGAAAGCAACGGGGTCAAATCTTCTTATCATGAGCCCTCATCATTTTTCTTTGATATAACTGACCATGGCACAACGCAATCAATCTCTTTTCTTCTATGAAATTTAATTGCTCATAACGTTCTCGAATCCATTCAGCTTTTTTCAACTCTACTTCTTTTAAAACTCTCAAAGAGGAGATCTCTACTTCCACTGGAAGTACAGCTTCTATCTCATAAATCAAAGAAAATAGGGTTGCCCCAGTAGAGGTGCAAACTGACGTTCGATATGCATGCAATGCATATGGTAACTTCTCATGCCAATCTTTGTAAGTCTCGATCATCTTTTCCAAAATTCTCTTTATGTTCTTATTGGCTACCTCAACTGCCTCATTCATTTTCGGACGGTATGGTGCTGAGTTATGATGCTTAATCTTATATTGAGCACATATTTTTTGCATCATCTTACTATTTAGATTCTTGGCATTGTCTGAAATAATTCTCTTCGAAAGTTCTTATCTACAAATGATCTCTTTTTTTATGAACTTGTAAACCACAAAACATGTCACATTTGCATATGAAGCTGCTTCTACCCATTTTGTAAAGTAATCTATCATCATAAAAATGAATCTGTGCCTGTTAGAAGCCTTTGGGGTAATTGGACCAATGACATCCATGCCCCACATTGAAAATGGCCATGGTGGTGCCATAACATGTAAAGCAGATGGTGGAGCATGGATCTTATCAGCATATATCTGGCATTTATGGCATTTACGAGCATAATCAATGCAATTATTCTCCATCGTCAACCAGTAATATCCTACCCTCATGATCTACCTTGCCATCATATGTCCACTAGTATGTGCCCCACATATTCCATCATGCACTTCTTTAATGATTTTCTTCGCTTCAGTCTCATTTACGCACCTCAATAATACTTGATCCTTGCTTTTTTTGTACAAGACATCCCCATCCAAGAAAAAGCTCATAGCCAATCTTCGGATGATCCTTTTATCATTTTTTGTTGCTTAAACTAGATACTGCTGATCCTTAACATACTGTAAGATGTCATAATACCAGGGTTTTCCATCATCTTCTCTTTCTACATTAGAGTAATAAGCTAGTATATCCTTAACATCTAACTTGATGGGCTGAATGTCGGTATTATCATTAATTCGAATCATCGTAGCCAGAGTAGCCAATGTGTCAGCAATCAAATTCTCTTCTCGAGGTAAGTGATCAAACTGGATATCTTCAAATTGTTTCATCAACTCTAGAATATACTTATGATACGGAACGAGTTTTGAATCTCTCGTCTCCCATTCTCCTTTCAACTGATATATGACTAGAGCTGAGTCTCCAAACACTTTCAGTACTTTCACTCTTCTATCTATAGCAGCTTGCAAGCCCATGACACATGCCTCATATTCAGCGATGTTATTTGTGCAATTAAAATTTAACCTCACTGTTACGAGACAGTATTGTTCTTCTGGAGAAATCAGAATCGCCCCAATTCCATGCCTCAAGGCATTAGCAGCTCCATTAAAGTACATTCTCTAACATTTTTCCACATGCTCCCCTTCTTCCAGTTGAGAAATAATCATTAAGTCTTCATCAGAGAATTTCAGCTTCATCGACTCATACTCTTCAGTAGCACGATTTGTAAGAAATTATGCTATAGCGCCCCCTTTTATTGCTTTTTGACTCACACACATATAATATCATATTCCGAGAGCATTACTTGTCATCTAGCGATTCTTCCAGACAAAGAAGGCTTCTCGAAGATATACTTAATGGGGTCCAGTTTCGCTATAAGCCACGTAGTGTGATAGAGCATATACTGTTTGAGTCTTTTGGTAGTCCACGCTAATGCACAACATATTTTCTCCAATGAAGAATACTTGGATTCATATTCTGTGAACTTTTTACTTAGATAGTAAATAGCTCTTTCCTTTCGGCTAGTCTCATCTTACTGCCCCAACACACATCCCATTGAATTTTCACATACGGTTAAGTATAAGATTAAAGGTTTCTATGGAACAGGTGGCACCAATACTGAAGGGTTCGATAAATATTGCTTAATTTTATCAAATGCCTCTTGACATTCTTTATTCCATTTTCCAGGATTATCTTTACGAAAAAGCTTAAATATGGGATCACATTTGTAAGTAAGCTGAGAGATGAACCGAGAAATGTAGTTCAATCTCCCCAAAAAACTTCAAACTTTTTTTGGTGTGCTGGGAGGTGACAAATTCTGGATGGCCCGTATCTTATCGGGATCGACTTCAATTCCTCTTTCACTGACCACAAAGCCTAGCAACTTCCCTGACTTTACCCCAAAGGTGCACTTGGCTGGGTTTAATTTGAGCTGAAATTTTTCAATCTTTCAAATAACTTTCTGAGGCTAGTAACATGATCTTCATCCTCACAAGACTTTGCAATCATATCGTCTACATACACCTCAATCTCTTTGTGCATCATGTCATGGAAGAGTGTTACCATGGCCCTTTGATATGTTGCCCCAGCATTCTTTAACCCAAAAGGCATGACTTTATAGCAGAAGGTTCCCCACATGGTCACAAAAGTAGTCTTTTCCATATCATCTGCAGCCATTTTTATCTGATTATACCCGAAAAACCATCCATAAAGGAGAAAATCGAATGCTTAGCCGTGTTATCTACCAGTGTGTCAATATGAGGCAAAGGAAAGTTATCCTTTGGGCTAGCCTTATTCAAGTCCCGATAGTCTACACACATTCGTACTTTTCCATCTTTCTTAGGAACTGGGACTATATTGGCTACCCATTCTGGATACTTAGCCACTTGTAGAAAACCTGCATCAAATTGTTTCTTCACCTCTCTTTAATCTTTAGTAGCATTTCGGGCTTCATCCGTCTCAGTTTCTGCTGAACTGGCTTACATTCTGGCTTTAAAGGTAATCTGTGCTCCACTATCTCTGTGCTCAGCCCTGGCATATCCTGGTAAGACCAAGCAAATATATCTACAAATTCTTGAAGTAGGTCTGCCAATCGTTGCCTATCTCCGATGAAAGTGAAGTGCCCATTCTGACCTCTTTCTTATTTCTTCATCTCCAGATTCACTAAGTCCACTACCTCCTGATGAGGCTCAATTGGCTTATTCTCTTGTTCAATCATCCTCATTAGGTCCGGAGGCATAACATATTCTTCAGAATTTCTTCATTGTCAAGTTCATCAGTGTTAATTGAATTCTCAAAGCTAACCTCTTGATTGTTATCATGATTATCTTCATGTTCATTTAAAGACCTGAATTGAATGAAATGGATATGTTGGCAAGATGTGCTTAGAGATGAAAATAATGAAGACACAAGAAGAAATGAATGAAAATGCATACTTCCTAATTTTTATTAAAAATAATAAATGATGAATGGCCCGAACAAAAAAGATCACCCCAATGCCTTGGGCAATAGCTATTGGGATGTTACAATTACATTGCATCAAAATCAAAAGTCAAAGGCATCTCGATGGCACTCCAATTATTGAGCTCAAAATCTGGTGGACAAAGGCGAACCCACTCCTCTTGATTAACCCTCACTTCATCTTCAACAGCATTAATGGCTAACTGGGCAAAATCATCTTCCACACTTTTTCTTGCATCTGGGTACATGAATCCTCCAGGTCTGAAGGTTTCATACAAGTGTGGGATAAACATCAGTCTTGCTGTCTTTCTTGATGGCCTTCTTTTGACTTCCCACTCTGCCATCTCATAGCCTAGGCCCACCCTGTGGCTATTGTCTGTTATTGTTGAAGGTTCTTTAATTCCCTGTAAGTTTTTGCCTATCCCAAGCCTTGGATACTAGCCTTTGTTGATGACTTGGCTCACCACTATCTTTGAAAAAAGCTGATTTTGAAATCTTTCACCTACAGAATTGACCAATTCAAAAGATTGATAGGAGTATTTCAATGCTTCCTCAGTAACCTCTACGTATGGAGTGTTCAATGGTTGGGTCACCAGCATGTCTTCCTCTTTAACTACCACTACTAATTGACCTTCTACATTGAACTTGATCTTCTGGTGCAAAGTAGAAGGCATAGCTCCTGCCATGTGAATCCATGGTCTTCTTAACAAATAGCTGTAGGATGGAGAGATATCCATCACTTGAAATTTTATATTGAAGGTGCATGGCCCAATTTGTAAAGGCATTTCAATATCCTCTAGGACTTTTTTTTGGTCCCATCAAAGGCTCTCACAATCATCTGACTATCCCTCATATGAGAATAATCAATGGGTAGCCTTGCCAAAGTTGACATAGGCATGACGTTGATAGCAGAGCCATTATCGATAAGGACCTTGGCTATAATATGGCTCTTGCACTTGACTGTGATATGTAGAGCCTTTGCATTTCTTTTTCCCTCTAAAGGAATCTCATCATCGCTTAATGAAATGTGATTTGGCATGACTAAATTTCCAGCCAGGTGGTTCACATATTCAACAGATACATTATGTGCCACGTATGCCTGATTCAACACTTTCAATAAGGCGTTTCGATGTGGCTCTGAGTTCAGCAACAGTGACAATAATGAGATTCGAGCTGGTATTTTATTCAACTGTTCCACAACAGAATACTCACTATGTTTTACTAGTTTCAAAAATTCACAAACCTCTCTTTCTGATACTGGCTTCGGTTGATCTTTTTCAGGTTCTATCTTAGGATTATTTCATCTTTCTCTTTTTTAGCCTTCTCTCTTCTAGCTTTCTCTAGCATTTCTAGAGTGTAACATCTCTCACTTCGAGTAATGGCTCCTATACCAGTAATATTGGAAGCATCGGCTTTGGAGACCTCTTTTTTCTGTCCCTGAACTACAGTGTCACAGCCGTATCTCTAGGGTACAGCTTTATCATTTTTGTATGGAAAAAGAGTTACGACTTTAAAAGTTACCGGCCTGGGAAAGAGTTTATCTATGACTAACTTTGGTTTGTTTCCACATTGAATTGTCACTAGTTTCGAAAACAGCTTTATAGGCCTATCAGTCATGTGTACCTCAACACTCTTCAAATCTTTTTTTTCTTCATAGACTTTCATCTTATGTAAATCCAAGAGTTTTTGCACCTCTTGGTGAAACTGCTCACAAATCTCAATGGAATGGCCCATTACCCCATTATGATACTTACAACTAGTACCAGTTATATATGCTCCATGATAGTCGTGTGGACTTACCAGTGTATCATGTCTGCTCTTCATAAAACATCAAACAGTTGGTCGAGAGGTGTCTTAATATCTGCCACTTTTTTCTTCACATGGCACTTCTGTTCTTCGCCTATAGCATTCACATTATGATCCGATAAAGGATTACCACTAACAGTCAACGCAGTCATCCCTCCTGTATCAAAGCAAATCATCCCATCCTTGATCAATCATTGCACTTTATGTTTCAGGGTAGTGCAATATTCGGTAGAGTGACCAATAATCCCATAATGGTAATCACAGTGGGCAGTGGGATCATACCACTTAGGGTAAGGTGGCTTGAAGGGTTCTAATTTACTTGGAGCAAACAAATGACTGTTGTAGAGCTCCTTATATAATTCCGTATAAGTCATTGGAATTGGGTTAAAAACGGGTTTCTCACGAATGGTTTGTTGCTCCTACGAGCCACCAATGGGGTTAGTTGAGCGATTTTAGGGTCTTGAGGTAGGTTGAATGTTAGGCTATACATGATATTTTGGGGTTTATGAGGGGTTTGATATGTTTGGGGGTATGGTGGTTGTGTAAATGGTTGGTATGGATGAAAAAAAATGTTATTTACAGTGGGGTGATATGACAGATATTTTGGTGGTGGGTAGGGTGAATAACCTCTAAGTTGCTGTCTATCAAAGCTCACCGCATGAGCTTCAGTGTTTTTTTTTTCGGGACTCTTTTGCTAGATGCTTCATTTCCTTCTAGCTTGCCATTCTTGATGGCACTCTCAATGATTTCTCCTGAGATTACCATATCAGTAAAATTTTTCGTTGCATTTCCTATCATTTTTTCATAATAAGGAGATTTTAAAGTGCTAACAAATAGCACTGTAGTTTCTTTCTCAGTCAGAGGAGGTTGTACCTGAGAAGTAACATCTCTCCATCTCTGGGCATACTCTTTAAAAGACTCGTTTGCCTTTTTTTTCAGATTCTGTAAAGATAAACGATTAGGGGCCAAATCGATGATATGACGATATTGACTGATAAAGTCATGTGCCATATCGCTCCAAGAGCGAATGTGAGTCCTGTCCAACTGAACATACTATCTGGCCACATAGCCAGTAAGACTGTCTTGGAAAACATGCATCAATAGTTTTTCATCATGCGCATGAGCTACCATCTTCCTATAATACATGGTGATGTGGGTTTTGGGGCACTTTGTATCGTCATATTTTTTAAATTTCGGTGCTTTGAACTTATGGGGGATAACCACATCAGGAACTAAGCAGAGCCTAACAGCATCAACCGACCCATAAAAGCTAAATCATTCCACAGCCCTTAGCCTTTGCTCTAGCATGCTAATCTTGGAACTTTCTTGAACTTCCACTCTCATCTTTTCCTTCTCCTTCTCTTTTAAATCATATAGATCGAGAATTGGTTCTGCCGTCTTTTCAGTGAATACAGGATTTATATAGCTATTATACTGCCCTGGGTTAAAAGCTGATGGCATTCCAGGATATGTTGGATATGCGAAGTACTGTGGTGGGACATCTTAGGCAGACTGGGCTTGAGGTGGGCCAAAACTTGAAGGGTACAAAGGGTCAGCCACTTCTTGTAATGGGGGAACTTGCTGGCTTGTATTTTTTACAACTCATTTTCCTTTATTCATATTATTAAGAGCCTCCAAAATCTTGCTTAGCTCACTTTCAATCTTTTCAAATCTATGGGAATTTTTCTCTTCAATTTACCTTGCTCTGAATCTTGTGTTGTATCGATGGGCAGGATTTTCACTAGATGGAGCTATCCTGAGACCTTGAGTACCATATCTCAAAATTAGTAAATTTGCATGATCATCACATGGTTGCTTTGTTAAGTGTAATGAATGAGAATGCAATGAATGAAAAATACATGTATGCAAAGAACATTTGCCTTAAAATGGTATTCAACTAAAAAATTTCATTTATTCTAAAAAAAACTTTGATCTATATTGAGTTTATCATCCTAGAATTATAACCATAAAATTGTTTGATCTGTTCATATTGGGCCTTGGCTTCTTCTATGAAGTTCAACAGATGCTATCCATGTTCTCCTACTGGGGCCACCACTTGTCTTAATACCTCTGCCTCTTCCACCATCTCTCTTGCCTTACGTACCCCTTTATGGATTTGGGTTGTTAAGTGCTCAATGTATTTTTGCCTTCCTAAGTTCTCTCTTTTACCACACCAGACTTGATATGATAATTCTCTATGTTCCCTAACTAAAACAACAATGTGATCTCCTTGTTCATTCAACTTTTGACTTAACCTGCTCAAATAACTGTTTAGCATATTAATTTATGCCTGTGCTTTAGTACTTTCTTCTTCCAACTCGACATACTCTTGTTTCAATCTTATATTTTCCTCAGTCAGCTCGACAATGGTTATCTCTTTGGCTCTTTCTCTCACACATAGCCTCTTATGCTCCTAGTGTAACTTTGCTAGATCTTCAGTAGCTGTATCACGTTCTCTAGCAATCTTGTGAACTTTAACTTCATAACTTTCGGCTCTACCTTTCCACTGGGCTTTTTCTTCTTGAAATTCCTGAATCTCTTTCTTTAACTTAATCTTTTCAAACTCAAATTCTTTTGTTGCCAGCTCTAACTCTGATGGTGTCTCTTCAAGTTTTTCTTCTATTGGTGGTTAAGAGATTTCATAAATGAATACCATTTCTTGTCTTCTCTTTGTTCTCCAAACCAAGTAACCTGGGGTGACTTTTTCAGTGAATGGTCCATGACTCACTCTTTGGGGATTTTTCCATGCTTTGATCATCTCATTCATCCTCTGAAATGTTTTAGGTTCATTGTAAGAGAAATCTAACTGATGAAGCCCATAAGTCATAGGAATGAATTGTTCTCCCCTCAATTACCTTCTCACTAGGAGTGGTGCATAATTCATCACTCCCCATAAACCCAGAAGTGGAACCACTGTACTATCCCCACATTGGTATAACATAGCTCACGATTCATCCATTGGGCCAACCATCTCACCCTAGCACTTTCTAATTTTTGTAAGAAAATTATCCATTCTTATTTAGACTTTCGCTTTGACCACCCACTTTCGCAGAATTTCTTGATTGGAAAATGATTACGGATGTAAAGCTTCGAGAAAGCACCATTTCCTTGTTCAAAATGACTTTTCATCCATAAGTACAATAACTGTATGCATCCTATGAAGTGTCATCCATTCCGAACGACAATAACTCAAAGATCTGATAATCTTTGCTAATATCACCGTTGAAGGATTACAGCCATTGATCACACTTTCGAAGAAATCAACCATCGCTATCTCAATATGTCCCAAAACCTTTAGAAAGATTATCAATCCGTATATAGCCAAGGTAAATATGTCTAACCCCCATTCTTCATTGGCATGTTGCATCAAAAACTCATGAAAAAACTTTCAAGGTAGGCAAACCTGTTCCTGTTTCTTCTTTGTATGAGAATCCACAACTTCCTTGTCTATCCCCATGAGTTGAGCCAGACTTTTACGAAATCCTGACTTATGTTTTTTGACATATATCTTGTCAGGAGTCTTGAGATGCAAACCTACCAAGACTGAATATTCTTCGATGATGGGAGTCATATCAGCTTTATTTAAGATGAAACACTTGTATGCAGGATCCCAGAATTGTGTTACAGCTCTGATTAGCTGATCATCAACAGCCACTGCTAGAAGGTGTGCTATATGCCCATATTTTTGACAAAATTGCTCTTGTCTTGACGGACTCATCTTCTTCCAGATATCAACCAAATCTTCTAGATTGTTCTGTTTGAGGAGGATAGATGTTTTCTGAGACATAGTAGAATCATACCCAATTGACAAGCAATCTCCCATCTTCAACTGAGTCTTTTCTGATAGGGCCCTTACTTCATTGGGTGTCCTACAGGGTGCTAATGCTGATAAAGAACAAACTAAGCGTTCATTGGTGTCCATGAAAAAAAATTTGTTGAAGACTGTTTTTTAAGCAAATGTTCTTTATGCAACTTTATGATATGCGTATGAACCAATGCAAAAGAAATAAGAAAATGGTTAGTATACCCAGAAAAAGAACAAATAACTAAGTAAATTTAAACATCACACAAAGTAAAAGGGATGAATCCTATGCTTTTGGTCAATTCTAAAAGGGAAGAGTGATGGCTCTATCTATAGGTTAGGCACTCTTAAGGTTCACTATATGCGGTTTTAGGGTCAAAGTCTAAAGGTCCTCAAATTGTTCCTTACATCCTTGTCCATCACAGACTAGTAAGGCACCCTAATCCTCACCCATTACAGGCTACAAGCGGAAAATGTTCAATTTGAGTGAGAGTATTTCGCTAGCCACTGCGGAGGCATTAGACCTCACGAAAGCAATAGGTACTTTACTCTCTCCTAAAGGGATGGAGCTCAGGTATAGAGTTCATGTTATGCACATGCACATGAATGACATAATTAATAAAGTAAATAAACATGAATGAATAATAACACATATATACAAAAGGGTTCAATTTTATTAGGCTTTTGGATAACACAAATTATTTGCTGGCCTGACTCTCAAAGTCTCCAGTGGAGTCGCCAAGCTTTCATAACATCTAGATCCGGGGATCTATCGCTAGACATTGACTTTTAAGAGTCGCCACCAATCTTGTTTATCTAGGTGCGATTGATCACCTAAAGAATCTGTCCTTTCAGGAAACACCTAAGCTTAAGGGTCCCTAAAAGAATAGGTTCGGGTCTACTAACCAGAACAGGGTTCGGGAGTTTGATTACGTGTGAGGAAGGTTATAGCACCCTCACAACGCCCATCAAAAGATGGTACCAGCTAAAATTTGTGTTATCCAATGAGCCTTAAAATTTTACCGAGTAATTAATTATTGAAAATTATTCTCAATTGACTCTAATACTTTTAGCAAAAAATTGAGAAAATTCCCTCACCTCAAGAGTATGCAAGAAAAACTACTGTTTCACTTGCAGAGGCTCTGTCGTCAGATTATTTAAAGAAAAATCAAAATAAAATAAAAAGAAAGGAAAAGATGATTGCTCTTGTGCAGGAAAAATTGATTCTTTCAACTTTTCCTCAAAAATTGATTTTTTTTAAATTGATTTTTTTAAAGAAAATTGCTATTTTCAACTTTTCCTCAAAAAAATCTTTTTTGAAATTTTATTTTTAAGGAAAATTGATACTTTTAACTTTTCCTCAAAAAACCTTTTTTTTTTAAATTTTATTTTTAAGAAAAATTGATACTTTCAACTTTTCCTTAAAAAAATCTTTTTTTTTTTGAAATTTTATTTTTAAGAAAAATTGATACTTTCAACTTTTACTAAAAAAAACTCTTTTTTTTTAAATTTTATTTTTAATAAAAATTGATACTTTCAACTTTTCATCAAAAAACCTTTTTTTTTGAAATTTTATTTTTAAGGAAAATTGATGCTTTCAACTTTTTCTCGAAAAATCTTTTTGAAATTTAATTTTTAAGGAAAATTGATACTTTCAACTTTTTCCCAAAAATATATATTTTTTATTTTTATTTAAAGAAAATTGAATAATAAAACAAAATAAAAATAAAAATAAAAAAATAAAATAAAGAAAAGTAAAACAAAAATAAAAATAAAATAAGGATAAAAAAATATTAACTAAACCTAATCTAATAAATAAAAAAAATAATAATAATAAATAAATTAAATAAATTAAAAAAAAAAACCTGAAGCGGCTCGGTATACGGCTCGACTCAAGAAAGAAAAAACGGCTCGGAGAAGCAGCTTGAAAACCGGCTCGACTATCGGCTCGAAGGGGGATACACGCGCGGGTTAGGACGCGGGTCGACGCTTGGATCGGGTCGGATCTCGACAAAATGCGAGGATCTTCTGGGTCACTTAAGGCCAAAACGACGTCATTTTGGGAGGGTATATAAGGCTCTTCCCTCTGTTTTTTGGCAGAATGCTCATCCCCTCTCTTTCTCTCTTCTTCTTTTTTCTCTCGCTTCTCTCTAAAAAGCTGAAGAACTCCGATTGAATGTACGTCGGATTCTGGAAAATTTCATCGAAATCTGAATTTTTCGCTGGAAGTTCACCGAAAGTTGGCCGAAAGGTGGTCAGTTTCTGGGAAATGTCGTCGGAAACTAGGCAACTTGCCGGAAACTTCAAAGTTGGCTGAAATTTTCGTCGAAAAATTCAATTGGAATCTGGAATTTTCCAGAAATTTCCAGAAAAAAAAATGCCAAAAATCTTCAAAAATTTTTTGCTAATTCCCATAATACTTCTTAGCCTTCTATACTCTTCTATCTCTCAAATCAGTAACTTTGCTCACGTTTTTTCTCTGTCTTCTTCATTCTGTTCTAGAAGGTCCCTTTTATAGGGATTGATCAGGAGTTTCTGATCAATCCCAATTCTTCTTTGGACGGGGATTCAATCTTTGAATCCAATCTGGACTCTTCTGATTGAATCTCCATTCCCAATAAGATTCTTCAGCCTTCAATCTCAACCTTCCAAAATAAAAATAAAATAATAATAATAATAATAGATAATTAGAAAAGATAAATCAAAAAAATATTATAAGATAAATAAAAAAATAATAATAATAACAGATATATAATTAGATAAATAAAAATACAAAAATCAATAAAATAAAAAATAAAAATAAATAAAAATAAAGATAAATATATATTAATAAATAGTAATAATAAATAAATAAATAATAAATACATAGGATAAAAAGGAAAATATATACATAAAATATGGAATAAAATAAAAAAAATAAAAAATAACAAAAATAAAATTGGACTTACCCTTTTGGATCAGGCCTAATTGATCCGGGCCTGGACCAAATTGAGTGTCTACACATGCAAGACCCTAAAGATTAGATTTTCACTGAAGTTGCAAGAAAAGAAAGGCATAAACAAGTCGAAGGCCTTGAAATTGGCCCAATAACATCTTGCTACTATGGATGCAGTTCTTAACAATTTAGCTTCTCTCACAATCACTCTTTACAAGAGTTCTCCAGGTTGAGAAAAGGATTGCAAACTATACAAATGCATGTCAAGTAAATGGAGGCAAAGAAAGAAAAAGAGCATGCCCAAATAGAAAAAGAGTGTACTAGATACCAACAATTATCACTATGGCTCAACACTTTTATGAATTTTTTCCAACAACAATACAATTTCCTAGGAACAATTTAGGTGGTCCACCGTCTCGTCCACCTCAAGTATGTAATTTAATATGTATTTTTACTTTTTTATCTATTTTGCTAATTACTATCATAGTAAATTTATGTCTTGTATTTTTTTTCAATAGATTCTTGAATTCGCTAATGATTTTGGTGCAAATAATCATTTATTTAATTCAAGTGTTTTATCTCAAAGTATAATCAATTTCATGCTTATTGAATTTTTTTTATTTTAGATTGTTTATTTAAAAACAAGTTAAATTTTATTGTATCTTAATTGTTAACATATTAACAAATAATGTATTTAGATATTTAATAATATGCAGTTAATATATTCAAATTGAGTTATATGTTTCAATAGTATGTTTTGATTTTTAACGCGGGATAAATACTCGATTTGATATTAATATTTGGATTGATTCTCAATTAGGGATATAATTTTTTATTTTATTAAAATAAAAATTAAACATTTTCAAATTTACCTAAAATAAAACTATTTAATGGAAATAACCTACACGCGTCATTAACTCTTTTAACTAAAATGGATGACCAAAAATATAACAACTGAAAAAAAAAAAAAAAAAAAAACGGCTAACTCGTAAAAAAGTTTTTAAATAAAAACTTTTAATTTGTTTACTTTCATTTGCTTGTCACTCTTCTCTCTCAACCACTTCACACTCTCTCACCAACGTTCTACCTAATTCTTCGAATTCATAGTTCTTCTACCATAAGAAATTTAAGGTCGCTGCTACGTGGTGTTTAGTCCTTCTTTCGTCTGGGCTGCTGCCTCCTCTTTTCTAGCTTGGGTCATGATAACCATAAATTTAGCCTGATAATCTCTTTTTATTATCATTCTAAAATTCTATTTTTCTTGTAGTGTAACCCATAAACAATGAAAAAAAAAAGTTTGACGTTAAATATAAATGTATATATATGCTCAAATGAGAAGAAACCTCGAGAATTAATCATATTTGATTAAAAAGTCCCGTTAGGACGTGCTGCCTTTGACCGAATTCAAGTGTTTCTATCAAGAAATTGCATATTATTGGGTATTGTGGCCTCAAGATGGTAACAGATAATTTGGTCGGCAATGTCATTTTTTTATACCTCAATTTCTACTTTTGAATAACCATCATGTTAGGTCGTTGGGAAAAACATAAATGTGGCTGTAACTTCTGTGACTTTTTCATTTTTCCTTCCGGTAAATTGTCTTGCAAGGATTGAAATGGGTCTCTATAGATGTTTGACTAGCAGCTTGGTTTAAAGATTCTTATGTGACCTTTTCTTTCAGAAATAGAATAATGCATTTATTTATCATCAACTTATTTAAATTATCATAATATGATCTTGATTTATGATTATGATTTGTGCAATTCATGCGACCAATTCTAGACAAAACCATGATGTAAAAAAGCAGCTCATAACTTTGTTCCAACTCCATCTCAATGCTTTTTCTAAAACGAGTGCTTGGTGCGATGATGGTGCCCAGGATACTTATTTGTCTCACTAGTATTTGAGGTGACCATGGATTGAACCAACTCAATCACATATATTAAAAAAAATAAATTAGGGAAGCAAACTCCTTTTGCAGACGCTACGGTAAAATAATGGATTAACAGGTTGGATATGTTTTATGCGTGGGATTTGATAAATAAAATTTCATTTGTTGGCCGAGCAAAAAAAAAAAAAAAAAAAAAAGACAATATAAACCAAAACTATAGTTCAAGCATGACCTAATTTGGTTTAATTATTTTATTATTAAAATACTAAACCATTTCTATTTTAATATTTTAAAATAAAAAATTTAGTAAAATATATATTATTCATTAAGATTATAATATTATCAGTCCAAATCGATTCCTTTCGGATATATGTTTATTAATATTATAAAATTGGCAATTGAAAATAAACTTTTCGTCATCAATGGTCAGAAATTTGCGAAGAAAAATGGTGCATGCTTCCATAAAGATCCACATATGGCATCAAAGACAACTTTATTGTGGTTATTCGAGAAATTTATGTCATGAAAGACGAAGAAGCTTGTAGATTGATTACAATGCTACAAAGCATGTGTGCACAAATAATTCCTTATTCAAATTTTAGTAAGGCATGTGTTCTACATGCACAAATATTCTACAATTAAAATCAAAAGCAAAAGGACTATGTATTTGGAAATCACTTCCGAAAAACTCTTAACACTTGCTAATGTTTATTATGTTTAAGAAGTTAGAAGGAATCTAGTGTGTGCTAATTTGCATAATAAGTTTAGGTTTTAAACTAGTGTTTGAAGGGCAAGGGCAGCTCGTAATACAAGCAAAGCGGGCCATCGCCCCCCACCCCCCCAAATTTTTAAACCCTCAAATATATATATTAAATAAATTACTCTTCTTTTAAACTAAACATGCTATTATTTATTTTTACCCAGTCTTTTAACTTACTTTTATGCATTATAGTTTAAAAAGAATTGAAATCATATTATTATTTATCTATTTATTATATCAATTAATCATTATTCACAAATTAAATATCTAAAATCAAGAAATTTGTTATAAGAATTATATCACAATCATGTCAATTTAATAAAATTCAAATTAATTTTTAAGCTTCTTTGTAAGATTTTTTTTTAAATGTTAATTTTTCTCATAAGATCTTAAATCTACGATCAAGTATAAAAAATTTTGTTCTTTCTTTTTTAATCAACTACAAATTTTCTCCATATAATTTTCACTTTAAATTTTTCCTGAATCTTTCTCTCTGGTTAACAAACAATTTTTTCAATACAAAAATTAGATTAAAACCACTTTATAAAAGTAAAAAAAAAAAAAAAAATCATAACTTCTAGTCTCAAAGTTTTAACTTTAATTTTTTAATGGTATATTTTATTTTTACATAACTTGAAGAAATATTTATATTTAACAATTGATTTATTTATACTTAAAAAAAAAAAAAAAAAGACATTCATAATTTTAAGTAAAATTATCTGTTTAATAGAGTATGTTTATTTGTACATTTGTTTATGAATTGATAAAATTTATAATTTTGTAAGTTTTTTTAGTACATTTCTTGTATATTTATTTATATTAATAATAAAATAAAAAATTAATAAAAAATAAATTTTAATATAATATTAATTAGTCCCCTCTAAACCAAATGTTAACATTCGCCACTGTTGAAGGGATAATAATAATAATAATAATAATAATAATAATAATAATAATAATAATTATTATTATTATTATTATTATTATTATTATTGACTCATTTGATTTTTGACATAATAATTTAAGATATGTACATTATAATAGAACGTTTGCAATGTACAAGTCAAACTTGATTCCTTTTATTAAGAAAAATGATGAAAGTTGTAAAACTTGTATCCCTACTAAAATTAAAAGGAAACAATTTCTAAGTTCTAAATTGCTTGAATTGGTATAATGATGTGTGTGACTTGCATGGAACACCTTCAATAGAGGAAATAAAATACTATGTCATTTTCATTGTTGATTTCTTAAGGTTTTGTTATGTTTACTTGATTCGTTCAAAAGATAAAGTATTATACAAGTTTAAAAGACTTAAGAAATAAGAATGATAGAAGAGGTGAATATTGTAATTCAATTTATTTGAGTCTATGGATATTATTCATGATGTTTCAACACTATATTGTTCCTCAGGTTTGCATGAAAATCATCTAATGAGACTCCATTATGAGTTTAGACTCAAGATAAATCAATTAATATAATTGAGAGTCGTTAAATTAAGAAATTGAAGGTTATTAATCACAAGTCTCATCTTTATCAAAGAATTTGCATTTGATTTGAAGATTTATATACAAAGTGTAGAATGAATTAAAAGTTTTTAATTTTTATAATAATTTTATAGTTATAATCCGTCGATAAGTCATTGACAATCCGTTGATAATTACAGTCGGAATTTGTTGGTGTTGAACAAATTTCTAGTATAACTGTGCTTGGCATAATCCAACCTTTATTATTCCACTTTAAATATGACTCCATCATACCTCCAAATTAAAGAGTATATCTCGTCATTTACTTAATGTCATCCATTTAAGTACAATTGAATGTCTGATATTGTCACGCATGAATCTAGGAAGATTAACATCACGCATAAATCCCAACACGTTAAGATACTTTTAACGGCCACAAAGCACCTCTTACCATACTCTTAAGATACTTTGCAGTTGAGATTAGAGGCGTGCATGATTTGGGTGAGCAACCCAAAAAAATATGATTGCGAACCACCCATACAAGATCAATCTTGAAATTTTTGGACTGTAGAGCGATCCAACACTCTCTACACTCTCTAGGACCCATGGTCTACCCATGCAAGGTCAGTCCGGTTCAACCCAAAAATTGGATCCTAACCCCACAAATGTTATGAATTCTCTTGTCAATTTCACATGTTTAATTATACAGCTTCAAATTTATATTTTTGCATAGCACTCAAACCATCGTGCTTCACCATGTAACAGAACAGGGAAAAAAAATTGTAGTGCCGCAACTTATTATGACTTCATATAACTGGTATGGTAAAAAATTATTGATGGGCTTGCTTCTATAGCTCCATAAGCATGCGATTCTTCTCGATGGGCTTCCTCTCCTATGCTATTGAAATAGTTGTGGCTAAATTCTGTTGCTGGTGGGTCGATTTAGAACCTTGTAAAAATTGTTCCACTTTTACCAGGTCATGGAAGTGAATTACCGTCTCAGGATTCTCATTGAAAACCTTTTTCCCTGTCTCTTTATGCAGATCTAGAATCCAAAACTTTATTCTTATTTATTTATATATTTATTTTGACTAAACTGTGTCCTTAAAGCCTACTGATCTTAATGCTAGCATCTATGTTTAATCCTTCAATTAACAATGGCTCTCCTTACTGACCCCACTGTAGGTGTAGTAATTAATATCATTGCATTGCTGATCTAGCTATTTGATTCTAATACTCCTTGTGTCTGTATTCTCAAAATCAACTCGGTATGCAACAACACTCAATTTTAGTAGTATGTCGTCATTTTTTAGTAGTAGCATTTCTATTATTCCTGCATTCTGCACATTAATAGAATTTTCTGCATCCATGGTTGTCCTTGCAATGCCGTTGCTCAAGTAAAGCTCAGATGGTATAGCTGCCTGCAACCCTATATTGTTGAAAATTACAGGAAAGTTTCTGTAAATCAAAACGTTCCTTAGTGTCCTTGCCTGTGTTGAAATTTCAATGTTTGGTTTAACCCATTCCCTATTCCAGTAGATTCAAATCTTGTATAATTCTCTCAAGTCTCCCAATTTATAATGGGTACATTTGGAGGAATAGTAGAGATCATGGCCTTTCAGAAAATTTCCTTTCATAATTTGAGAATTTAAATTAAGATATATATATATTTTACATATGTTGGATTTTACTAGAACATCATAGGTTTTCAACTGCTCTGTTGATGATTTAAAATTTCATCTACTACTTTAGAGGATGAGGAAATTTTGAAGGAATTAAAAAAAGAAAATTAATTGAATCAAAGCATATAAATACTATCTGAGTTTATCATTTGGGATTAAGAATCATGGACTTAACCTCTCATGTTTATAGATCTTTTATTATTTATACTAGCACATAAGCCAGCACTTCACTTCGGGACTTAAAGAATTTTATTCAAATTGATATTAAACAAATTAAATAAGTAGATTTTAGTCTAAATTCTAGTTAAAAAATTATAAATTTTACGGACAATTTTGATTATATAAGCAAGTAAGAATAAAAAAAGTTAGCATATATATAAATCATATTATTAAAATCAATTCGGTTTCCATGCTTCAAGTTTAGAGCCCCACAACTTTGAGAAAAGCTTACGATCCATACGTTAAGCAAGTTTTATTATCAGATTGGTGTGGCCGTGTTAGTGGTGGGGCAATACTTTTACAAAATTAACCCTCAAATTATAATTAATCTCATAATGGTAATTATAATTAACCTCAAAATTATAATTATAATTTTATTCAGGAGAAGAGCTAAATGTACCCCTGTTTTTTCTTTGTACAGCCTTTTTCTTTAATTTTTTGTAAGTAAAATTATTTAATTACCATTTCTCACAAAATTTTTAATATTCATTTATGATAAGTTTTATAATTTTTCAGAAATAGATTTTTCAAAAATCATATCACTTTTTGAAAATATATTTGCGGACAGTATATGGATTTTAGGTGATGAAATAGTAAAAATTTAAGAAAAATTATGGAAAAAAATTTATTAAAAATTTTTATTAATTAATGTAATAAAAAAGTTATTATTAGAAAAAAATAATAAATTTTAAATTTAATAAAAAAGTTTATTTCTCTATTTTAAAATTTTTTATCAATTTAAAATTCATATTTTTTTAATAAATACTTTTTTTGGTATCGATTGTTAAAATTTAATAATATCTCTAACTAAATTGAATTTTTTGAAAAAATTTCTCTATCTAATTACCATAATTGATTTTTCTAGTTAGCATATTAGATTTTAACAAAATTATGTAGAATTAAGTGATATTATTTGTACAATTTTTAGGAGTTTCAACTTTTAAATGTTGATCAGATATAATAGTTCTTTCATCATTTTTGGTAACATTAAGAAACGAAATGTTTAATTAGAGCTTCATAAAATTTTATTCTTTCTCTATCACCAAAATATTGAAATTAACTTCTTTTTTTATTAATTTTAAAATTTATGATTTGTTTCTAATAATAATTTTTTATTATACTAATTAATAAAAATTTCTAATAATTTTTTTTTTGTAATTTTTCTTAAATTTTCATTATCTCACCTTCCACAAATGAATTTCCATAAAAGTATATGACTTTTGGAAACCCATTTTCGAAAAGGTATATGATTTTTTGAAATAAATTTTTGAAAAGTTATATGAATTTTTAAATTTTTCTTTTTGAAAAGTTACAAAACTTACTGGAAATGAATATGAAAAACTTGTAAAAAATGATAATTAAGTAATTTTATTAATAAATAATTAAAAAAAATACTTTGGCTGTGAAAAGAAAAAACAAAGGTACATTTAGCAATTCCCTTTATCCACCCCATTGTTAACTTTCATGGTTGTGTTTCAAAATTAATCTTCAAATTATAATTAATCTCAAAATTGATTTGACTTTAAATTGAAATCAAACAATAATAAGAGATAACTTTAATATATTTGTATAGATTTCACGTAAAAGATTCAAATATCCGACCAGGAAAAGTTCATAGCAAGGCTATCGAGTCTCATCGTGCAGCACATATTGTTGCCTTGGTTTTACAAATTTTACTATTGAACCCTTGCCATCCAAGGTAACCATTTCAGACGAGCCACCATACATTTTTGGCATTGCAAAAATATTAAGCTCAACTTGCGGGTGTCACCAGAAGTTACCTTGGATCTAAGTAGGAGGTTTTTATTGGCAGATTTGGACCCTGCCACAGCTAAACTGGGAATCGGTGTTTTAGGGCCCTTCCTCTCAGCATTTGCCTTTGCATTTACTTTTGACAATAGTGATGTCTTGGTACCCTTTGCTTCCGGTGGAAAAATTTCCATATATTATTGCTTATGCTGGCATGAATCATTCTGATCCTAATCTAACAGTGGTAGATCTAAAATTTTTTTTTAAGTATAAAATTTATAATATATATATAAAAAAAAATTACCACAGATTTATCAATTATGAACGGAAATGGTGTCCATTGGAAAATTTTGCTGGTGCACGGAAAATCTTTTTTTTTTATTATTTTGTAATTTTTAAAGGTTTATTGGAAATAATTGTCCAGAGAAAATATATTTTTTTAAAATTTCTCATTTTCCGATTCTTTAAAGTGTTCATAATACCCTAGTTCTAAACGTATATTGATTATTGGCCCCCGAATCCAAAATTTGATTTCACCTCGTGGAGGAGAGGATGTAACTCCTGTTGTTTGATTTGGATTGGTTAGTTTTCTTAACGAGATCCTCGTTGGGCTGCAAGGGCTTCTTGTCCTTATCTCGCAACAGGTAGTACGCATTGAAAGATACAGTTATGTGACAAAGTAAGAAATGGTTGTATTATTCTTTTTTCATATGACCCTAGAAATGTCTCTTCTGTAAAGATTAATGGATTATCAGTTTCCAAAGTTGGGTGTTCTAAATAAAAAAAAAAAATGTGAATTTTACAATGTTTAGAATCTATGAAAGATTGTGAAGCGAAAGTTCCTTGCCGCACTGCAGCAAGAACAATCAATAAACATAATTGGAATAACTGTGACTAGATGTAATATTTAGGCTTCAACACTGCTTAGTTAACATTCTTGCATTGTACACGTAATATTTTTTGTTTCTTTCCAAAAAAAACAACAATCATGTAATCTGATAATAGAATGCCTTAATTTCAGTGATCAAGATTTAATTATGATAGTTTCAAATGTTAAAAAAAAAAAAGTTCTTTCAAGGAACCTACTTATAGGGTATAACCTATTAAGATCTGTTTTTGATATGGAATGTGTTTTCGTAGTTTTCCATGATGCTACACAGTTATGTTAGAGATAAGCCACAGTTATGCTACACAGATATGGCATTTTATCCCATTTTGTGTTGAAGAAAAACCAGAAAATCAATATGTTTTAGCTCGCATTTTCTTGAGGCTTTTGATTCTACTTTACATTCTTGAGTTTGTTCTAACGAAGTTAATTTTTCCTTGGGAAAAACAAAATACTCAAGCATGCGAGCTTTGCAGTAGCCATCCCACGTTTTCATGCTGTTTCCCCTTTTTTTTTTTTGGTGCTCTTGACCAAAAACCGAGGATAAAATTCCATGACAAAAAGAAAAGTTAAATTGCCTTTAAAGCCAGTTGCAATTGATAGAAAAGCTAGTGTCAAGTACAATCATTCCCTTATTAAAATTTGCAAGATTTTTACATTGTCAGCCATATGAACAAACCTAAAAAGGACGCTGCAATCACTTGCTGCATCCCAATCTCGAAGGATCTCCACGCTGAAGCTCATCCATCAGCAGATGTGCAACTGACTTGTATCCCAGCTCCCGAGCTTTGAATTTGATGAGAAAAACGAAAAACGATAGTCAGTATTTTCAATTCCAAAAAGTTTGGCCAGTTGGGGAAGATAGGAATCAAGACAAAACCTCTGTAAATTGCTATTCCAGTTGGAGCCATCTTTCGATTCTTCAAGCACAGTGAACTTTGGAGAATGCAAAAAAGAATCAGTGAACAACACAAAATTATCAATCACACACACAAGAAGTAAAATAACGATTCACATACCTATTACATATCCAATAAGGGTTGATTCCTTTTTCTTCTATGCAGTGAGGGCACATCCATTCCTTATTTTCTCTTACCTCCTCCAGTTCTGATAAAAAAAAATGATAACAGTACCTTGTAAACTATTTCTTCCCCTTGCTGTTATGGTATTTTTCTAAGACTAACATCATTACAACACCAAAATTCACCACATCAACCTTTTTTCTTCTTCACAGTAACCCATCCTTGAGTTCTATTCCACCACGTACAAACTATAAAAACTACCAAGAGCTGTTGTTCTCTTTCAAAAGTGTAATCCCCTCCTAGCTTAATCCATTCTTGATGAATCTTAAAATATTGATCTTACCTTCACCATACCTAACCTTGAGACAAGCCCGACACAGAACACCATTGTTAGAGTGACAAACTGAACAATCTGTCTTCCCTGCTTGAAATATATATGTTATAAGGGAACTTAATCTAGTTTGCAATGAACTTTACAAGTGTTTCCGTGACAAAACCAACCTATGCAGGGCTGATTTACATCAAGATTAGCACATCGCTTGCAATCTTCCTCAGCGCACAATGTCTTTTGCCTGCATATGATTTGCTTGTTAAAGTCCATATTCCATAGTAATATTAGTTGCCTCCTCTATTCGGAATAAGAGCTGGACTTCATACTAAATAAGCTTAAAGATAGAAAACTTTTGGTTGTTATTTCAATCATGTTTATTGATTGTTATTTCAAACCACGAAAAAGGCTAGGCTTCCTTTGGTTGTTACTTTTGTTTTTTTACTTTTTGTTATTTATTTCTAACTCAATGAAAAGTTATTATCATAAAACAAAAGTAAATGATAAAAACCAATTATAATTGATTAAATATGAAAAATTGACTAAAATATGACACTAGCTGTAACAGAACTTGTACATAGCTGCATTTGCAGCTTTTTTAGGATATCATTTGCTTCTCAATTTATATCCGTTTTGCTTAATTTGCCACAAAGCATGAGCAGTCTAAAGTTGGCAAAAGAAAATCATCGTGGCAAAATAGTTCTTTTTTGTTATTCGAAGGAGATTTGAATCCAACTCTTTGAGCCTAGATACATGTATTTATCATCGAGCCAAATGACGAGATGCTCAAAATAATTTTTTTTTAAAGAAAAGCAAAGGAGAAAGTATTCAGGTTCCTTATTGCTTTTATAATCAACACAGCATAACTAGAAAAGTATAGTGAGATCAGTCCATATTTGGTCTTCACCTATTTGAGAGTCAACAAAAATAGCTATTAATCACCATAAACTCTTCCAATTTCCTGCTTCATTATTTAAACACGCTCAATTCATTCTCTCAATCCTATACCATTGTCTAATAAAAGTGGGGAAAAGAAAACGATAAAAACAAAAAGTGGTAGCGGAAAAATAAACCTGCAGAAATGGCAGCAAATTCCAAAAACAGGGTTGTAAACACTGCCCCTCCCCTCCTTGCGACGGCAGCGCCGAGCAGAATCCTCAGGCGATAATTGATGCCTCCCACCATATATAGTCCCCGATTGAGCATTTGCAGGCCTTTTTTCATTCCCTTCGCCCGAAGAAGAATTTCTCCCTTCTTCACTCTCTTCATAGTCAATCACCTTTCCTATTTTAAAAAGGAAATATAAGATTTTTCTTTTTCAAAAAAAATCTTCTTTAGAAACGGAGAATCAATGGATTCTTTTTTTATTTGCTTACCTCTGGCTCTGAGCCGGTTAGAGCGACGCAAAAACTTGCCAGTGTGAGTTGACGCAGTACGAATTCGTTTGAAACGATTGGAGCGGCGCAAAGGCCTGATGTCGTATTCTTTCTTTTGCCATTTTCTGACCTCGATTTTCCCTGGTTTTGCAGACGAAACAATCGACCGGAGCTCGGAGATGGTGTTGTGCACTCCCAGAGAGGCTAATCGAGCCTGTATCGGAATTCATGATCCATTGAAGAAAAATTTTTAAAAAAAAAAAAAAACGAAAAAGAGTGATTTTTAATGAATAGAATGGAGGACCTGGTTCTCTAAGATGCGAGCGTTCCTGAGACTTTCATAATCGGATTTGGCTCTAAGCTTTCCCATTTGGTTTCTCAAATCTCAATTTCTCTGATAACAGTGGCTGCAAATGATGGAACTCAGAAGATTTCTCAAAATAACTGAACCATAAGTTTAAAAAACGCTTTTTTTTTTTTTAAAATAAGGTTTTTGGAAATCACAGTTTTGTGGCCTTCCAACGGTCATGTTTCGAGCGGGGTATCTGTGTATTCAAAAAAAATAATTCAATCAGCAAATTCATCAATGAGGCGTTTAGTTAAGAAAGATTTTTTTTTTTTGGGTGAAATTTTACTTTTCATAATTTGATTTTTTTTTTTTACTTTAATTTAGGAAACGTGATTTTTGAGATTTTTTAAAATTTTCAATAATATTAAAAATAAAAAAGTAGAGAAATAAAAACTTTCTTCTCCCACGAGATTTTTTAAATTTTAGAAGAAAAGTAAAATTTTTTCCTCAATTAATTGCCTTTTTTATTTATATTATCTTTTATAATTTCTTAAAATTAGAAAATAAATATGATTTTTTATTTATAATTTCAAAATACAGTATATTAAGATAAACACGTTATAAGGAGATTACAAATTAAGGGTATAAATGATATATTAGTACTCACAAGATATTCAGATTCGATTCGAATAAAACTTAAATTCGGTTCGATTATTATTGAGTCGAATACGAGCTCGAATAGCTCGATTCATCGATCTAACCGAGTTCAAGTATTCTTATACCTGACTCGAGTAGCTCACGAACCTAATCGAGCTTTTATATTTAAATATTTTTTATTATTTTAATTAATAAAATATCTCGAATTTGAATTCGAGTTCGAGTATAAATAATCGAACTCTTATCGAGTATAAGAATCAAGCTTATTTTACATAGTAATCGAACGAGTTCGAGTAACTTGATTTCGATCACGAATCGAACTCGAAATAAAAAAATAAAACTCAATTGAATTCGAATCAAATATCGAACCGTAAGTTAAGAGTTGAACTCAAACTCAAATTTTTTACTATATCGATTCGACTCAACTCAATTACACTCCCACTACAAACCACTAAGATTATTTTTGGGCTACAGAACATATTCCGTCGAGGTATAAGGATCAAAGCTAGCATTTTCAACTCATGAAGGGTAGTGTGGCCCATAGTCAACAAGATATGGCTTGGAGGCTAGTACATGCGAGATATGGGATGGGGTTAAGTCCTCACTTTGTCCATGGTGTAGTTAACTCTGATGTCCGGCGTTTCTAGTAATTAAATTCTTATTTGATTTATAAAAAAAAAAAAAGGGTAAAACAAATAATGAATGTTAAATTTATATTTTTAAAAATTAAAAAAATGATATTTTTAAGACAAAAACACAATGGATGTTGAAACTATTTTTTAAAATTTTTAAATTTTAACAAAAATTGAATTTTTTAAATAAAAAACGTAGTGAATATTATTAAAATTATATTTTCAAAATTCTGAATTTTAAACAAAGACTATATTTTTAAAATAAAAAATATAATAGATGTTGAAATATTATTTTCAAAATTCTAAAATTTTAACAAATATTGTGTTTTGTTAATAAAAAACATTGTGGATATTATAACTTTATTTTTGAAATTCTAATTTTAACAATTACTGTATTTTTAAGATAAAAAACATAATTTTTGTTACTACTTATAATAAAATTAAAATAAAATGTAAAATATTTTTACTTAATATTATTACTCAAGGATAGTAATAACAGTAATTAGCACTTAGTTTTTTTTTCCCTTTGCATAAGTGCAATCTAAGTATAGTAATTAGGATTGAAAAATTATTTTTGTTGAAAATATAAAAAAAATATATTTTAAAATTCTTTAATTTCAACGAAATAATATATTATTCACATATAATATGTTATGAAATCATGTGTTATTTACATGTTATCAAGGATAATATAATAAAAGACTTTATTAAGTATATTGTATTCCTCTAAACCGAATACAAAATCTTATATTCCCTGAGTCAATAGAACCAAGGAATCATACATTCCTTTTGAGTATCACTTTTCTCCAAAATTACTTTCCTTTAAAATCACTTTCCTTTTCAAAATCTAAAAACTTGCTAACTAAATGCCCAATAAAGGTTATTTAGATAGACAATGATATTGGTTTCAATAAGATTAAAAATAGTGGTAGAGAAAAGATTAATTATTACAAACTAAATGGTGACAATGAGATAAATTATAGTGGAAAGAGAAAATAACCATTAAGTGTGTGTTTGATATATAAAATTATTATATAATAGGATAAAATAATCTTATAAATAAAATTAAATTAAATAATATCATCCTATCGTATGTCTAATGTGCGATGATTAAAATAAGATATTTTTATTTAGTAGTCAAAATTATTATTTCTCAAAGTTTGTACAATTTAAATTATTGATATAATTTTTAAAGATATAATATAATAAGTAAGTTAGTCCAATGAATTAAGAATAATGCTCTCTACTTTAGGAAGATTGAATCATTCTATAATCTTCTTGGTATAGGATGATTCAATCTTCTTTATAATGTTATCTCTTTTTTAAAAACAAATCAAATATAATATAAAATTACTATCATATTATCTTATCTATTATTCTATACATCAAATATGCCTTAAGAACATTAGATTAAAATTTGTATATAATGAATTTCTTATATTATTTATTGTTTAACAATATATCAAATAAGCTATTAAAAATTAATTTATTAATAATTTATTTGATTATAAAATGCAGTATTTATTTGTGTATTTTTAATAAACAAATTAATAATTAATTTATTATATAATTATAAATTTTGTTATATTAAATTAATAAAATTATTTTAAATGAATAAAAAATAAAAAAATATTAAGTATCAGGGACATTTTCGTTATTACAAATAATCTTAAGGGTAAAAATTAAAAAAAAGGACATAAATGTGAAAGGGGAAGTGGTGGGAGGGGAGAAATCTCAATTGAAGCTTCCCCTTTGCAATCTAAATTTCGGGTACCACAACTGGTTTTTTGTTATCCAAATATATGTTGTGGTGCGAATTAGGCAAAAAAAGTGATGAATTCGCGCCACATGGTTGATAAAACGTTTAATAAGAAAAAAAGGGAAAGATATTTAATATTTTTAATAGAAAATAAATTTTTTAGATAAAAAATAATATTTTCTATTATTATTTATCAGTATAATAATATTTGTAATAAAAATAGATTTTGTGTCTTTAAAATGATATAGAATTTAAAAAATATAAAAATTTTAACTTAATTTTAATTTCTGAAAATTTATTTTCTATTAAAACAAAGAATATTTAACTAATAAATTATATTACAATAAAAATATAAAAATATTATTTTACATTTAATATTTTATAAAATATTTAAAAAATAATATAAAAAAATATAATAGCATCATTGGTCTCTAAATTTTGAGCAAAAGTCTATTTGGGTCTCTCCATCTATTAGGTAAAATGACAAGTGCCATTCGTGTAGTGCCATTTGGCATTTATTATCAATTTAGATGATTTCATAAATGAAAAAATTAAAGTGGAACAACTTTAGACAATTGGTGATCTAATTAAAAACTTTTTAAATATTAAGAATCAAAATAAAATTTAACTTAAAATTTAAGAATCATGGGTCATATTAACTCAAATATATAAAACCAAACATTTTGACAAAAAAAATCAAATGTGAATGGTTTAATTTTTTTTATACATAGACAAACAAAATTAGTTGCATAATTGATGTGTTTGATTAGATCTGATATATTTTTAATTTAAAAAATAAATTTTTTTAACTAAATTAATTATATTTATTTCTTTAAAAATTCTATATTCTTGACTTCAATACATAAGTTGCAATTCAATTTACCTTAAATTACTATCAATAAGTTCGATTATATGTAATTTTAAATATATATTTCATATTTCCTATATAGATAGGTAATTATTACAAGGGACAGAAAAAAACAAAAAATGCAAAAAAAAAAAAAAAGAATTAGAATAGGAGATCTTCTCCCTCCCATTGGCTCATCCCAATTAGTTAACCACTACCAACTCTAGCATTGCTGAAAACCGTAAAAGAAATGCAATAGCATTTGCAGCCAATATAATCGTAACCTTCTAGCAAATTGTACAACTCAATCCTAGCCTTTAGTTTCAAATTTTAGTAGTTCTAAATCCTAAAAACCTTAACAATGAAAGGGGAGACAAAAATTCAAAAAAATACCAAAAAAAAAAATCATTCAATGAAAATCCCTAACGCTGATGCCTACATTCTAAAACACCAAAAAGCCACCGTTTTCAAACCACTAACTTCAATACCCCACACTAGCAAAGCACAACCTAAAATCATCGATGTGAAACCCAAAAAAATCGCATATCTTTTACCAAAAATTCACAACAAAAATAGCCCAAAAAACCTCCAACAAAAGAAAAACATTAGAAAAGCAGTAACCTAAACAACCAAAATAATACAAAAAACCAAAAAAAAAAAAAAAAAACACAATCTTTAAAGGAAAAAGGCATAAAAAAGGCAAATGTTTAGTTTTTCTCTCTCTTAGAGTTTCGAGTTCAAGGGTGATTTTGAGAAAATTTGTGATTTTTTTTGGAAGGGCAAAATATGGATGAAGGTGATGTCGGTGGCTAACTAAAGCAACCAAGAATAAATAATAACCTAATAGTGATACTGATTGAACAAACAGCAAGGAAGAAACGCAGACAAGATAATAACAAAAAAATTAATAAATTTGGAGAGAATCAAAGTATAAGAGAGATGATAGAAGAGAGAGAATAAAGGGATAGAATGTACGAATTTGTTTTCTTAAATTACATAACTAATCAAACAATTGACTATGGTACAAGTTATATTCTAATAGAATTGCTGATTCATCATTTCTTTTAATTACATGTTGAGCTATTTACTAACCACTACAAAGGAAAGAAAATAAACTGAAAATGAAAATATTTCTTGATTGTTTTGGGCCTATAATAAAAGGCTAGAGGAGGATAATGGACATTGTTTGAAGGAATCAAATAGTGGCAAAAGTGACAGTAAGGAAGGCTACGATTTTGGGTTTTAGGATTCTCTTGAGGTTTTTGCGTTGTTTAGGGAATAAAATGGTAGAGGAAGATATTTTAGCGTTTTAGTTAGGTTTCGTAGTGGTGGACATGAAGTTTTCAAGGTAAAGGAGCTACAAGATTTGGGGTTAGGTCTATGAACTTTCAGGGAGTTTTTGAAAAATTTAAGCTTGTAGAGGTACAGAAATAGTTGAGAGGAGCAATTTGGCGCTTTTTTTGTGATAATTTTTGCATTCGCTGACGGTGGAAGGCAATGACATGCGGCGACAAGGAAGATAGAGATTGACTAGATTTTGGGCAGAAGTAAGGTTGTTCTTGGAATTTCCAAATCCTAGAGAGAGAGAGGACAGAATATAGAGATAGGGGAAAAGTAAAAATAAATGAAACTCGAACTGTGCATTTAGGAGCATGGGAAAGCAAAAAAAGAAAAGGAAAAATTAAGAAAAAAGGGCAGAAAATACTAGGTCTTCAGTTGAACCATTTAGACAACTTGACTTGAACCCAAAGAATCGAGCCGACAAATTTGGGTTTAATTCAAACATTAAAACTTTCTTTAATTTCAATATTTTTGAAGAAAATTTTTGTTTTTCAAAAATTTTACAAATCTCAAAGAAATTATTTATCTCTTCAAAAATGTATTGATTTTCATCAATTGCAAAAAAATTTGGATCTGGTGCTTTTATTAGATTACTTGCACATAAGTTATTATATACAAGTTCTTGAAAACAAGCTTGTTTTATAGCTTGATTAGCTAACGTTTGTGTTAATTTTGCCATATTTTTACGAAAATTAGCATTACTATAAGTTATATGAGATTTTCATATATTATTAAAAAGATTATATAATTTAGGGGGTATACCTGGATTATAAAAATCTTTTATTTCTAGTATAGATGTTCTTGGTTGAAGCAATCCTTTCGTTTGTTTGAGAATTTGTAAATATGAAATAGGAGTTCATTGGTTGGGATCCTAAGAAAACTGAGATATATTTGAAAGTTGTGTAGGTTCACTAATTGTAATGATAGTTGAGGGATAGAAAAATATGGTTATGGTGGATAGAAATATCCTAGAGGATATGGAATTGGCCATCTTGGGTTAGGATTATGGGGAGAAGTAATCTTTGGTTTAGATTGCTTCTTTCAAATGGTTGTCCATTATTCTTGCCATTCCAAAGGTTTTTTACCTCTATCCATTAGGTTTGTTCAAAAAATCAGTAAAAAAGTTGTTAGTTCCTTTAATGTATTTAATAGTAAAATTATATTGACTTAAAAAATTATACCACCTAATTTTTCTAGGATTATTGTCTAATTTTTTATTTTTTAAAAAATCTCTAACAGCTTCATTATCAATTCTAATTATAAAATTTTCAGGTGCTAGGTAAATTTGAAATTTAGTTACTACATTTTTTATTACAGGTAACTATTTTTCAAAAATTATATATTTTATTTCATTGGGTTTGAATTTACTTGAATTTACTTGAATTGTATCCACAAATTAATTCTTTTTTTTGAACTTTAGCTTTGAGGATACTTCCCTAGTGTTCTTCTGAGGTATTAGTTTCTAAAATTAATAACTCACCTGGTTTAAGGAGATAAACTTTTGGAATCAATATAAGATTTGATTTTATTTGTTTGATAATTTCATAATGTTGTTTTGTCCAAAAAAAAAATATCTTTTTTCAATTTTTCTTGTAAAAGTTTTTCCTTTTTCAAAAGATTTGTTATAAACTATCTTCCATAATTTAAAAGACCTAAAAATTTTAGTAAATGTTTTTTATCTTCCAATTGTTTTGGAAAATCTTTTATTTTTACAATTATATGATCTTTTAAAGTAAGACCATTTGAAGATAAATTTAATCCTAAAAATTCTGTTTAGGTTTTTTCCTATGTTGTTCTAAATTTGAAGAAAAAACAAGAATATCATCAATATATACAAGACAAAAATCTTTATATTTTCCAAAAATAGAATCCATCCATCATTGAAAATTTTGAGGTGCATTGCATTATTTACCAAAATCCTTATTTATAGTCAAATTTATTAAAATATTTAGCATTTTTTGCTAAATTAATCAGAACATCTTTTCGAAAATAAAATATCATCAAAAACTAAGTTTTGATTTAACCATTTATAGTTAATTAACATTTTGACTTTCCTTCATTTTTGTTCAGCATGGTTTCTTGCCATAAATGCCAGACTTGAATGTAGACTATTAGTAGGTTTTATTAGTCCTTTTTGAAAAGTTTTGTAATTTGAATATCAAACTCATCTATATCTTGTTTAGTATATATCATAGGTTTGACTCTAATGATTTATTAGAATCTATCATTTGTAGACTACAAAATCTAGGACTTCTAGACCATAATTTTAGTGATTTTTCATTAAAATTTTCTTGTAAAATTTTAAAAAACTAATGTGTTTCATTGATTGATTTAATTTCAACTTTATTCATTTCAGGCCGAAAACTTGAATCTCAAATATGCTTGTGATTTTTGACTAAAGGTATTTCTATAGATTATTTATTTATAGTAAGATTAATATGAGAAGGATTTAAACAAAAGGTAAATAATGGTATAAAAAATTATTTCCTAATAATATATCACTATGCATCAAAGGAAAGCACAAAATTTTTGGAATTATGAATTTTTTTTTCATAAGATATATAGAAACATTTTTTGCTCTAAAACCTATGATAGTTTCTTTATTATCTATACCTATGACTGCTAAGGGATGTTTTACGGTTCTCATTTGTTTAATGGTAACGCATACTTCTACAACTAGATATAGTGCCCATGTATCAATTAAAACATTTAAAAAGTATGGTTTATAATTTTTAAAGTGAAGTTTTGCATTAATATAATTATAATACCTTTTTGACTAATTATTAAAAAAAGTAATAACTTCATCATCTCGAATTTTGTATTATGCGATGATAGCTAAACTTCTAATAACCATTATTCTAGTGCTTTTAGAAAAAACTAAGCCAAGAACTGAGTTTACTGAGTTATAAATAGAGTTTTCTGGATTAGTATTATCACTTGAAAATATAGGAATATTGATATTTTTTGTATCAAGAGAACCTGGTTGTGACCTATGTGAACTAAAAGATTGTTTAGTAGCAATACTTTCAATATCATCTTCTTTGTTAGAATACGATGGTATTGAAGAAAATGAAGGTAGTACTAGAGTTTTATTAGAACTATTAGTATCTGAATTTTTGAAATATAGGTTATTTCCTAACGTAAAAAATTCTAAAGAGTTGACTCTACTATTTGTAGGTCTTTTTTCAGTAACATCTTCTAATAGCCAATCTATAGGAACTGATAAATCTCTTAGATTTATTAATCTTGGTTTGATTTCTAAATCATAAAATCTTGGTTTAAAATTTTTTATAATTTTTGAATCAATTTCTTTAATAATAGTAGTAGCATGATTAGTCAATTCATAAATTGCTACTTCTTTAATTTTTGAATTTTTTTTTGTTTTAATACGTAATTTAAGGCAATCCCCTATCTAAAGATCATTAATAGAAATAAAATAATTTAGTTTTACTTTAAACCAAATAGCTCTTGATATCAAATTTGATTGAATACCTCCTATTATGGATTTAACAAGACAGTGCAGCTTGGGGGAAGCCCCGGTATTGGTTTTCCACGACCTATCCCCCAGCTGAGCCTCGATCAAACCAGCCAACCAAATATCCTCCTTACCTCTCTGGCTATATCGATTTGAGGAGTGCTAGTTGAGTGCAGTGGAGCCATGCCTTGATAGACATTGATCAAAGTATGTCTTCCAATAGATCTGACCTAGATGTGGAAATGAATCCTTCTTGTGCGCTTTCAAATCTTTCATCAACTTAAGGGTTCTCCCGGGGAACTCGCCCTTGAAAGTGGGCAGCAGTAGATTAATTAGTAGCGGTAGGTGGGAACTCTTCTTTCTCACAGCTTCGGTGAAAGAGGTCTGGTAAACCTTTTATCTAATAAAACTATTAGTATTGGTATGTCTTTTCCAGCAATAAAAAGAGATTCTATAATAATCATAATAATACCTATATGTATATATCTAACTTCATGATTTTTTGTTTAAATTTTTTTATTTTTTATTGTAAAAAGAAGAATGTCTACAGATCCTTGTTTAGAATAATTTGCAACCGTATTACCATTAACTTTTTCAATGTGACGTTGTACCTAAAGTTAAAATTTTTTGAAGAAAAAAGTTTTATAAATCTCATCTTTTTTGATGATTTGCATTTGAAAAATTTCATCATCTGTAAAAATATGATTTGCTCTTATTACATCTCGAAAAAGAGGTCGTCTGTTGTGTTTCAACAGTAGAAATGT
Source organism: Durio zibethinus (assembly GCF_002303985.1). The sequence goes on from NW_019167838.1 coordinate 14,061,255, forward strand.
CAGTATTGTTATCTTCAATAAAATTTGTAAAAGACTTTAACATAAAAATATATTATGCTTCAGTGTTAGAATCTGAATTTGAATCTATTTTAGAAATTAATTCATAAATAATTTCTTTATCAAATAGTTCTTCACCTAAACAAATTGTTAATTCTCATTCTTTGAGTGTTTTAATAATCTTTTTAGCATTTTTACCCTTATTAGGACATTGTGGTGCTATATGACCTTCTTCTTCTTCACAAATAAAACATTTATATTTTGATTTTGATTTTTTGTTAGAAGTTTTTCTTCTAACAACAAACTTTTTACCCTTAGTAAGCTTGTGTTTTGGTTTCCACTTGACCATTTTATAACATTTTTGTTTTTGAGGTTTTTTGTAATATGTTTTGGTTTATTTATTACAACCAAATTCAAATTCATGCTCTAAAATCTTAGTACATTGTTTATCATTAATTTTGCTTTTAACTTGTTTAGCAACCTTTTGTTTAAGACAATACTCAACAACTTATTTTTGAGCAAAATAAACTCTATTTCCTAATATATCAACATAAACTAAGTTATTACCAGTTGGTTTATGTAACTCTAAATAAGTAGGATAATTTTTTAAACATAATTCATTCTATGGTGAAAGAAGTTTATGAAAATATTATTCTTTCCAAAATGTTGAATGTGCTTATTCCAGTTTTTTATATTCACTAATATATTTTTTAAAATATTCTTCCAAATTTTGAATATTACAAAGTTTCATTTTTGACAGGATAAATTAAGCTTCACTATTAAGATCAGCTTCATCCATTCTGCCACAAAACTCACTTTTGAGTATTTAGGTTAAACTTTTTACAATATATGGGATAGTATTTATCTGATTAAAGAGTATGCCTTTTTAGGTTTTCTCTTATTCAAAAATTTCTCATTTTTTAAAAATTGAAAAACATCGCTTTACCATGTTCCACAGAAATAAGTCAAAAAATTTTCTTTTGACCATGTATCTTTATAACCAATTACAATAATGGATATAGATTGTGCCTAATTTCTACGGTTTTTTTTCATATTCATAAATAGGTACTTTAGATAGATCTAAATATGTTCCACCAGATGCAACATTTCTCTTATTTAGAGAATCAATAATCATTGAACTTTGAAAGCTTTGTCCAACTTGCTTTGTATTTGTTTGTTTTATTTCATCCTTAATTGTTTGTTGTTCAAACAATTCTGGATTTCACATATCTAGAAATCTAAGAAAAATCATCCATTTTTGGGTTAAAAACTTCACCAACTTTTCTTTTTCCTCGATCAACATTTTGTTGATTTGTTTCCATAAGAGTAGATTTTTCTTCTTTTGTTTCTTTAGATGAAAATGTTTCTATATCTGTAACAGTGGTTTCTTCTTTAACTATTAGATTAATAACTAAAATATTATCTTGATTATTACTATCTGTACTACTTTTATCCGTTGCATCATAATTAAGCATATAATGATAATAATCCTAGAAGAATTAGGTGATATAATTTTTTATTTCAATATAATTCTACTATTGAATAAATTAAAGGAACTAACTATTTTCTTGCTGATTTTCTGAGCAGACAAAATGGATAGAGTAAAAAACCTTTAGAACAACAAGAAGAATAGACAACCATTCGAAAGAAACAATCTAAACCAAAGATTACTTCTCCCCAAAATCCTAACCTAGGATGTCCAATTCCATATCCTTCAGGATATTTCTATCCACGACAACCATATTTTTCTATCTCTCAACCATTATTACAATCAATAATGGAACCTACACAATTTCCAAATATATCTCAGTTTTTTCAGGATCCCAACTAGTAGACTCCTATTTCATATTCACAAATTCTAAAAAAAATGGAAGGATTACTTTAACCAAGAACACCTCCAATAGAAATAAAAGATTTTTATAATCCAAGTATACCCCCTGAATTATTTAATCTTCTTAATAATATGTGAAAATCCCATATAGCTGATAGTAAAACTAATTTTCGTAAAGTTATGACAAAATTAGCACAAACTTTAGCTAATCAAGCTAAAAAACAAGCTTGTTTCCAAAAACTTGTGCATAATAACATATGTGCAAGTAATCTATTAAAAGCACCAGATCTAGAATGCTTTACAATTGATGAAAATTAATACACTTTTGAAGAGATAAACAATCTCTTTGAGATTTGTGAAATTTTTGAAAAGTAGAAATTTTCTTCAAAAATATTGAAATTAAAAAAAGTTTTAATGTTTAAAAAAGTTGCAATTCTTTTACCTAAAGAAAAATTTCAAAGGATAAACAATTATATTTTTCTTGAAATTGAGAAACTACTACAAGAAAAATTTTTTTATTATTATTTTTGTATCTCGAAAATATTAGAATTGGGGAACCATTCCCAATGATCAAATTTAAATTAGATCATAAACTTTTTGATATAACCAATCTCTAAATTTGTATTGTAGGATAAATTACTATACAAAATTTTTCTTTTCATTTACTAAAACAATTTCCTACTTTTATTAAATATAAATTTATTGATTATGTAAAAGATGATCAATATTATATATATATATATATATATGAAAGTTACCAGTTTGTTAGGAACTTTTCAAAGAGAAAGATTCATTCAACCCTATTACATTTGGAAATTTTCAAAAATTAATGGGAGGACCAATTAGTGAAAATGTTAATGAAGATTCTAAAAAGCTTAACCAAGCTTTAAAGAAATTTTCTTCTCCCAATCAATATTAGTTTCAAGCTGGAATTGCCATGATGGATCATGCAAAAACTTTGCACTATGAACTCATAAAATCTCTATATCCACAAGTTTTAGCTTAGACAGATGATCGTAGGATTTTTATCCAACAATCTTACACTGGAGAAAATCTTCCAACGACTGAACCAGAAGCACTAGATCTTTTGGACAAATTATCCAATGGAAGATATTGATCTTTCTTAACATTTATTGTTTCAATATCAAGAAGGATGGAATCTCTGGAATAAAACCAAAACTAACTCGCTATAATCATTTAACCATGATAATGAAAAGTTAACTAATCTCAAAAATATCTAAGAAGTACAAATTCGACAAAATAGCTACAAGACCAAGCAACGACAAGACAACTACAAGATAGCTCCCGTAAGCACTTTGCAAAACAACCTTTGATACGTCAACATCATAAAAGTTATGGTTGGTAGAAAAGATTTTTTTTTAAAACTTTATCAGAGTTCCAACTAGAGTTTAAAAAACTCAACTAGAGTTCTTTTATCATTATAAATAGGATCTTAATCTCGCTTGAAGAACAACAAAGACTCTGGCAAAGAATTGGACAGCAATTAGAGGAGTAGCATACAAACTGGACAACAATTTATGAATTGACAAATCATACTACTACTATTACAGAAATTGATTCAAAAATTATAGAAAATTTTGAACTAAGATCTTATGATTCAAAAATCAAACCAAGATTAATGAATCTAAGAGATTTATCGATTCCTATAAATTGGCTATTAAAAGATGTTACTGAAGAAAAACCTACAAATGGTAGAGTCAACTCTTTAGAATTCTTTGCATCAGGAAATAACTTGTATTTCAAAAATTCATATACTAGTAGTTCTAGTAAAAATCTAGTACTACCTTCATCTCTTTCAATACCATCATATTCTAACAAGGAAGATGATATTGAAAGTATTGTTAGTGAACAATCTTTTAGTTCACATAGATCATAACCAGGTTCTATTGATATAAAAAATATTAATATTTCTATATTTCCAAGTGATAATACTAATCCAGAAAACTCTGTTTATAACTTAGTAAACACAATTCTTGACTTAGTTTCTTCTAGAAGCACTAGAAGAACGAATATTAAAAGTTTAGCTATCATCACTCAATACAAAATTAAGATGATGAAGTTATTACTTTTTCTAATAATCAGCCAAAAAGGTATTATAATTATATTAATACAGAATTTCACTTTAAAAAGTATAAACCATACTTTTTAAATATTTTAATCGATATAGAGGCTAAATATCTAACTGCAGAAGTAATGCGTTACTATTAAACAAATGGGAACCCATGAAACATCGCTTAGCAATCATAGGTATAAATGGTAAAGAAACTATCATAGGTTTTAAAGCAAAAAATGTTTATACATATCTTATGAAAAAAAAGTTCATAATTTCAAAGATTTTATGCTTTTCTTCTATGCATGGTGATATGTTATTAGGAAATATTTTTTTATACAATTATCTATCTTTTTGTTTTAATCCTTCTCATATTAATCTTACTATATATAAAGAATCTATAAAAATACCATTAGTCAAAAATCACAAGCATATTTGTGATTCAAGTTTTTAGCCTGAAGCGAATAAAGCTCAAATTAAATCAATCAATGAAACATATTGGTTATTTAAAATTTTACAAGAAAATTTTAATCAAGAACCACTAAAATTTTGGTCTAGAATCCTAGATTTTGTAGTCTATAAATGATAAATTCTAATAAAATAATTAGAGTCAAACCTATGATATATGCTAAACGAGATATAGATGAGTTTGATATTTAAATTATAGAACTTTTCCAAAAAAGACTAATAGAACCTACTAATAGTCCATGTTCAAGTCCAACATTTATGGTAAGAATCCATGCTGAACAAAAATGAAGGAAAGCCAAAACGGTAATCAACTATAAATGGCTAAATCAAAACTTAGTTTTTGATGGATATTTTATTTCTTGAAAAGATGTTCTAATTAATTTAGCAAAAAATGCTAAATATTCTAGTAAATTTGACTGTAAATTAGGATTTTGGCAAATAATGCAATGCACCTCAAAATTTTCATCAATGGATAGATTCAATTTTTGGAAAATATAAAGATTTTTGTCTTGTTTATATTGATGATATTCTTGTTTTTTCTTCAAATTTAGAACAACATAGGAAACACCTAAATTCGGTTGCTCAAGACTTTATTAAACATGGAGTAAAATTTTTAGGATTAAATTTATCTTCAAATGGTCTTACTTTACAAGATCATATAATTGTAAAAATAAAAGATTTTTCAGAACAACTGAAAGATAAAAATCATTTACAAAAAGTTTTAGGTCTTTTAAATTATGGAAGACAGTTTATAAAAAATCTTTCAAAAAAGGAAAAACTTTTACAAGAAAAATTGAAAAAGATATTCCTTCTTTTTGGACAAAGCAATATTATGAAATTATCAAACAAATAAAATCAGATCTTATATTTATTCCAAAAGTTTATCTATCTAAATTAGGCGAGTTATTGATTTTAGAAACTGATGCCTAAGAAGAACACTAGTTATGTATCCTCAAAGCTAAAGTTCAAAAAGAATAATTAATTTATGGATACAATTCAAGAAAATTCAAACCTAATGAAATAAAATATATAATTTTTGAAAAAGAGTTATTTGTAATAAAAAATGCAATAACTAGATTTTATATTTACCTAGCACCTAAAAATTTTATAATTAGTACTAATAATCAAGCTATTAGAGATTTTTTAAAAAATAAAAAATTAGATAATAATACTACAAGAATTAGGTGTTATAATTTTTATGTCAATATAATTTTACTATTGAATACATTAAAAGAACTAAAAATATTCTTGCTGATTTTCTAAGCAGACGTAATGGATAGAGGTAAAAAACCTCTGGAATAGCAACGAGAATGAACAACCATTCAAAAAAAGTAATCTAAACTAAAGATTACTTCTTCCCATAATCCTAACCTAGGCTGTCCAATTCCATATCCTCCAAGATATTTCTATCCACCACTAGCATATTTTTCTATCCCTCAACCATCATTACAATCAGTAATGGAACCTATTTTTCAAATATATCTCAATTTTATCAAGATCCCAACCAATGAACTCTTATTTCATATTCACAAATTCTCAAAGAAACGGAGGGATTACTTCAACCAAGAACACCTCCAGTAGAAATAAATGATTTTTATAATCTAAGTATACCCCCTAAATTATATAATCTTCTTAATAATATATGGAAATCCTATATAGCTAATAGTAAAGCTAATTTTTGTAAAAATATGACAAAATTAGCACAAACATTAGCTAATCAAGCTAAATAACAAGCTAATTTCCTAGAAGTTATATATAATAACATATGTGCAAGTAATTTGTTAAAAGCATCAAATCCATATTTCTTTGCAATTGATTAAAATCAATAAACTTTTGAGAAGATAAACAATCTCCTCAAGATTTATGAAATTTTTTAAAAACAAAAAAGTTTTTCAAAACTATTGAAATTAAAGAAAGTTTTAATGTTTGAAAAAGTTGCAATTCTTTTACCTAAAGAAAAATTTCAAAGGATAAACAATTTTATTCTTCTTGAAATTGAAAAAATATTACAAGAAAAAAAATTTTATTATTATTTTTCTATCTATCTTGAAAACACTACAAGTGGGAAACCATTCTCAAAGATCAAATTTAAATTAGATCTTGAACCTTTCAATATAACCAGTATTAAAATTGGTATTGTAGGGCAAACTATTTTACAAAATTTTGTTTTTATTTACTAAAACAATTTTTTGCTTTTATTAAATCTAAATTTTTATGTAAAAGATTATCAATATTTTTTCTATATATCTATATATATATATATATATATGAAAGTTACCAGTCTGTTAGGAATTTTTCAAAGAGAAAGATTCATTCAACTCTATCAGATTTGGAAAATTCAGAAATTAATAGGAGGACCAATTATTGAAGACGTTAATGAAGATTCTAAAAAGCTTAACCAAGCTTCTTCTTGTAATTAATATCAATTTCAAGCTGAAATTGCCATGATGGATCATGCAAAAACTTTGCACTGTGAAATAATAAAATCTCAATATCTACAAGTTTCAGGTTAGACAAATGGCTATAAGATTTTTATCCAATGATCCTACATTGGATAAAATCTTCCACCGATTGAACCAAAAGCATTGGATTTTTTGGACAATTTATCTAATATGGAAAATATTGATCTTTTCTTAACATTTATTGTTTCAAAATAAAGAAGGATGGAATCTCTAGAATAAAACCAAAACTAACTCTCCATAATCATTTAACCCTAATGATTAAAAGTTAACTAATCTTGAAAATATCTAAGAAAGATAAATTCGACAAAATAGCTATAGGACCAGATAATGACAAGACAACTAAAAGATAGCTCCTGCAAGCATTCTGTATAGCAGCCTATGGTATGTTAACATCATAAAAGTTATAGCTGGTAGTAAAAATTCTTTTCTTTTAAACTCAACCAGAGTTCCAACTAGAGTTTAAAAAACTCAACTAGAGTTTTTTTATCATTATAAATAGGATCTTAGTCTCATTTGGAGAACAACGAATACTCTCAATAAACTCTCTTCCTTCTTTCCTTTTTCTCGTTTCATTTGCTTTCAGTTCAGTTCTGAAGTTAGATATATACATATTTGCATTATTATGATTACTATAAAATCTCTTTTTATTACTGGAAAAGATATACCGATACTAACAATTTTATTAGATAAAAGGTTTATTAGTCCCGTTATATCTATAATATGAGGTATTCAATCAAATTTGGTGTCAAGAGCTATTTGGTTTAAAGTAAAACCAAATTATTTTATTTCTATTAATAATAGAGGATTGCCTTAGATTATGTATTAAAACAAAATATTCAAAAATTAAAGAAGTAGCACATGATCTTTTCTATAAATTGGACAGTAATTTATGAATTGACTAATCATGCTACTACTACTATTAAAGAAATTGATTCAAAAATTATAAAATTTTTTTAGCCAAGATCTTATGATTCAGAAATCAAACCAAGATTAATGAATCTAAGAGAATTATTAGTTCCTACAGATTGGCTCTTAGAAAATGCTACTGAAAAAAAACCTATAAATAGTAGAGTCAATTCTTTAAAATTTTTTGCATAAGGAAATAAGCTATATTTCAAAAATCTAGATAATAGTAGTTTTAGTAAAAATCTAGTACTAACTTCATCTTCTTCAATACCATTATATTCTAACAAAGAAGATGATATTGAAAGTATTGCGAGTGAACAATCTTTTAGTTCACATAGATCACAACTAGGTTCTATTGATACAAAAAAAATCAATATTCTTATATTTCTAAATGATAATACTAATCTAAAAAACTCTATTTATAACTCAGTAAACTCAATTCTTAACTCAGTTTCCTCTAGAAGCTTTAGAAGAGTGGATATTAGAAGTTTAGCTATCATCACTCAATACAAAATTTGATATGATAAAGTTATTACTTTTTTTAATAATCAGCTAAAAAAGTACTATACTTATATTAATGCAAAATTTTGCTTTAAAAAGTATAAACCATACTCTTTAAATGTTTTAATTGATACAGAAGCTACTATATCCAGCTGTAGAAGTAATGCGTTACTATTAAACAAATGGGGACCCATAAAACATCCCTTAGCAGTCATAGGTATAGATGGTAAAGAAACTATCATAGGTTTTAAAGCAAAAAATGTTTCCATATATCTTATGAACAAAAAGTTCATAATTTTAAAATTTTTGTTTTCTTTTTATGCATGGTGATATGTTATTAGAAAATAATTTTTTATACAATTATTTGCCTTTTTGTTTAATCTTACTATAGATAAAGAATCTATAGAAATACCATTAGTCAAAAATCACAATCATATTTGTGATTCAAGTTTTTAGCATGAAATGAATAAAGTTGAAATTAAATCAATCAATGAAACATATTGGTTATTTAAAATTTTACAAGAAAATTTTAGTGAAGAACCACTAAATTTATGGTTTAGAAGTCTTAGATTTTGATTACTATAAAACAAACAAATACAAAGCAAGTTGGAAAAAGTTCTCAAAGTTCAATAACTGTTGATTCTCTAAACAAGAGAAATGTAGCATTTGGTAGTACATATCTAGATATATCAAAGTACCTATTTTTGAATATGAAAAAACCATAGAAGATTGGGTACAGTTTATGTCCATTGTTGTAATTGGTTATAAAGATACATAGTCAAAAATATTTTTTGAATTATTTCTATAGAGCATGGTAAGGTTATGTTTTATAGCTTTTAAGAAAATAGAAAAAATTTAAATTAGGGAAAACCCAAAAAGTGATACTCAATCAGCTAAATACTATTCCAGATATTTTAAAAAGTTTAACCCAAATACTCAAAAATGAGTTTTATAGTAGAATGGATGAAATTGATCTTAATAGTGAAGCTTAATTTATCCTATCAAAAATAAAACTTTATAATATTCAAAATTTGAAAGAATATTCTAAAAAATATATTAGTGAATATAAAAAATTGGATGAAGCACATTTAGCATTTTGGAAAAAACAATATTTTCATAAATTTCCCTTACCATGGGATGAATTATGTTTAAAAAATTATCCTACTTATCTAGAGTTACGTAAATCACCTAGGAATAACTTGGTTTATGTTGATACATTAGGAAATAGAGTTTATTTTGCTCAAAAACAAGTTGTTAAGTATTGTCTTAAACAAAAGGCTACTAAACAAGTTAAAAGTAAACTTATTGATAAATAATGCATTAGGATTTTAGAGCATGAATTTGAATTTGGTTGTAATAAACAAACCAAAACATATACAAAAAACCTAAAAAATAAATACGTTGTAAAATGGTCGAGTTGAAACCAAAACACAAGATTACTAAGGGTAAAAAGTTTGTTGTTAGAAGAAAAACTTCTAACAAAAAGTCAAATCAAAATGTAAATGTTTTATTTGTAAAGAAGAAGGTCATGTAGCACCACAATGTCCTAATAAGGGTAAAAGTGCTACAAAGGTTATTAAAACTCTCGAAGAACGAGAATTAGTAATTTGTGTTGGTGATGAACTATCTGATGAAGAAATTATTTATGAATTAATTTCTGAAATAGATTCAGATTCAAATTCTGACACTAAAGCTGAGTATATTTTTATGTTAAAGTTTTCTACAAATTTTGTTGAAGATAACAAATTGACATTTTCTACTATTGAAACACAATGGATGACCTCTCTCCTAGATGTAATAAAAGAAAATCATATTTTTACAGATGATGAAATTTTTTAAATGTAAATCATAAAAAAAGATAAGACTTATAAAACTTCTTTCTTCAAAAAATTTCAACCTTAGGTTCAACATCACATTGAAAAAATCAGTTAATTCATCAAGAATTAACTGTAACATTTAGAAAAAAGAGTTAGTTTTGCATGAAAATGGAATTCAGACCATGAAATACCATCCAAGACAAACCCGAGACTTATTTCAGCAAAATGACAAATTTTAATTGAATTATGCCTTAGACAAAATTAAGTGTCTTCAACCTAACTTGAAGTTTTTTTATTTTTATTTTTATTTTTTGCTTAGTTCATCTATCAAGGTTTCAAGGTAGAATTTTTTTTTTAATCTTTTAGTTTAATGCTTAGTTCTAAACAAAACAAAATCAATGGTTTGATCCTTCTAATAGGGAATTAAAATTTTAAATTTTCATTGCATTTATGCTTTGATTGCATGCTTAATTACATATATCATAATTGTGTCGTGTTTAGTTTAGGTAGAATATTAATAGTTGTATGAGTAAATATAAACTGATCAATGTCATAAACACATACACAAATATCCTTATTACATGTCTTACATGATACAATATGATTAACATGTTTATTAAATAGATCTAATTAAAATTTATACAAAACAACATGATTTAACGTGACAAACCCATTCAAATATTATTAAAATATTAACTTGTTTAAATTTTTTAAAAGCATAAACTAGTTCTATTAATAATTTTATTTTAACATACTTAAAAATAAAATTATAACTCCATTATTTAAATTTAAAATTAATAATCATAAAACAATTATAACAAATCCAAAAGAATTTTACAACATCAACTATAATAAGAAATATTTACCATGGAAAGAGTTCATTGAAAGAGGAAAACTACTATAATGATATGGATGGAAAAAGAAAGATGGTAGTGATGAGATGAGAGTGAGGAAAAAATGAAAAAAAAGGTCTTGAGATTTTTAAAAGAGAAAGAAATAAATTTAGAATTTGTTTAGTGGTAAATCTATCCATGGGTGGGATTGGGTTAAACTTGAGCCTAGTCTGGATAAGATATCAATGGTTTAAAATTTTTCCCTAGTCTGACCTAATCTAAAGATTTCGAACCTCAAACCTTAGCACAACACTAAGTAAAAAGTGTAGCCAAAGCCCATCTGTTGTGACCCTAATCAATTTTAATAATTTGATTAAAAATTATAATCCTAATTTTTACAAATAATAACGCATATTTTATCAAATATTTTAAAAAAGAACTAAAGAGTCTTATTTGTGTTGCTATAATATAGACTAATAAACAAAAACTAATGCTAATTTAAACAAAGGAACACAACTGTGTAGAGTGAAGTGTATTCAACTTTAGAAAATCAATATCATACGTATGAAATAATCGGCACTAGTAAGAGTCGAATCTAACCCAACTAACGTGATTATGATCTACTAGAGCCAAATCGATCCCCGTCGATATTGATCCGGCAAGGAGGGCACAGGTCAGGTTTCTAGCTCAATCTTTTATCCTTTGCTGGATTGGCCGCGCATGGGCCGATATGGCTCTAGCAGATTGTCATGTAGTCAGCTAGGCCAGATTCAGCCCTTGTCGATTTTAGCAGGCCTTTGTCCCTTTGGTGAGGGAATGGAAGAAGAGAAGAAGAAAGAGAAAAACGAAAAACGAAAAAAAAAAAGAAAAAGAAAGGAAAAAAGAGATAAAGAGATAAATAAGAGTGAAAATAAAAAACAAAAAAACAAAAAAATTCTACATACTTTTTTAACAAATTAGTTGACACATAGATTAGCCAATAAATGTTCGTTGTAGGCATTTAATGATTGATCGAACGAAAACATTGATAGAGGATTATATTGTTACGACATTAGAAATATAAAGACTAACATGTTATTTTTAAACTATAGAATTAAAATGATATGTAACCAATAATTTAGGGATCATAAGTGAAATTTACTTAATAAAAAAGTGAAAAATATTTAAAAAAAAACTAAAAAATAAAAAACGATGTAAAGGAAAAGATAAAGACATTCAACTAACCGCAATGCCAACAATCAATAATGAACTTTAGACAATGAACAATATTAGGCTACTAGGCTGAATCATGAATAAGTGATAAATTGTCATCCTAGTGGCTCGATCCTAAGTCCTAATGCAATGACATGTGGCTCAACAAAGTTTCACACTAGATGTTTCGGATACAAATCCTAAATTTTAGGCAAAGATCGAGGTCCAATCTAATTATGTAGGTGTATCGAGTTCTGCATTCGAAAAGAACGCCACTAGCTAGCGACTTTCACTTGGCAAATGAGGCTATCAGCTTCTTCATAGCTAGGGTTATTTGGATTCAAAAAAATAAATAAAATATTTAGGTGTCTGTTTATAATATATCTGAAAAGATATGAATAAAAATTTAAAATAACATATTGTTATATTCTTACAATGGTTCACTAGAAGTTTGCATATCTGGAACAAAAGATATAATTATATTATTATTAATATTATCAAATATATTCTTCAAAATATGTAATTAAACAATCATTTAATCAAAAATTGTGGATAAATTTATCAATTCTGTCGATGAAAAAGATATTCAGAGAAAAATTTTAGGTGTAGAAAAAAATATTCTTTCAAATTTTTTGTTTTTCAAACTTTATGATGTCTGTGAATACTCCATCTCACTTAATGGATCAGCCTATAATTCCTCGGGATAATATCAGCATTCACCCATCTTTAAGGTGACCTCATCTTTCAGGTGATCCTTGTCTGAACTAAAACCAATTCAGACTTTGACATGTCTGTGGACACTCTATCTCGCTTAATGGATCCGCCTATCTTTCAGGTGACCTCTGTCTGAAACCAAATAAGACCCTTGTCTAAACTTAAACCAAATGAGACCCCTAGTCTAATCTGAAACCAAATGTTCATCTTCGTAATCGGGAGCCAAATTTCCTTGTCTGCCAACCCCATAATAATAATAGAGTGTTTTATCTTAAGTTTTGTCTTATTAAAGAGCATTTCAAATAGCGGACGTCATCTTCGACGAAAATCGGAGGCCGCAGGAGATAATTAGAATAAGTCGACATGTAATTTGATTGCTTTGTAACCTTTCCAGTTGTAGTCATTGTCTAGCTCGTTTCAAATCAATCAGTAAAAGCAAACTTATTCCAGTTGCAGTCTTGAGTTCTTTCGACTTATAAACAATTTGCCATCTATGAACAATGATTCATTTCCAATTTCTCAAGACCATTAGAAGTAATGTTAAAAGCTAAATAACAAATCCTTGGCACGGTTAGCTGCAAGCTGATTGCATTGATTCAAACGAGAAACCTACTGAATTGAAAGATCGAATTAACTGAAAGAATGAACCAAAATTTTCTACATACTGAATAGAACAAAAAAAATTGATTTTGTACATCTGAGATTTTCAACACATTTTGGTATGTTTTTTCGAATCCATTCTACTGCCTGTGGCACCAGAACTCAGAATCCAAAATGGCGTAACAAGCACTTGGAATAATTCCAAATCACTAGATTAATCTCCAACATTCCTCCTCTCTTCCAAGGTTGAATTCTGATGTCTCTTCTTTACATTGATCTACCATTCTAATCTCACAAATTCAAAGAACAAACACTATGCTTGCTAAAAGTTGTTCTAGTGGCAAGCAGTTTTATTTACTTCCCTCCTCCGGCCGAGGCTGTGTATGGCGGCGAACTAACTGTTCTAAAGCTTCCCTCATCCAAAAATGAGGGCATTCTTCTCTAGCTTTAGAGACTGTCACCTACATAGACAAAAAGACAACATCTGTTTAGGTCATTCAATCTCACAAAATCTAAATCAAAGAAAGCCTATGTTGTCCGATGGTTGCACAATCCAATTACTCACAAATTGCATTGAGGCAATTACTAAATATCAAATGATAGACAATTATATTCATGAGTAATCAAATTTAGCAATTTATATATATATATATATATATATATTTACCAAATAGACAGCAGCGTAAGATAGAAGAAGAATTTGCAAATGCTTACATATGAACTCAGACAAAGTGCGACTGCATAAACCAACTAAACTTAAAACTGATTTCCAGATTCAGCATTTTTCTTAAGTATAATTCATTAACATTAGCATCTTGCAAAAAATTCGTACCCATTTCCGTTCCCGGATGTTTTTCTCAGGCCAGTAATCCAACTCTTGCTCGACAAGCAAAGAAAACATGTGGCCTTCATGGAATATACTTTGCCTTTTGCTCTTGTACGACCATGTACCTAATTTACACTGCAAAAATAAATACAAAGAAACAGAGTTAAAATCATGAAACGAATAAAATATTTAATGAAGAGTTGAATCGAAAAATGTGTGGTAGATGCTAACTTCAATATTGCCACGGACACCGGCTTCCTCAAGTGTCTCTCGTCTGGCTGCGTCTTCCATGGTTTCACCTTTTTCCCATCCGCCCTTTGGGAATAACATTCCTTGACCATTCTGTGCACTGATTACAAGAACTTCAATCGCTTCATCAATTGAAGTTGCTTCTTCCATTTTCCTATATCTGTACGGAATGCACCTGCTCAAAAAAGAGATCTAAATTAGAAACTTTTTCTTTTAAAAAATATTATTAGAATTTCGATTATTAGTTCAAAAAAACAAGGCTTTTTCCTTGTCAAAAATGATTTTCCATTAAAAATATGTTTTTGCCAAAACCCAGAAAGGGAATTGTAAATAACGAAAAATAACCCATAAAACATGAAAATCATCCAAGAGTGTAAAACATTAAACAAAATACAAGGCCGTGTTCATCTATTGGAAAAGACCCAAGTTCAATCTAAGAATTCCATTAAATTCGAAACAGAAATAAAAAAGAATTAGATAAAATCACACCAAATAAAGAAAGAAATAGAATTTTGGGCTTTTTTTTTTTTTTGATAAAGAAACAAAGGAAAAATGCAAAAGATATATTACCCAACAACTAATCGGAAGCCTCTGTTATCATAGCGCTGCAAGTGCCTGCCGGTGCGAGGATAAGAAACACGAGAAACTATTTTCTCAATTGAAATAGGCAATTTGACAGGGATTCTTTCCAGGAGAGACAACAAAAAGTAGATAAAAGAGGGGAAATTTGTAAGAAAACCCGAGATCCCTCCCATGGTGTCAGAGAAAAAATTAAATCTTGGAAAACTGAGTTGCTTAGGAAATTTGCAGATTTTAGGATTTTTTTGTTCACTGTCAATAATTAGATTTTGCGGCTTGTGATGATTTGCTATTTGCAGAGAAAATATTTCTTGGTTTTCTGATAAACGGTAAGTTAATAATTGCTAGCGTGTGGATAAGAACCGAGTTTTGTCTCCTTTAATAGAAAAGTGGTAGAAAGAAAGGAAATCGAAAGGAAGCCTCTTTAAAACCCACGCGCCTATATGAATTCGTGCTTGCCACGTTCAAGATATTGTTTTCGAAAACGGTAAAGTACAAAATTGGCTAATGTCTAGAAAAAAAACAAACAAAAAATTATACGCATTTATTTTCTTTAAAAAACTTATAAAGATGGTTTTCCTAAGGATTGCTTTGTTAAAATTATTAAAAAATAAAAAAATCTTTGATTTCACATTTATTATTACTTTTTTATCTAAAAAATAATTGTCTTTTATTATTTTTGTGTTATATTAATTCAATTTTGATCAATAAAATTTAATAATTAAAAGAAATTTAAAAATAAAATTTACAAATTCAAGTTTAAAATTTTTTAAATTTGAATTCAATATATTATTTTAAAAGATAAAGATCAAAATTTTGTTTAGTTGACAAAAAAGATAAAAACACATAAAATGAGATAGAAAAAGTAATATTTTTTTATTTTTTTTTATTTAATCAAGTCCGATTTTTTTAATAGGTGTCCAAACTTGTCCAAATACAATGTGAGTTTACAAACTTAGGCCAACTTTAATCTTGAACTTCGATGAAATTAAACATTCATTTTGTATCATAACATATAAATATGAATTTAAATTCTCAACATCGAAAAAATGTAATACTTTAATATCTATAAAAGAATAAATTTAAGTTATTTATATAATAACAAAAGACGAAAGGGAAGAAAAATGACATCGAATGAAAATGCCAAAAACAAAAAGGGCATGAATACACTAAAATGCCTCCAAAAAACCTAGAAAAGGGGCCGAAAGGAGAATAACAAATTAGTTGATAAAAGGTGAGGGCGTATGAAGGACGCGCATGAGAGAACGTTTGCATCTTACTTGCCGTCCTTTGATACGATTTTGGGGAAGAAGCTGAGAGGAGGGGCCGTGTCTGTTGTTTGCCAGTAACGCGTGCAGATGGAAAAAAGTCGCACTCGGTTGCAGGCCAGCTTGAACAAGACTCAGACTCGCCATACACGCTTTTAGGTGCAACAATACTAACACTATACAGTATGTAACTAACTATATACTGCTCTGGATCCATCCAAACGGAAGAATATTCGTCCCTCAAATTCGCTTTTTATTATTTTTGGTATTTTTTTTAAAATTCAAATTCAAACTTGTTATTTAAATAAAACAGTTACATGTATTTTTTTTTTCCAGAGAGACAAAGTCATAATATAAGAGAAAGGTTTAGTTTAAAATCAAATTTTTATGATTTTTTTTAAACTTTTACGATCGTTAGATCATGAAACGAAAGACAAACAGTTTTATATATTAATTATTGAATAAATGCTATATATATATTATACTTAAAACCAATTTAGTAAAGTTTTTATTTTATAAATATTAGGCAAACATTATTATTACGAGTAAAAGCTAGCTGGTCTTTCTTTGTTTATCTATCAATTTCTATTTATCACACATTTAAACACTATATATATCATATATATTTTAAATATATATATATATATATATGAAATCCACAATTTACAATTGAATCTTACATACCTAAACAATGTTAATGCATATTTTATCCGATTGATTATAAACATTATGTTATATTATGCATTAATTATATATATATATATATTAAGATTTTCTTTATCTGCAAGATTGTTTTATTTTTCTTTACTTTTTAAATAAAATTCATGAAATAAATATGTTTTGCAAAGGAAGTTATAAATAAATTGTAAATATGATATCTTTATTATGTACAAATATTATTCTTAAATTGTTGTTAGTCAATACATTATCAAAAAATGGCTATTGATAGAAGTTATTGAGGTTGGTATCATAATATATATGGATTCGTAAATCTATAATTAGACTTAACAAATGGGGTCATCGTTAATCTTTTTTAATTAGGTATGATTGGTCACTTAAGAAATTTATCATCTTAAAAAACTTCTAAGCTTGACTAAAAGTCCCTAAAAGAATAGGTTCGAGTCTACTAACTAAAATAGAGTTCGAAAGTTCGATTACATATGGAGAAAGTTATAAGCACCTTCACATAACCATCCGAAGGATGGTACCATTTTAAATCTATCCTATGTCTTAATTCTAATTGTTTCAAATTTTTATGTTAAAATATTGAAAATAATTCTTAAAACTCTTCATCAATCTGGTAAACTCTTAAAAATATTTTCTTACCTCAAAAATATTCAAAGATCCCATTTGTTCCCTTGAAGAAGATCCATCGTTGAAAAAAAGTTTAATCATTTATGTTATTTTTTATTTTTTATTAAAAATATATCTAATTATTTCACAATTTGGGTCAAATTAAAAATATTTTATCTTTTGAATTTCTAAATTCTCTACCATTTGGGCCTATTTATAATTTTTTTATTTTAAAATTTTTCACCATTTAGTTCAATTTAAAAAATTTTTATTTCTTGAAAAGAAAATAATATGACAATTATTTTTTTATTGAAATTTCATTTAAATTCTTTCACCATTTGGGACAAATTTAAAGAAATTTCTCACCTAGAGATTTTTTTAAAAAATTTACTATTTAAAATTTTTAAGAATCTCATCACTGAAAAATGGTCAAATATTTTTAACCAAAAAAAGGTTTTTGTTATTGTTTTATTTTTTTGTTTGAAAATAAATATTAATTATTGTTATTAAAATTTTATTTAAATTATTTCACAATTTGAGACAAATTTAGACAAAATTTAGACAAAATTTCTCACATAAAAATTTTATAAAAATTTACCATTTGAAATTTTTAAAAATTTCATCATTAGATAATTATTATTTATTTTCAAAAAATATTTTATATTTTATTTTTTTCCCTCTTTTTTTTAATCATATAAAAATACTAAAAATACCAAAAATTCAGCTTGGCTTGGCGGAGTGACTAGAGATCAACTAGGTTGCAGGTACAGACAGTGGCTCGAAATGTGGCTCAAGGAAAATCAACACGACTCGACTCAGCAGTAGGGACTAGTTAGGATTCGGGTCTACAGATCAGGTTACGATCGGGTCGAGTCACTCGAATAAAAACACGAAGATCTTGAGGGTAGTTTAACGCCAAAATGACATTGTTTTAAGGAGGATATAAAAGGCCAAATTCTAGCTTTCTGCTCAGATTTCTCCTTCCCCCTCTTTCTTCTCTTTCTTTCTCTTCTCTCTAACCTGAATGAACTCTGGTTGAATCTTTCACCGGATTCTAAAAATCTCATCAAAATCTAGGTTGGTTCATCGAAAGTTTATCGAAAAATTCAACCAATACAGGAATCTTCCATCGGATTCTGAAAAATTTGTCAAAAAATTCAACCAGCACTGAAAAGTTCACTGAAAAATTCAACTGACGTTGAAAAATTAATCGGAATTAAAAATTTCACTAGAATCTAGGAATTTTCTAGATTTTTCTAAAAATCTTCAAAATTCTTTCTAATTTTTGCTAACCTTTCTTCTTTCTGTCATTTTTTTTGTGTGATCACCTTGATTTTTGTATTTTGTGTGTCCTCTACCTTTGATTTGTGTGGTATTTATAGGTTGTGATCAAAAAAGTTTCTGATCGATTAGGAGTCCCCTTTCGATTGGGTTTTCATATTATCAAAAAACCTAAGATTTATCCTGGAGAAATTAAAACCAATTGTAATTATGCCAATGCCTATACACGATAGAATTTCCATTTTTTCC
The DNA here is from genome assembly GCF_002303985.1 of Durio zibethinus. Next base: position 14,080,391 of record NW_019167838.1, read on the forward strand.
TTTTTTTTAAAGCTATTATCCCATTGTTATCTTAAAAAATGCTAAAGATAAATCAACTAAAAAATGAAAAAAAAGAAAAATAAAATAAAATAAAAAAATAATAAAAATCACAGATAAACATAAAAATAAAAATAAAAATAAAATAAAATAAAACCCATAAATAAATAAAAAATAAAAAACAGTTGGGCCTAACGTTTTGGACCCTATTGAGCCAAGCCTAATGGGCTTAAGCCCAGACCCTATTAAAACTAGGCTAATGGGCTTGGGTTTGGACTAGTTAGGATGTCTACAACTACCTCTCATTGCACATTTCCTGTGCAATAGGAATTGTGCAAAGATGTAAACACCCTACTTATGATCATCCTAACAAATTCTTTTTTTTTGTTTTTTTATTTTTTGTTTTTTGTTTTTAAATTAGACACTCAAACTTATTGAATGACACAAAACTCCCTTAAACAGAGGCTCACAACTTTGAAAAAATAAATATGGCTCCTCTAATAAGAGGCTCAACGACTTTGAAAAATAAAAGGCTCATTTAAGTAAAGGTTCAACGACTTTGGAAAAATAAAAGGCTTTTCTAAACAGAGGCTCAACGACATTTGAAAAATAAAAGTCTCCTTTAAATAAAAGCTTAACAACTTTAAAAAATAAAAAGCCCATCTAAATAGAGGCTTAACGACTTTTGAAAAATAAAAGGCTCCTCTAAGCAACAACTTTTGAAAAATAAATGGGTCCTCTAAACAGAAGCTCAACGACTTTGAAAAATAAAAGGCCCATCTAAACAGAGGTTCAATGACTTTGAAAAATAAAAGGCTCCTCTAAGCAAAGGCACAACAACTTTTGAAAAATAACAAGCTCTTCGACAACCATGTCCAAAAGAGCCATAAATCATATCTAATGGAAACTCAGAGTTTCACAGTTTGAGTTTGAAATTCAAAGGTTCAGATTCATAAAAACCTTTCTGCTTCGCAAGAATTCATTGAAATTTGATTCTCAAAATTTTAGTTTCACAAGAATTTAATTCACAAAATTTTAGATATGTAAGAATTTAGATTTGTAAAATTTCAAGATTCACATTCATGAGATTCTCATCCAAAGTTTTAATTCAAGGTTTCACATGCAAATTGCAAAGCTCGCATCTAACATTTAAAGATTCTCATTCAAATTTTGGAAATTCACATCCAAAAGTTCAAAGCTTATCATTCGAGTTTAAAGGTTCACGTTCAATAAATCTTAGAGTTTTACATCTAAAATCTCAAAGGTTCTCATTTGAGTTCTTTTAAAAAGTTTTCATTCAAATTTGACGATTCACATATGAAAAATTTTAAGATTTCATATCTCAAATATTCTTATTTAAAGTTTAAAGATTCTCATTTGAAAACTCAAAGATTCTTCATTTGAAATTAAAAAATTCCTCATTTGAAAACTCAAAGATTCTTAATTCTTATTTAAGACTCAAAAATTCTCATTTAAAACTTAAAGGTTCTCATTTGAAAATGTTTTAAAGATTCTCATTTAAGACTCAAAGATTTTCATTTGAGGATTCAAGACTTCATCAAAATATTCAAAATTTTTTTTTCAGATAACTTTTAAACTTTTAGCAAATTCAAAATTTTGTATGTACTGAATGTCATGATCAATGATGCAAATGCTTTCTTAATGATGCAAATACAACAATCTAGATTCTTACAATGCCATATTTTTAACCATGATTCAAATATTTACTGCATAATGCAAATGCATAGCCAAACCAAAGTTTCAAATATTCTCCAAACAACAATGCAAATGTAATGCATGTAATGTAGATGTCCATGTCATGAAATTTTGATTAATTATGGAATATGGTTTTCAAGACTCCACCATTTCTCATCTTTCTTTTTTAACTTCTCAACATTAACCATTTAGAACAAGTTTTGTCAATTGATACTTGATCGTAATTCACAGGCTTTTCAGCACTAGCAATTTTAAAATAAATTTTATCCTCTTATTCACATTATGTTCATCATTTGATCACCATTCACAGGCTTTTCAGCACTAGTCATTCCAAAATAAGTTTCATCCATTGCCTCATATCATTTTCATCATTTGACCATATCTCACCATAAATGTGTTAGCGCTTCATTCTTTTTATCTCCTATCATCCTGGATTTCTTTTCTAAGGAATGTAAGAATTTTTTATGCACATTAACATTCATTCATTATCATTTCAAATCCTGAAAATACAAAGCAATTATATATTTCCTTGATTTATTCTAGAGATGTGAGAATAAAAGAGCATAAGGTGAATCAGAAGAAAGGTAATAAATAAGAAGTGAGTCTAGTACAAAAATAAATGAACAAAAAAATGAATTCAAAGCATATCAATAGGGATGGTATTGAATGGAATAACAATGTCCAAATAATGAATACTTAGACAACTCTTAACATTAATCTAGAATTCTTTCTCAAAAACTCATTCCATTAACTTTCGGAGTCATTTTGAGCTCATTGAGCTTTACGCTAGCTTTAAGAGATCTTCAAATGTCTTTAACCTTTCATCCATATGAACTGTCTATTTAACTCTTAGCTCAGAGATTTGTTTACCCAAATTGCCCTTTCGGGTTTTCAATTTGAGTATCTCTTTTCCCTCATTTTCATTTTTTTTTATTTTTATTTTTATTTTTTATTTTTTCCTTTTTTTTCCATTTTTTTTTGTTTTTTTTCCATTTTTCATTTTTCGTCCATTAGTGATATCTCCCACACAACAATCTCTAAAACATATTCCATTACCCCATCATAAGCATGGCTTAGCTCAATATATGATAATTCAATTCAAACATTCACATTTGATCCAAATGGACTTTTAAAGGTTATAATGTAGGCTATGGTGAGGAATCATGAAAAAATGGATAAAATAGGCTCAAAACATGTGTTTAAAGGATTCAAAACCAAAGGATTATTTTTCATTTGATGCAACTTGACATTTTGCCCCATTCCCCATCATTTCACTACTTTTTTCGTTTCCCATTCGCTTCATTCCTCACAAAAAAATTCTCATTACTTTACCCCAAATCGTGTGTGGCATTCATTTTTTTCCTTTTTTTTTACTTTCTATCATTGAGACCTTTTGTGAACTTTTGTCTCTTTTTTTTTTAAATTACCCCTAGTGTGTATGGAGAGTGATCCTTGGTTAGGGTTCTTTCGAAAAAAAAATCATAATAAGCTCAAAAGGGTAGCAATGAATGGTTTTTTGAATGGTAAAGGAAAGATGGCCATTTTTCATTTCAAATATGAATGCTTTCCTTAAAAGTCATCTATTAAACAAAACAAGCTCATAGATCTTTATAAATGACTGCACATTTTTAAGATATATCTATTTCACATCTGCCAGTAACTTACTTGTTTTGCTCAAATAATCTCCTTGGAATGAACTTTATCAATGTGAATGAGTTTTCAAAATTAAATCTCAAAATTATTATTATCCTTGTCTAAACATTCATCATTTAAAAATTGAGAATGGGAACAAAAGGACATGAAAAAAATAAAATATGGAATAGTGGATGGATGAAAGAGAAAATGTAATGAAATGCATTATCCTTACCTTTTATTGAAATGATAGAAAATAAAATCTTATCGTAAAAAGAATTTCTAACATTACTTTGAAAGAAAACCCAGAATGACAAATAACATCCGCCCTTAACATCCTTTTCCTTTTCAAAATTATGCCCCATGTGATCAAGTGAAGGATTTTTATTGACATCCTACCCTCTGATTCATTGTAGCTCTCCAAGTCTTTTCAAATCACACTCATTCTTGATCTTCACTTAAAGCATTGACATTATAATTAGGCAATGGATTGCCATTAACATTAGGTGTTGTTGCCCCTTTGATCAAAGTTTATCATTCCATCCTTGATCAATCATTGCACCTTATACTTTAGGATAGTGCAATTCTTTATGAAATGACCGACAATTCTATAGTGGTAGTCACAGTAGACTGTAAGATCATACCACTTAGGATAAAGTGGCTTAAGCAATTTCAGATAGTTGGAGGCAATTAAGTGGTTGTTATAAAACTCTCGATATAACTCCATATAAGTCATGAGAATTGGGTCAAATATGGGTTTTTTTCAGGTACTTCGTAGCTTTCGTGAACCACTTGTTGAGTTAGTAGGACAAATCTAGGGTCTTATGGGAGGTTAAATATTAAGGCTATGTACGAAAGCTTGGGGGCTAAAAATAGGCTAGTATGTGGATGAGTAAGATGGTTATGGTGTTGGTTGGTATGGGTAAGATGAGGAATTGTTCACAACAGAATAGTATGGAGCGTAACTTTATGGATAGGGTTGATAACCCCTAAACTGCTTGTCAAAGCTTACAGCTTGAGCTTCAATCTCTTTCTTTTTTGGCACTTTCTTGGCTTTTCTTCCTTTCAACTTGTTATTTTTAATGGCACTCTCAATGATTTCATCTGAGATCACCATGTTAGTAAAATTCTTTGTGGCATTTCCTATCATCTTTTCATAATAGAAAGATTTTAAAGTGCTAACGAACAACACTGTGGTGTCTTTCTTAGTCAGAGGAGGTTACACTTGAAAATCTACATCTATCCACCTTTGGGCGTATTCCTTAAATGATTCAATCATTTTTTCTATATTCTGCAAAGATAAGTGATCAGGGACTAAGTCTATGATATATCAGTACTGACTAATAAAGTCGTGAACCATATCACTTTAAGAACGAATGCGGGTCCTATCTAGCTGGATATACCACTTAGCAATAGAGCCTGTAAGGTTATCTTGAAAAACATGCATTAATAGCTTTTCATTATGGGCATATGTTGTAATTTTTTTGTAGTACATGGTAATGTGGGTCTTTGGACATTTTGTACCATAATATTTCTCAAACTCTGAAACCTTAAACTTTAGAGGAATAACCACATCTAGGACTAAACAAAGCCTAGTAGCATCTACTAAACCATAAAAACCAATTCTTTCTATGGCCCATAACCTCTTTTTTAATATACTAATCTTTGAGTCTTCCAAAGATTCAACCACTTTTACTTTCTCTCTTTTTTTTTCCTTTAGTCATCCAAATTAGAAGCTAAGACCGCCTTCTCATTAAAAACAAGATTCACGTAACTATGACAACGCCCTGGGTTTGAAGTTGATGGCATTCTAGAATATGTTGGGTATGTGAATTGTTGTGGTGGTACCTCTTATGTAGACTGAGCTTAAGGTGGACTAAAACCAGACAGATATAGGGGGTCAGCCACCTCTTGTGATGAATGGTCCTGTTAGCTAGTATTCTCCTCTATTCATTTCCCCTTGTTTAACTTATTCAAGGCATCCAGAATTTTACTCAACTCGTCTTCAAGCTTTTCTTGAGCTTTCTCCATCGTCTCAAAATGATTAAAATTTTTTTATTTTATTTGTCTAGCTCGAGCTCTTATGTTGTATTAGTGAGTTAGGTTCTTATTTGGTGGAGCTATCCTTGAACCTTGAGTACCACAATTACATCATCAAGAATGCTATGCTTTGTGTTTGCTATTTCAATGCATGAATGAAATGTACATTTCCATGGATAAGATCTATATGAAAATGATTTAAATGCACAATATTAAATATGACAATGAAAATGAAACATGGTATGATAATGCAAGCACTAATTAAAATGATGCAAAAGCACAAAGTCAAACACATAAGATGGTTAGATAATCAATATATAACACAAATTGTTCTCTCTTGTGTCCTAATTTTGGGTTAGGTCTATCAATAGGTAGGAATGGCTCTATCTTAGGGTTGGCTTTTTAAGTGTTGATTATATGTAGGGTTAGGTAACTTTGACCACTAAAGGTTCTCAAATTATTTCTTACATCATAGTTCATCACAGACTAGTAAGGCATTCTAATTCTCACCCACCACAGGCTACCAATGAAAAGAATTCAATTTGAATGAGAGTATTTCGGTAGCCATTATAGAGATTATCATCTCACGAGAGTGTAGGTACTTTACTCCTTCCTAAAAGGGACGGAGCTTATGTATAGAACTCATATAATGTAAATACATGTAATGGTGTGTGTGAAGGAACATAAAAGTTTCATGCCCTAAAAAAAAGACAAAAATATTAGTAAACAGATAACACAAATCATTACAATTTAAAACCATTAGACCAAAAAATAGGATAAATTTAAAAGTTCATGGCTTAACTCTCCATGGCTGTCTCCAGTGGAGTCACCAAACTGTCATAACATATAGATCCGTAAATCTATAGCTAAACTTAACAAATGGAGTCCCCACTAATCTTTTTTAACTAGGTGTGATTGGTCACCTAAGGAATCTATCCTCATAAGAAAGTCCTAAGCTTGACTAAGGGTCATTAAAAGAATAGGTTTGGGTCTACTAATCAAAATAGGGTTCGAGAGTTCGGTTACATGTAGGAAAGGTTATAGCACCCCCATATGCCCATCCAAAGGATGGTACCATTTTAAATTTATTCTATGGTCTTGATTATAATGGTTTCAAATTTTTATGTTAAAATATTGGAAATAATTCTTAAGACCCTCTATCAATTTGGTAGAACTTTTAAAAATATTTTCTCACCTCAAGAGTATTCAAGGATCTCATTTGTTCTTTTGAAGAGGCTTCGTCATTGAAAAAAAAGTTTAATCATTTTTATTATTTTATTATTTTTTATTAAAAATATATCTAATTATTCCACCATTGGGACCTATTTAGAAATTTTTTTTATTTTTTTTATTTCTAAATTTTTCACCATTTGGGTCAATTTAGAAAATTTTTATTTCTTTGAAAGAAAATAATATGACAACTATATTTTTATTGAAATTTCATTTAAATTCTTCCACCATTTGGGACAAATTTAAAGAAATTTCTCACCTAGAGATTTTTTAAGAAATTTATCATTTGAAATTTCTAAGAATCTCATTATTGGATAATGGTAAAATATTTTCAGCAAAAAAAAGTTTTTGTTATGTTTTTATTTTTTTGTTTGAAAATAAATACTAATTATTGTTATTGAAATTTTATCTAAATTATTCCACCATTTGGGACAAATTTAGACAAAATTCCTCACCTAAGAATTTTATAAAAATTTACCATTTGAAATTTCTAAAAATTCCATCAATAGATAATTATTATTTATTCTCAAAAAATATTTTATTTTTTAATTTTTTCTCCCTTTTTTAATCATATAAAAATACTAAAAATACCAAAAAAAATAAATAATATAAAAAATAAAATGCAAAAAATTTGGCTCAGCTTGGTAAAGTGACAAGAGATCAGCTCAGCTACAAGCACAGATAGTGGCTCAAAATGCGGCTCAAAGGGAAATTGGCTTGGCTCGACTCAGCAATAGGGACTAGTTGGGACACGGGTCTACGGATCGAGTTACGATCGGGTCGGGTCACCCAAATAAAAATATGCAGATCTTGGGGGTAGTTTAATGCCAAAACAACGTCGATTTGAGAAGGCTATAAAAGGCCAAATTCCAACTTTCTGCTTAGATTTCTCTTCCCCCTTTCTATCTTCCCTTTTCTTTTCTCTCTCTCTCTCTAACCCATATGAACTTCAATTGAATCCTTCATCGAATTTTGGAAATCCCATTTGAATCTAGGTTGGTTTGTTCGAAGTTTGTCGAAAAATTTAATCGGTACTAGAATCTTCCACTAGATTCTAGAAAGCTTGCCAAAAAATTCAATCGATGCCAAAAAGTTCACTGAAAAATTCAATCGGTGCAAAAAAATTCCCCGAAAACTAGAAAAATTTACCAAAATCTGAGAATTTTCCAAATTTTGTCAGAAATCTTCAAAATTCTTTTTGATTTTTGCTGACCTTTCTGCTTTCTATCATTTTTTTTGTGTGATCACCCTGATTTTTGTATTCTGTGTGTCCTTTACCTCTAATATGTATAGGTATTTATAGGCTATGTTAAGAAGAGTTTTCTGATCAATTAGGAGTCCCTATTCGATTGGGTTTCCATATTATCAGAAAACCTAAGATTTATCTTCAAGAAATTAAAACCAATTGCAATTCTATTAGTGCCTATACATGGTAGAATTTGCATTTTTCCCTTTTTCTTTTAGCTGTTATCCCATTATTATCTTAAAAAAAGCTAAAGATAAATTAACTAAAAAATGAAAAGAAAAGAAAAATAAAATAAATAATAATAAGAATAATAATAATAATAATAATAATAATAATAATAATAATAATCATATATAAAAATAAAAATAACATACAATAAAATAAAACCCATAAATAAATAAAAAATAAAAAAAATAGTTGGGCCTAACTTCTTGGACCCTATTAGGCCAAGCCTAATGGGCTTAGTGATGCCAAAATTGATGTTTGAGATATGGAGATTAACTGCAAACAGAAAAACTTATAAAGAAAACAACTCACAAGGATTTGAATAATGACACAATATGATTATTGGATTAAAAGGGATAAATATACCACAACCGACTGCCATATATCATCCTTTTGATCATCATAAGCTCATTGCCAATCGGTGTACGTAATTGAAATCTTACGACGAACAATGGCTCTAATATGAGTAGCCATCTTGGCAACTCTTTCAGACATAGGCTGCCCATTGTGATTGAAGTCAACGTAAATTTTTGTGTCACTCACTGTAATTTATTTATTTGGGCCCCTTCGCTTTTTTTTTAGCCTACAGGTGTGTCTTTTGCATGTTCAATAGAAAGAGAATGATGTTGTTTAGAGTCCATAATACCTGTGATTTTGATCATAATTATACAAATTACATAAAATGATCATCTAAATTTAACACTATATGTAACTAAATACAACCAATACCATACTATGTACAGAAACACCATTTGGCAAACCAATCAGCAATGTGCTTAGACACACCTTTGAGCAAACCACTCAAAAACACCATTCAGCAAACCATTCAAAAACACCATTTAGTAAACCATTTAGAAACATCATTCAGTAAACCATTGAAAAACACCATTTAGTAAACCATTCAACATACAATTTAGCATACCAATATCATACAATACCATTTAGCAAAACAATATCACACAACAAGGTTCAGCAAATGACATTATTAACAGAAAACTACACAAAAATAGCATACATGCAATGATAGGTGCTTGGATGATTATGTTTATAGTGAAATTAATAAAAATATATATTCATATGTAAATAGTAAGAAACCAAAAAAAAAAAAAATAGCTCTATCAAATAATATAAATAATATAGTAAACAAAAATTATAAAAGCATATTGATAAACAGAGAGGTGTGCGCCATTGATTTGTTGAAGGTCGATGGTGATTATAGGGATAAAGAAACCAAAAGTCTTATAAAAATGTGTTTTTGGGTTTGGTTTGGTTGATTAATACAGCTTTTAATCATTCTATGTACTAACAGGTTGTGATTTCGATGTCCAAGATAACGAATGAATATAAAATTTATTATTAAAGGCATTTTTCTCAAAAAATACCTTCATAATTCTGAACAAAAATCATTGAAAGCGCTTTCAGTAGAAAATTGCCTTCAATAATTATGTACAAAAATTAAAAAAAATTAGTGAAGGGGTTTGTTCCCAAAAAATACATTCAATGAATATGTATGTAAATTAGAATGAATTAGTGAAGGCATTTTTCTAGAATAAATGCCTTCACTAACCATATTAAATTTTGAGTTGTAGGAAATTGAAGGCGTTTTTTTATTGGAAAACGCCTTTAATAATCCCAAAAATTTTAAAAGAAAATTATTGAAGGTGTTTGTTCTCAAAAATTGGCATCAATTATTATGTATATAAATTAGAAGGAATTAGTGAAAGTATTTTTCTAGAATAAATGCCTTCACTAATTGTCTTAAAATTAGAGTTACGGGAAATTGAAAATATTTTTCACTGGAAGATGCCTTTAATAATCTAAAAAATTTTAAGAAGAAATTATTGAAGGCATTTGTTTTCAAAAAACACCTTCAATAATTATGTATGTAAATTAGAAGGAATTAGTGAAGGTATTTTTCTAGAATAAATACCTTTACTAACCATCTTAAAATTAGAGTTATGGAAATTTGAATGCGTTTTTCACTGGAAAACCCCTTTAATAATCCTAAAAATTTTAAGAGGGAATTATTGAAGGTGTTTGTTATCAAAAAACTCATTCAATAATTATGTATGTAAATTGAGTTATAATGAGTGAAGGTGTTTTTCTAGTATAAATGCCTTCACTATCCATCTTAAATTTTGAATTATGAAAATTGAAGGTATTTTTCACTGGAAGACGCCTTTAATAATTTCAAAAATTTTAAAAGAAAATTATTGAAGGCATTTATTATAAAAAAATATCTTCAATTATTATGTACGTAAATTAGAGTGGATTAGTGAAGGTATTTTTCTAGAATAAATGCTTTCACTAACCGTTTTAAAATTTGAGTTGTAAAAAATTGAAGGTGTTTTTCACTGGAAGACACCTTTAATAATTTAAAAAAATTTTTAAAAAAATATTAAAGGCGTTTGTTCTCAAAAAATGCCTTCAATTATTATGTACGTAAATTAGAGTGAATTAGTAAGGCATTTTTCTAGAATAAACACCTTCACTAACCATATTAAAATTAGAGTTGTGGAAAATTAAAAGTGTTTTCACTAGAAGACATATTTAATAATCCAAAAAATTTTAAGAGAAAATTATTAAAGGTGTTTATTCTCAGAAAATGCTTTTAATTATTATGTACGTAAATTAGAAGGAATTAATGAAGATATTTTTCTAAAATAAATGCCTTTACTAAACGTGTTAAAATTTGAGTTGTGAAATATTGAAGGCATTTTTCACTGGAAGACGCCTTTAATAATCTAAAAAATTTTAAAAAAAAATTATTGAAAACGTTTGTTCTAAAAAAATACCTTCACTAACTATCTTAAAGTTTAAGTAGTGGAACATTGAATGTGTTTTTCACTAGAAGATGCCTTCAATAAATTTTTTCAATAAAAAAAATTATTAAAGGCATTTTTCTAGAATAAACGCCTTCAATGAGCCTTTAAATCTTTGAAGTGTAATATTAAAGGTGTTTTGTAATATTAAACATCTTCAATGAACCTAATCAATTCTATTATGACTCTGTTGATGGCACCTATAATATATTCAAAAAATATATAGAAGGAAGTTATTGAAGGCATTTTTCTTAGTAAACTCCTTTAATAATTCGGTTTAATAAAATTGTCCCAAAACTTAGCACATCTAATAACCAACTTGAAGCTTTATTTTCATTATTTTACTATTTCTTTTTACAGACCAACTACAATTTACTCTCTTTTCTTCAGCTTTTGCTATTCGAGCATTGTGTTTTAGAACCCTATTTTTTAGTATTCATTAGTTATTTAATGATATTTTTACTTAATTCGACTATTCTTTCAGCTTTTGCAATTGGTGAATTTTTTTTAGTTTAAACAATTTTCTTCAAAACCCATTTTCCTCAAATATCCATTTGTAACCCATCATCCACTTGTCTTTCCCTTTCATTTTTTTTCCTTTTTTAGGTTTCCTCTGTAGCTGTTTTACCTTATTTCAACCCTAAACTACAAAACCTCTTGGGTACTATCTATGTTAACAGTAAATTTTAACATTCATAATATCAGATACTTGATAAAAACTTTATAACAAGGAGTTCTCATTTTTTGAAGTACTAATCTTGTTATTATCTTTTGTTTAAAACATAGTAAACTTTTGTATTTGACATGTTTGTTTTCATATAAATTATTTATATACATTTGGTATGATAATGTAGCAATACTAAATGGATAAGAGTTGGATCAAAAGTCAAGATTAAGTCAAGAGTACAGGATGGAGTGGAAATTTTTTTTAATTTTGCATTTGAGAATACAAGTGAAGATAATATGATATTATGCCCATGTGTGAAATGTGCTAATATAGATTGGCAAATGCGTCAAGTTGTTTTTGAACGTTTAATTTGTATTGGATTTCTCCCAAGATATGTTAATTGGTATTTTCAAGGAGAGTCTGTGCTGTCAAAGTCTTCTTCTAAAGTTTTTCAACTTCAAGGGCTCTCCAACACCAACATAATCCTTTTATAGCAGATGACATTGAAGGCATATTGCGAGATGCTTTTAACATTTATAACCAACATTTTCATAATATTTCTCCCAAAAATGATGGATTTAATTAGTCTAATATTGAAATGAATGAACTTGGTGAACTTGGATAGGTGTAGGTGACCAACAACCTAAAAGAAAAGCATCAAAGTTTTATAGGTTGCTTGAAGACATGAATGAAGAACTTTATAAAGGCTCGAAGCATTCAGGGTTATCTTTTTGTGTTCGTCTTTTTCACTTGAAATGCTTATGTGGATGGACAAAAACTCTCTGACTTTATTATTAGAGTTTATGAAAGAAATGTTTCCTTTGCAAAAATCCCTGAATCTTATAAGGAATCAAAGAAGATGATCAAGGATTTAAGTCTTGGATATGATAAAATTCATAGTTGTCCCAATGATTGCATGTTGTATTGGGGTGATAGAAAAAATCAAGAATCTTGTCATGTGTGGTATTTCTTGTTGGGTGGACAAAAACCTCGATGAAAGGTTGAATGAGGATAGTGATGAGGTCAGTGTCAAAAAGAAGCCTGTTAAGGTTTTACATTATTTTTCATTAATACAAAGACTTTAATGACTTTTTATGTCTTTCAAAACTACAGATTCAATAAGGTGGCATCATGAGAAGTGGTCAGATGATGGATCATTGAGGCATTCTACAAATTTTTTGGCATGAAAATCATTTTATTCTAGGTTTTCAGACTTTGCATCTGATCCTTAAAATATTATGCTTGGATTAGCATCTGATGGATTCAGCCTGTTCAAAATGATGAATACTTCTTATAGTACTTGGCTAGTTATATTGATTCCTTCTAATTTACCATAATGGATTGCTATGAAACAATAGTCATTTATATTGTCTATGATAATTTTTTGGAAAAAAGGTTTGGGTAATGATATAGACATCTATTTATAACATTTTATTAAAGAGTTAAAGTAATTATGGGAAGGAGTTGAGACCTAAGATGATTTAAAAAAAGATAACTTCAATATGCGTGCTACTTTATTATGGACTATCAACGATTTTTTACTTATGCTAATTTATCTGGTTAGAGTACAAAAAGTCATTATGGTTATCTATGTTGTGTTGCACAAACATGTTCAAAGTGATTATTTAATGGTAGGGAGTTTTGTTATATGAGACATCGTCGATGGTTAGATAATAATCATCGATTTAGATTCCATAAACATCTCTTTGATGGAATTGAAAAGTTGAGAAGATCACCTTTACCCATTAATGGGTCTAATATCTTGTCAAAGTTAAAAGATATCAATTTCACTTATGAAAAAATGACTCCATCAAAGAAAAGAGTGAGGGACATCTTTGAAAGTGTACGGCTTCATATTACACAAGTTGGTGATACTGATACTAATATTAGTGATCTTGATGTTCAAAGTGATGAAGATGATGATGAAAAAGATGACCCTAATGAGTTTGAGTTATGAAAAAAAAGAAGTATCTTTTTTGAGTTACCTTATTGGGAATATAATTTATTATGCCATAAATTTGATTTGATGTACATAGAGAAGAATGTTTGTCAAAATTTTTTTGAGATAATTCTTAATGTGAATAGAAGATTAAAAGATGATTTAAAGAGTCGACTTGACCTAGTTGATATAGGGATTCGCCCTAACCTTCATCTGACGTTGCTTTTTAATGGCAAATATCAATTGCCTGCTACTTATTTTGAGATTTCTAAATCTGAAAAAAATGTGTTTTGCAAGGTTTTGAAAAATGTCAAAGTTTCGGATGGCTATACGTCAAATATATCGAGATGTGTGAATTTGAAGGAGCAAAAACTTTCTTCATTCAAGTCACATGATTATCACATTTTGATACAAGACTTACTTCTAATTGCTTTACATTCATCAATGTCAAAGTAAGTCACTTCTATGGTAATTGAATTGAGTAACATATTTAAATCTCTATGTGGGAAATTTATGAATGTGGAATAGCTTGACAAACTTCAAGATCGAGCCGCGATTAGTTTATGCCATTTAGAAAAGATTTTCCTTTCAAATTTCTTCACTATTATGATGTATTTGGTTATCCACCTTTCATATGAAGCAAAAGTCAGTGGGCCAGTTTATTATGGATGGATGTATCTTATTGTAAAGTATTATTATTTAATAGATTGATTAAGATTTTATTAATGATCATGCCACTCTAGTTAAAAAAATAATAACTGATGTTTTATGCGATAGGTTTTTAGAGAGGTTAAAGTCTTATTGTCGCAACAAACACTATCTGAAAGGTTCTATTGTTGAAGGATATTTAGCAGAAGAGTGTATGACATTTTGTTCTTGTTATTTAAAAGGTGTTGAAATGAGATTTAATAGACCATCAAGAAATGTTGGTATGCAGCAACATGACTCTACCTACAGTTATCTTTTTCAAAGTTTTGGACAACCAATAAGCAAAACTGAAATGGTGGAGTTAGATGATAAATCTTAGGCACAAGCATATCGATATGTTCTTTTCCATCATGATTCTATTGAATCGTATTGCACGTAAGTTTTTTAGCAAGAAAATTATTCATTACATTAACCATAATTTATTGTATTTTTTTTATTATTAATACTTTATCATGATGCTTTGTAGTGAGTATAAAAATAATTTGAGAGCTCCTGCACATTTTTTATGATCAAACCCTTAAGAGCTTGATAAGTTGTTCATAAAACACTTTCATGAATGGTTAGAAGCAACTATAAGTAATGCCATACTTCCCTTATGAGAAATCTACACAGAATGCTTATGGTGTAATTAACATTAATAACATATATATATATATTTATTCCACTTTTATAGGTTTGGAGTCGAAAGCTTGTTAGTGAAGAGGTGAAGTATCTTTCACAAGGTCCGAATAGGATTGTGAAATGATACAAAGGTTTCATCATCAATGGATTTAGATTTCATACTAAATCCCATGAGAGATTTAGCAGTACACAAAATTCAGGAGTTATTGTTACTTCATCAACTACTAGCTATGCTAGTGCTAAAGACACAAACCCTTTAAAGGGAAATGTTTACTATTATAGCATGATTATTGACATCATTGAGTTGGATTGTTATGGCAAGTGGAAAGTTATCTTATTTCGTTGTGATTGGGCTAATGTGACTAGTGCGAGGGGTATTAAGAAAGATCAGTATGGATTTACACTTGTGAATTTTTTTTTTCAATTAATTCACACTAGGCAACAACTCATCTATGAACCTTATGCTTTTTCATCTCAAGTCAAACAAGTTTTTTTATTTTGAAGATCCTAAAGAATTGGGTTGGTTTGTTGTTCTTCGAAACACACCTAGAGACTTATTTGATATGGGGTTAGGTACAAGACATGATGTTGAACATGGAATTGAATGTTATCCTTTTGCTGAATAAAACTTGGATGAAAATATCTCTAGTACCTACGCTCAGTGGGTCCATGAAAATGTTAATGAAGACATTTATGAACCATGATGAATCATCTATATTTTGTAATTTGAGTGTTTAAGACATAATATAGTAAATGATTGTATGTAATTAATATTGCATTTGCTATTATATATTTATTGTAAGGTAAATCATACATTATCTTTTGATTTAATTAAATCGATATGTTCTTATTGTATCGTAGGTTATGATTTCTTAACTTCTCAATGTCTTTATATTTGTTCTAAACTAATATCTTTTATATATTCACTTTTATGATGTAGATAAGCTACAATACAGATAAATAGATTAAAAGGAATAAATATCAGAGATATTAGCTCAGAATCATCTGCGGCACCTATGATATTGGTGATGGACTGAATCTTTTGGAGGGGAATGAACGTACTATCTGATCTAACTCAGTCACTTCTAACCCTTCAACTGATATTGGATCTGGTAATACGGAAGGTCTAGGTTTAAATAGTATCCTGTCAATTGATTATGTTTTAAATTTGAAGGCAAGTATCATATACCCCATATTTACAAATAGATTATAATGATAAAAGTATTGCCATTTTACAAATTTATTTTTAATTTTTGCAGTTGATAACAATAGTCAACAGAGGACCAGAGGTTGGACAACTTTGAAGAAATTGTTTGCACTACCTTCGAATGAGCGTATTGTAGTGTCTGTAAACTCTGATAGGCAACCAATTGGTGAAGAGGCTCAACTGTTAGCTGGATTTTTAGGCATGCTTGCTTATAATTGAATGAAATTGCCTATTCGTTATGAACATGGCATAAAGTTTTAGCAAAAGTAAAGGTTGATGTTTTAAATTTTATTGAGGTATTAGTATAATTAATTACATATAAAAAATTAATTATTTTAATTTTGGTTTATTGATTAAAACTTTTTTTTTGTATTATTACAGTCAAGATTTGTACTTGAAATACCAACTTCATTTGTGCTTAAGTCATTGGGAAAGAAATGGAAAGATTATAAGCATAATTTGAAGAATAAGTATTTCAATAGAAATATAACTATAGAGGCGACGATGGAAAATCTACCACGTAATGTGATTAGGTGGCAATCTGAACAATTAGTTAGATTTTAGTTGTAAAAAAAAGAGAGGTACTAATTTATAACTTTGTATAGTAGAATGAAATAATAAAAGTGTTTTATGCTTTAAGTCGGTAATATTTGTATTTCTACGATATACCCAATTATTTTTTATGACAGAAAAGAGAACAGATTGGGATTGGTAGCAGAAAGCAACAGAAATATAGCCACACAAGTGGATAAAAAAGTTTTGCAAGAAAGCAAAAAAAAAATAGTAAGTTTATGTTTTAAACTTATTCCAATGAATGAACTTTTTGTGCCATTAAAAGGTAAATATGCAAATTAACAATTATTGTATTGTTTTAATAGTTTTGATAGTTTTGATAGTTTCAATACATGATATTAAACTTATCAAAAGTTTTGAACTTAGTTGAAACAGATGATATGTATGAAAAAGTTATTATTTACGTCTATGTAGGTAAAATTATAAATTTTTTGTCGATGTTCAATTTAAACAGTTTGGATAGCTTCAATACTTGATATTAAACTTGTCCGATTGATTGAACTTGGTTTCTACGGTTGATATGGGTGAAAAAGTTATCATTTATATTTGAGACTATTTTTGCCTTTAAAAGGCAAAAACACAAATTAAACTTTTGGATGGCTTTCAATAGTTTGAATGACTTCAATCCATGATATTAAACTTATCCAAATAATTGAATTTGGTTGCCATGATCGATATGTGTGAAAGGCCAAAATGCTTTGCGTCTATTTAAGATTATTGTGTTTAAAGGGGCAAAAATATAAATACATGATATTAAATTATTCAAAATTTTTAAACTTGATTGACAGGCATGATATGCATGAATAAGTTATGGTTGATATGTATCATATCAAATAACTTATGTTTTTGTATAGGAGATTGAGATGGGTGGTTAAATTAGACATGTGAAACTTTTTCGCTTAACACACACACAAAAAAAGATAGATCTTACATGAATGTTGAAACATAA
The DNA here is from genome assembly GCF_002303985.1 of Durio zibethinus. Next base: position 14,097,963 of record NW_019167838.1, read on the forward strand.
GAAATTATGGTAATTTGTAATATCTATTTTAACATAAAGTAAATATTTACTATTTTTAACATATCATCAATTAATCATTAAACTTGATAGTTGTATATGACTAATTTACAGGAGAAAGCGAAAGAAAAAATGACTGCGAGATTGAAGTAGCATCTGTGGTTCTCTCAACATGCAAGAATTAGAAAATCGGATATTCATAAAAGGTGCTGGAAAAGAAAGGCATGGACGGGGTCCGAGGCCTTGGATTGGGTCCAACACCATCTACCTACTATAGATATAGCTCTCAGCAATTTACATTCTCAACAAGTCAGTTTTCACGAGACATTCTGATACTGAGAGAAGAGTTGCAAACTATGCAACAATATTTCCAGCAAATGGAAGCAGAAAGAGAACAAGAGTGTGCCAAAATTAAGGAAGAACATGTAAGAATGGAGCAAGAGCTTGCAAAATTTTAGCAGTTGCATGATCGATTCGATCATCTTATGAATTTTGAGCAACAACAATTTTCAAGAACTGATCTCGGTGGTCCTCCAACTCAGGTATTATATTTAGTAAATATTTATATTTTTTAATATAAAAAAATCATATAATGAAGTGTTAAAAATTGTATGCTATTATTTAGTAGGTTCTTAAGCACGCTAGTGACCAAGGTGAAAAATTCCTTCATCAATTGGTAGCTTTCAAAATGTATGCAGTCATCAATTTCATACATTTAATTTTTATTTTGTTAATGTATTAAAAAAATTTGAATGTTATTATACTAATTATTAAATTGTGTGTTAATTAGATGCATATTTGAACGTGAATTAAGTTTATATTAATTTTAGTATATGAATTTAAGCTCATTTATGAAAATAATAAATATTAACAAAAATTTTTATTTAAAAAACACATTTCTCAATTTCACAACGTTTGTGTTCAAGAATGTCACTAAATGAATAATTTAGTGGCATTTATACCATAAAATAACACTAAAAGTAGTAGTGCATTTGCTAGTAAATGAGCTAAACTAGCGTCGTTTTTGTGATACAAATGCCACCAAAGTAACAACGTTTTTCTAATAAAAATACCACTAAATTAGCGGTGTGTCAAAGGTACAAATGCCACTAATATAGCAACATTTTTCAGACACAAATGCCACTAATATAACGGCATTTTTCAGATACAAATGCTGTTATAAAATGCCATTATTTTTCGTGACGCGTGTATAATCGGCATTCGAACTGACATTTTTTGCAAACATCGTAAATCTTTTAGTGATATTTATAAATGTCGTTAAACATAAAAATAAAATGCCACTAAAAACCAAAACCCCTATAGTGCACCCATTCTAGTACTATAAGAAATCTTACCTTAAACAACAATAAAAATCATGATCTAAAGTACTACCTTTGTTGTCACCATAATCCATAATAATCTAAGGTCACATCTCAAAATTGTTGGCCTAAATATTTATATACATGTATTTATTATTGAATCAAATGCTGAAATAAATATTGTAAGCTCATTTTTGCTAGTGGTTTAGTACTTTTTATTGCATTAGATGGAGGTTAATGCACGCCTAGATATTTACTAAATTATCTCATGTTTATTTAGTAGTTAATTATAAAAATTTATTAATTTTCTTAAAAATGCCTAATGAAGTTATATAAATTTATCAATCACAATTTAATTGTTTTGGTGAACACTCTGAAAATAAAATTTTTAATGCATCAAATTGATGTGTGGAATACATCCTTAAGATTGTCTAGAAAAGAAATTAAGCCCAAATAAAATCGAGGAGTACCTGTGATTGTATAAAAAAAAATGAAGCTATCTAAATGTCATTGTGAGATATAAAAAATCTATTGTAGATGCATAAAATAATTTTCCAAAAAGAAAAAATTTATTTTAAAAGATGAAAATTTTTTAAAGACCAATTTAATGTCTTCTTGAAAAAAATTATTACAAACACTTTTCTAACTCATGGTTAGTTTAACATTATTGTTGCGGCTGAAAAAAGTTAAGATTGCAAAAAAAATGCATTTAAAAAGTGTGAAAAAAATATGGTTAAAAATTTTAAGCTTTTAATATTACTGTGAAAAAAAGTTGTAAGTAATTAAAATATTTAAAAATATATACAAAAAATAATAAAATATTAGAAACATAAATATTGTAATTCTTTTAATCCCAAAAGCACTCTTTTTTTTTTTTTTTTTTTTTTTTACTGCAGAAGCATCTCTTAAGTAGTTTTTTGGTTTGGATTGCAAAACAATACTTTTAAATTGAAGAGCCCATATATATATATATATATTGTTGCCTAGCATTGAGATTGAATTAAAAATAATTTTTAAACACAAAAATTATTTTCAACAACAATACTACACTCGATCTAAGTTAATCATAAGCTTGAAAAAAATTAGGATGCCACGCATTATTAAAATTATTATGTGAGCATGTATGAATCCTTATTTTTCATCAAATAGAGAAAACAATTACTTCATGTCATTTTTTTATTCATATTTTCTGTTTTGAATGTCCCAAAATTATGTTCTTTTTTAACATTTAAAACTTTTTTATATATATTTTAAAATTATTTTTTATGATTTTTTTTTATTTTTTAATATTAAAAATTATGAAAATTTAATTTTATAAAAGAAATTAAAAATTAAAAATTAGATACATTAAAGTCAACAATTTTTTCTTAAACTACCCAAACAGTTTGGAATGAAAGGAGTATTATTAATGAAGGAAGCTATACATGCTTTCATAATTAATAAGTTGTAATTACTTACGTATCAAATACATCTTAATTTAGCGGACGTATGACTTTGCATGGAGATTTGATTTTATGACCACCAAATCACTTCATCTTTTCCACATATCACTGACGCAAACTATGGACCAAAACTTGCAGCATCTATGTGAACGATTGATACCACATAAAATCCACCCGTCCAGTTAATTACAATCATGCAATTCATTGGACAAAACTCAAATCATTCACGTTTTAGCATAATTGCATGAGTTGCATTAGGTATACCAAATTTGAAATTCCTATCACTCAAATCTACGGCGATATATCTTAAAATTATTGAGGGATTTTCTTTTTGAAAATTGTTATTTGCTATATAGTTTTCGGTTATAGTACGTCGAAAAAGTTGTGTTTATGGATTCAATCGAGTTAAATCAAGCTTTTCTAGGACTTTCAATTCCTTATTCAAGATTCGGTTCTTCCTGTCTACGGAGGCTAGCGTAGCCCCAATTTACTATTACAAATATTAAAATATTTAAAAATGACTGTTATATTTTAAATATATTTTAGATTTTTTTTGTTTTTAAAAAGGAAGTGGCTATGAGCTTGCCTGCACTTGGCATGTTAGCCTTTCAACTTTGGACACGCTGCCAATTTATGACTTATGAGAAAGTTGAAGGACGTCTGGGCGAACACAAAATTTCCTCCAGTAGTTGAAAGCAAGAAAAGTTGCTTTTCTGGCCACTAGGGGTAGTTTTCCTTTGATAGTGGGAAACCTTGTAGTCCTATTGCCTCCCATGTCCTGCTTTTCGCACACAAATTGTACAATTATTGACAATATGAGGACATTAATGCTAATCAATGTCATTGTCTTGCCCTTTCGTCATTAGCACTATATCTTTTCTTTTATATTTGTTATCCAAAATATTTAAATTCTAATAATTAAAATTAAAAATGCGAAGGTCGTTCTGCTTATGGCATTTATAAGACTATACTTACACCAGTTGAGTTGCAAAGGTCTGAACTAATCCTCTTTTCTCTATTTCAGACGCCTTCACATGTACCAAACGAAGAGCGTGTTCTATGTTAATTCAATATTTCCTTAAGCACATTATTAAACTTTCTATATTTGTCCGGATAAAATTTAAATTCAAAAGCTCTTAAGTTTTTATAAAAAATTTATATTTAATACATTATTAATATATAAATTTTGTATATTATTAATAAATTAGATAATTTTATTTTATTAATTAATAAATATTAATTTTTAAAATAAATATATAAAAATTAATTTTTTAAAAAATTTATTCATTTATAAAATAATATAATTTAATGTATCTCATTAATAAAATTATATCATTTAATTTATTAATAATATGTAAAATATATACATTAATAATTCGTTAAATATAAATTTTTTTCATAAAATACATTTAATTAATGTCTATCAGTACGAGGAACTCTCTTATTCCCCGCAAAAGAAACGATATTAACAAATAATGATCCGAATAAAAAGAGAGAATGGAGAGAGAGTCCTAGAAAGAGAAAGTGGAATAGATAGGCAGGAAGCATTGCTAGTACAGAACATGGGATCACAAGCGTATTGTGACGGGCCGTACATTCTTTAGATCAAAATCACGTTTTCTGCGACATCAAGATTATTTATAGTTGAGATCAGTCTTTTGCGAGTTCATTTTTTCATAGACGGCTCAACGTTATCCTTTTAGTCGTATACTTATTAGCTTTTTTTAAACATGATCCCATAGGGTCGCACTTCGATGAAGAAAAATTCAACTCTCATCAACTCATCAATCCACGATTCTTAAAATGACCTCAAGTACTCATCTTTGTTCGTAGACATCAAAGTCTCGAACACCAATTCTTGAATTCTCATAGGGGCTTTGTAGCCTTGGTTCTCATAATATAATTGCTTTCTGCCATGGTTAGAACCCAACACCATAGCTGTTGGCATTGTAGGCAAGCTCTAGTGCTAAGATTCTGTAGGCACAACATCGAGGCTAGTCAACAGCTAGCCTGGAGCCTTTAGGCTCATATCGTCCCACGAAACTCATTTCTTAGGACCTCAGCCCTTAGCCTCAATTTAGACTGCCCGCATGTATGATGGACACTTAACATCATGCCCGTCTCGACTTGGGTGTTCTACCCCAATCATAGCAACCCTCTATCGATTGACCATAAGGGTCTAGTAGCATGCTGGCCTACTAGCCTACTTATCCCTTAGGCTTGATAGTGCCCCTCCTACATAAACATCATCTCACAATCTTTTTAGCTCAAAGAGAGGCCTGATAGTGCCCCTCCTACACAAACATCATCTCATGATCCTTCTAGCTCAAGGAAGGGAACCAAAGGGCATAGTAAATGCTATCGCCTAACCCTATGGTTCAACGTAAAGGTGCAATACGAGACATGTCGACCCTAATCGTCCTCGGGCTTGCCATAACCCAAGGAGATATCGTGCACACTCATGACCGTATAATACCTACCCATATAGACATCACATGTGCCTAGAGGTAGATTACTTCAAACTAGCTAGGGCCCCACTTGTTCGCTAGCTAAGGGAATGATGGAGAGCTGACACCGATTGTCCTCTTATAAAAAGAATAAGAGCTTTTCCAGTCCTCCTACCAAGAATCGTAATAATGTATGAAATGGGGACACTTTTCTCCCTAGTTATCTTAGGGTTTTTTTTCAGCCAACTCAAGGCCATGTGACCTTCCTCTTGGTCACCATGATTCTCTAATTCTACTCATTGCTCTACCAACCCACTTAAGGGTACCTACACATAGCTTCGACCGATAGCACCCGACTAGCTACTTAACTTCAGGGTGCCCGCTCACTGATTCGCACTTGCTTATGCATCTTAGGGCCTAGGGCTCACACTACTCGCACACAATATCAGCAACATATTTTTGTGCTCATACTGCATGCCCACTACTCTTAGGACTACTGTCCAGCTAGCATGGCCTTGACTGTTACTCAACTCAGGGTCAGTCATGGCAGGACCGAGGCACACTAGGGCCTGACCATGACATGTAGTCATTTAGGGTATGATCAGTGGAAAATAAAGCTTGTAACTATGTTTGTGGACAATATTCATCCTAGTGGCAATGGAGGAGACTTGTGGAATCTGATCATATAGTATGGTAAAACTCTTAACTTTTTTATTCCACTAACAGAAGAAAAATAATTATGTAATGTATAAGTTTGTAAATTTATTATTACACAAATTTTAAGTATTATTATTATTTTTTATTTAGATATAATTGATGATCGAATGAATCTATCATTTTAAAAATATTTTACTTTAACTAAAAATTCCTAAAAATATAAGTTCCAGTCTACGTTTTAGAATTAGATTCAAAAGTATGATTATATACGAAAAATATTATAGCATTCCATATCATCCATCCTAAGATAGTACCAATTAATTTTAAATTATGTTAAAGTTTTGTCTAGATGGTCTTTTTATTTATGGTTTACTTAATTTAAGTATCTATATATTGGAAAGAATTTTAGGTTTTCGTCACCATGTTATAAAATTCCTAAAACATTTTTTCATCTCAGTAGTGTTCAAAGAATTCCATTTGTTTTTTTTTTTAAGAGGCTCCATTGTTGAATGGATTAATATTAATATTAATATTAATTTAATTTATTTTTTTATTTTATTAAAAATATATCTAAATTTTCTTCCATTCTAGAAATATTTAGAAACATTCTCTCACTTAGAAATTTTTAAAAAAATCTATCATTCTTAATTTCTTAGAATTTCATTATCAAAATTTACTTCATTTTTATTATTAAAACTTATTTTTTTTAAAAAAAATTTTTAATTCCATGTTGCTTGAGAATAAATGTTAATTATTACTATTAAAATTTTATCCAATTTTGCCACCAAATAAATTTCTCACTTAGAAATTTTAAAAGAATCGTTCTTATTTTTAAGAATTCCATTTTTAGAATAATTTTTGTTTACTTTTAATAATTTAAATTTTTTACTTGACTTTTCTATTTATTATTTTTTTCGTTTGAAAATAATAAAAATATTTTTTTCTTGAAATTTTTAATTAGACTCCACCATTTTGGAGAATATATGAGAAAATCTTTTACCTAAAAATTTGTAAGAAATTAACTGTTCTTAACTTCTTTTTTATTTGGAATAATTTTTTATTTATTTTTAAATAAAATTTTATTTAAATTGTATGATGAAAATGCAAAAGTATTAAATTTATAAATTATTTATTTTATTATTTTTTATTATTAATGAGCTCATTAGTAAAAACATTTAATATCTTATGCTTCTAATTAAATCTTATGCATCTTTAATTAAACTTATAAAGGCACATATATTAGTCTCAAAAAGTTAATTATTTGTTTCTAAATGATTTAGATGCATATTAAATTTCAGTCCTCAATACTCATGGCTAAATCTATATAGTGACCTACTAGACACAAATAAATAAATGTCTATGATTTTACAAATAGAGACAAATATAATTGTTTTTGAATATAGTCTATTGCAAATATTTTTTCCCTTAATTATAATCTTTTAAGACATATATCTGCACCTCTAATTCTAAAATCACAACAAAATAATTTTCATATACTGACGCTTGGCTATACTGATGGTCAAATTTCATCAAGAAAAGAGATTTTTACTGACGAATTTTTAATATTGTCAAAATATATCATACTTATACTAATATTTTATTTAATCGTCGGTATAAATAAAATTTTTTCTGACGGTATATGACATCGGTTGGTATAAATATGTTATATACTGATAATTATTAATGTAATCGTCAGTATAGGCTTAAAAGAAAAAAACTATTGGGTTACAAAAAATTAAATAGGATTATTGAAACAATAATCCATATAAAAATTTTTTTGTATAGATTATTTACTGATGGCTAAATTTTATTAGTAAAAGAGACTTTTACTGATGGTTTTTTAATATTGTTAGAATATACCATACTTATACCAACATTTTATTTAATCATTAGTATAAATAAACTTTTTCTAATGGTATATAACTATCCATCAGTATAAATATATTATATACTGATAGTTATTAATGTAACCATCGGTATAGGTTCAAAACAAAAATATTATTGGCTTACAAAAAATTGAATAGGATTATTAAAGGCATTTTTGACAAAAAAATACCTTCAATAATCCATTCAAAAAATTTTGGAGAAAGAATATTAAAGGCATTTTTGACCAAAAACACCTTCTAATCCACACAAAAAATTTTGGAGGGACAAAAATGTTTTTAATAATCCAAGCAAAAAATTTTGTTGAGAGGATTATTGAAGATGTTTTTGGCCAAAATGCCTTCAATAAACCCTCATAAAAATTTATTAAGGGGATTATTGAAAGTTTTTTTGACTAAAAATGCCTTCAATAATTGTTCATAAAAATTTATTAACAGGACTATTGAAGGGATTTTTGACCAAATCTGTCTTTTGATCTTAAAGTTAAGGACAAAGGATCTTTGTCATAACCGATTCATAGCTCACTAGATTCATATCTCATAGCAAAATCCTCCTAAAACACAACATGCTGGTGAGTAACTAAATACAATATTTATTCATGCATAAAAGCCCATTTAGGATATGTGATATAAAAATGAAATAAATTTACAATCTTTTTAGCCATTTGTTTAGTTGTTTCATTCCTATACATTCCATTTTTTTACATATGTCATTTTTTTCAAACTTCTTATCTTGGTATTTCGTTGCCTGAGCTAGATGTTTCTTGAAACCATGTGAAAATATAAGTGTCTAATTTTCATTAAATGAAGTTCATAATCTTAAACCATGAGTAGAATAAAGGCATTTAAATACTTACAAGTTCATGCTTCACATTTGCCTAAGTCTTTTTTGATGTTTGACGGTGATACACTTGTCAGTCCGATATTTTCTTTTGTTGTTCTTTGATTTTTTGCAAAAAAAAATCAATCACATATTAAAAAACATCTAGTTTGAACAATATATTATAAAAAGCAAAAAAATTCAGCTAATAGATGATCTCAAACAAATTTTGACCACTCTGTCTCACTGAAAACATTTGAATATGTTTTTAGAGGATGAGCCAATAGTTTAACATTCTCAGTAAATGGTAAAATATATTTGGTTGTCAATTTACTTTAAAAGTCTCTAAGTTTTAACTTAGCAAATTACAACACAAGCTTTTTATACTCATATGGGACATCAAATAGCTCCTATAAAATGATTAAATTAAAATATGTCAATACCATTATTGCATTCCATAAACAATGAACAATAAAGATTAACTAGTTTGGATTTGATTGTTATAACTTACCACAACCGAATTCCTTATACTATCATTCTTATCATCTAGAACATTCTTTGAACTAGGGTAGTTAATGGATATAGTTTGCCAAATGACACATCCAATACGGCTAGCCATTTTTGCTTCTCTACTTAAAACATGCTACCCATCTTCATTGAACTCAATATAAATTTTTTGCCAGTTACATTAAGCACTTTACCACGTCCCTTAGATTTTCTCTTTTTCAAAGAGGATGTGCCAATTGAGAGTTCTTCTTCATGTTTGGTAGAGGAAAACATATGTTCTTCTAAAGTCATAATATAAACAAATCTGTACGAATTTATTTATGAAATGAGTTTAGCATAAAATACTAGTAATGCCAAAATACAGAAATACGTAGCAAATACATAAACAAAGTATACGTTTTTATCACAACAAACATAAGCGTAGACATAAGCTATAAGCTAACTATAATTTAAGACATAAGACATAACAAACATATGATGGTTTTGCTTATTGATCTTTTGCATAAAACATAGCGAACATAGCAAATAGTTTATTTTGCATATTCATTCTATGTTGATTTAATAGCTAGATCTTTTGCATATTGATGCAGGACAATATGGAAGATGGTTTTGCATATTTATCTTTTGCATAAAACATAGCAAACACAACAAATAGTTGTTTTGCATATTCATTTTATGTTGAATTAATAGCTACATCTTTTGCATATTGATGCATGACAATATGAAGGATGGTTTTGCATTTTGATCTTTTGCATTACACATAGCAAACATAGCAAATAGTATGTTTTGGTATTCATTCTGTGTTGAATTAGTAGCTACATCTTTTGCAAATTAATGCATGACAATATGAAGGATGGTTTTGCATATTGATTTTTTGCAAAAGACATAGCAAACACAACAAACAATTTATTTTGCATATTCATTTTATGTTGAATTAGTAGCTACATCATTTAAATATTGATGCATGACAATATAAAGGATGGTTTTGCATATTGATCTTATGCATTCGCATAGCAAACAACTATTTTGCATATTCATTCTATGTTGAATTAGTAGCTACATCTTTTGCATATTGATGCATGATAATATGAAGGATGGTTTTGCATATTGATCTTTTGCATTACACATAGCGAACACAACAAACAATTTGTTTTGCATATTCATTCTGTGTTGAATTAATAGCTATATCTTATGCATATTGATGAATGACAAAATGAAGGATGGTTTTGCATATTGAACTTTTGTATATGACATAGCAATCATAGCAAACACAACAAATAGTTTGTTTTGCATTTGTGTTGAATTAATAGCTACATGTTTTGCATATTGATGCATGATAGTATGAAGGATGCTTTTTGATCACAACTTGATTAAAATAATAATATTAATAAAAAAACCTAATCAAAAAGTGGCATTGCAATGAGAGACAAGAACAACATAATCCCGATAAAAAAGAACAATTAAATAGTCATCACACCACAAAAAAGCACACAAATCTTGATGGCAAATTATTACTATATTATACAAATGGACAATAGCTTAAATTAGAGAAAGACTCCAACAAATTGTTAATTGCTTAAAATTATATACAGAAATTCATAAATACACTATTTATTGCTTAAAAAAAAAGACTTACTAGAGTTAGGCTTGGTGATGATGGTGATAGTTTAGGCTCGACGACGATGATGGAAACCCAGCGGCAAGGACAGTTGGACAATGGATTAGGGGTTTTCTGCTTCAGGTGCTTCATTTGCTAGTAGAGGTTTTAGGTGTTATAAATGGAATAGTTAAAATCGAATAGGGTTTATGGCTTAAAATATATCAATTAGTACGTTTCTTTTAAATAAATGCAGTAATTAAGTTGATTAATTTATTAAAAAGATCAATTACTATGTTTGTTTTAAATAAATGCAGTAATTGAGACAAGTAAATTTTTAAACAATCAATTATTATGTTTCTTTAAATAAATGTAGTAATTGTTCCTCTTAGATTTATCAAAACATGTTATATGTTCAATTACTATATTTTTCAAATAAAAACACAGTAATTCTGTCAAGTTTTGTTTTTAAATAACAATTACGGCATTTATTTATTCATTACGTAGTATTTGATTGTTGTAATATTTTTACAACATCATTAATTATTGTCTTTATTTAGAAACAACGCGTTAATTGTTTATTTTTATTTTTTAAAAAAAAATCAATTACTATATATTTTTTTTATCTAGATGCAATAATTGGTACAATTTAAATTTTATAATAATATAAAATCCTTCGTTCTTTTGAATATAAAGGCACATTTGTTGTGTTTATTATTTTAACAAAATATTATGTTTGTTATGTTGTCAAGGATATTTTGGAAAAAATATATGATTTAGTAAACATAGATTCCCCCCAACCAAACATAGGAATATGAAAATGGGATGCCTTGAAAATCACACTTTCTCGGATATCATACTTTTCATATGAATTTAATATTCCTTGAACCAAATGCTTTTTTATGGGTATTTTCGTAATTTGACCCTTTTAAGATCAATTTTTCATGAAATGGTCCATATCATGTTTTTAAATTATTTTACTATTTTTGGTGAATTAAAAACCTTACTTGCACCTCGAAAGGTGTGAAATTATTGAAATACCCCTTAGAGGTAATTTTGTAATTTGACCTTTTCAAGGTTGAATTTTCACAAAAACTTTCAGATCATGATTTCATAATATTTGAGGATATTTGGTGCTTTAAAATCATAAAAATGAAGAAGGGATCTTGGTTTTCTAGGAAAATGGCATAGAAATCGAAAAACTTTCTAATGAGGGTAGATTGATCTTTTCACATGGTTCTAGAAGCATTAAAAATCCAATCTTTGGTCATGAACATTTTGAACAATGGGATGATCTTGAGGGGTTGGATCCAATGATGAAAGGTGGCTTATTGCAAGAAAAAAAAAAGAGAAATGATGGCAATTAGATGAAGATTTGATCTAACGGCTTGCATGACTTTTGCATGAGATACTTATTCTTCATTAAGGGGTTGGAAGAGGAAAGGGGACTGCTAGGAATTCACATGAAAAACAATGGAGAAAAGGAAAAAATAGAAAAGAAATTCTTGGAAAGCTTTGTGGAGGTATATTTCTAACCAGTATTTTTCTTTCCATTTCTTTGCATTCCATTGCATTTCATATTGTTTACCTATCCATTGTATTTTTTGTGAAGAAAATCCATAGTTTTCATCTCTTTTAACCTTAGCTTGAATCAAGTTCTCATATAACTAGACAATAGTTTGGATTTAAACTATAAAGATCAAGCAAAAAAAAAATCATATATCTATCATTTATTGCCATTATTGGTTTGGCTAAGCATCATCTCACCATGGTCGAACTTCCACTTGCTTTTCCTTTAATGATTTCTTTGCTTCCAATAATGTTTATGATGATTAGATTGTTATTCTACTTGTGATTTACATGAATTTTGTTTAGTTTAATGGTGTATGTTTGGTGTTTGGCAATATATGTTTGTTTTCATGGTTTCTTCATTTGTTAGTTTGTTACATGTTTGAGAAAATTTCTCTTATGATATTAAAGTCTTAATATGATGATTTTATAAATGATTGATGCATGTTTTGATCAAATGAATGGTTATGAAATTGTGGATATGCCATGAGGTGGTTCAGTCAAGCCATTCCCATGCTTGGTTGAAACCTCCTAGGGTGTTCTTTGCTTACTTGTGTTCTTGCATGATTCTTCTAGTTCTCAATGTGTTAGCTTAAAATTTCCATGAATAGAATGTTAGTTTAGTAGATTTTTGGTGGTTTTTGTGTTTATTTGTATGAGTTTCAAAACCAAAATGGTGGAACATGTCTTGAAAGTTTAAAAAATCTTAATGTTTAATCAATTTTCATTATATTGTTGCATACATATTTAGTTTTTAATATAGTTTAAAAAATTCCTAGATTTGTAATAAATTTGTCTTATAGTCATGCATTTTTCATGTAGCAATATTTACATTATTACTAATGGTATTTTTGTTAATTATTTTTGTCATATCATTTTCCGTGATACCCCAAACAACCATGAAACTCCAAACCACCACCCAAACTATAAATCCCCATCCAAACCCTAAAACCCAAATCGTAAATCCTAAACCAAACCCTAAACCTCAATGAAATCCATACTTTTTCATTCATATTCAATCATCATGCTTCTATATTATTACTATGTTCATGCATACATACATCGATTTTATAAACAAAATTTCTTTAAAGCGAAGTGTTTTAAAATAGGATGATATCTTAAATAAATGTAGCTTTTGAGATCTAGCCTAACTATAGGGAGATTCCCAAAGACTATTATTTATGTAGGGTATATTATCTTGGTTTTATGGGACAAATTAAAAATTCCTAAGTTAGAAATATTTTTGAAACTCTACCTAAATGTATAAGAGTAGAAAAGATGTCAATACATAGGAAAATTTTCTTTTGATAAAAAATAAAATTGTTTTGCTTTTTAAGGAAAAAAATTAAAAGGAGAATTCTATTTACATCCCATTTAATGCTATATACACCTCACTTCTAAATACACCTTAATTTTAAAACTCATTTTCTTATTTATAATAAATACACCTCACCCTTTACTTTCTATTTTCCATTTCTACCATTTCTTTCTTCTTTTTTCTTCATTTTATGAAATCATGCTTCTCAAGAAACGGATATTCGAGAGCTTTTGAGTCTGTTCAAAAATGGATATCTGAGAAGCTTCGAATATCCATTTTTGAAAAGACTCAAAGATTCATAGATATCCATTTTGGAGAAGCCTTAAGTATTCTCAAAAGTGGATATCTGAAAAAATTTGAGGCTTCTTGGATTTTTATTTTCGAAAAGCTCGATTTCATTTTTAATCACTAAAAAACCTTAATCATACACTTATGAACTCATTTACTTGATCAGGAGTCCAAATGGATCTAAAATCGATGTTCTCTACATGCATGACATAAACTTGTTCTTTCTCATGAGCATTCAAAAAATTGAGAATACCATTTTCTGGTTTTGCATGGGTAAAATGAAGTTTTTGGTTTTTTGGCCTCAAGACAAAAACATCTTTATGCCTATACATGCTTGAGAAATAACATGTCTCTTCCATTTGCACATATGATCAAGTAAGAATGGGCACATCGATGACTCATGTGTGTGCAAGCATGCTAGTCCAAGTTTAAATACCCTATAGAACATTGACATTGCCAATATCATCAGCAAATTGACAAATTCGACAGTAAGGACATCTAATCTTTTAGCTACTAGTATTTTTTGGCCACCAAGATACTAGTGGCCTAAAACTTAGAGATCCCTTTTATCGGAATTAAGCCATACCTTCGAGAAATCATTTGAAATATTTGGAGATCTTAGCACATCAGATTTATTTATTTTAAGATTAAATGTATTTATTTTATTTAAATTTAAATTAAATGTTATCAAGAGTTTATAATTAAATATATATTTAAAAAATTTATGTATTTTCATAAATATATTTTCGAGAATCAAGATGACTCTTGAAAATCCATTTTTAAGAATTATATTGCTTTCTCAATAATGGATTACTAAAAACACAATATAACTCTTGAAAATCTATTTTTGAGATTTACAATGGTGGTTTTAAGGTGTATAAACTATTTACGATATTTTTGTTATTTACTAAAGATTAAAATTGGTATTTTATGTGGATATTTTTGGAATAAAATTTTTGGGGTGTATAGACAAAATTTGGTGGTGTATTTAGAACACCTCAAATTAAAAATGTTTTGCCTTTCAAAATAAAAAAAAAGGATTTTTTTTGAATAAAAAAAAAGAAAGAGGAATTAATCTTAAACATAAGAATAAGACAAATTTTACTGAAGTTTAGGGATAATATATAGTTAATTGGTACCATCTTTGACGGGCGTTAATCCTTCCCCGCAGATAACTGACTTTCGAACCCTAAATCTGATTTTCATAGACCTCGATTTTTTCTTTTTATAAAACTTTAAAATCTTTTAAATGTTTTATTAAAAGGACAAAACTTTTTGGGTGGTCAATTACACTCCAAAAAAAGATTGGTGGTGACGCCTCATTTTGTTTCTATTGAAAATGCATTTTAATGCCCTATTTCATTTTTTATTCCCCATCATTCGATGGTCAAGTTCTTTGGTCTTATGCATCGTGATATTCATCCTTGAGCTTTAATAAAAATGGTGCTAACATTAATATTTAAAAATTAATTCATTGAATTTCATTTATTCCCTTCAAAATAATTTTTCTTCAAATCAAATCACTTTGAACTTTGAAAACAAACCATTTTTATTTTTCAATTTTTGAAAACAAATCTAATTATTTTGGATCAAGATGAAAAATAATTAGTATTGAAACATTTCTTTCATTACCTTATATTTAGATGGAATTCCAATAATATTGCTTTACTTTAGGAGTTTTCATAATGTCCTATGAAACTAAGATAATATTTCTCATAAATGATAATCATTGAGAACTCCTTATATTTAGGCAAGATCTCAAGAATTATTTTTACTTGAAATATCACCTAATTTTATTTTTTCAAAAAGAATTTCTTTCCCTTTTTTTAAACATTTTTTTAAAAGCATGTGAATAAAATGCATGAGTGTAACAAATTATAATATACGATTGACAATTAAAGCGTGAATAACAATATATAAATGCAAGGATGAAAATGACAATTCAAGAATGCTAATTGATGTAACAATTTGTCAAAATGAAATGCAATGCATGAGAATGGGTTTAGGGTTAGCTTTTAGGCTTTTGATTAGATTTTTAGTTTAGGGTTTGATTTAGGGTTTAGGGTTTAGAGTTTAGTTACAGTTTAAGGCTTAGGATTTAGTTTAGGGTTTAGGGCTTGGTTTAGGATTTAGGGTTAGATTTGGTTTAGGGTTTAGGGTTTGAGTTTTAGGGTTAGGTTTAGGGTTTAGGGCTTGGTTTTGGGTGTTAAGGTTAGTGTAGGGTTTAGGGTTTAGATATAGTTAATATGCTTGCTAATGCTTATAACAATTAATTGGTAATCTTGATATTAAACCAACATGGAATGCAAAGCATGAAATTAAATGACCATGACAAATATGTGACTAAAATATTTTAACAAACACCTAGCTAACTAACCTATGCCTAAATGACATGCTACCATTCAATCAAGCATTGAGACCATAGGAAGGATGAAGGGGTTTTAGCCATGCCTTTGGGAAGGCTAGGCCAAGAACCACCCTAGGTTATGTTAGAACATTTTTGTTGGCCATTTCATCAAACACTTATGAAGCTCATGAAAACTTGCATTTTTATTTCATCAAGCACTTTCAAAACATCTAAAACACTAACTTTCTAATTTTGAATATTTATTCAAACACCTAGAAAACCTATTTAGAGTATTACTTTTTTTGCCAAGAACTTTCACTAAACATGTAGCAAACTAGCCATTTTTAAAATCACTAAACATGTAGCAAACAAGTCACAAAGCAAGGAAATGCATAATCATAAGATTGCATAATCGAAAACTCATCAAAAGACATAATGGCAGCCATCAAACCATTAAAAGAATGAAAAGAATTACAAGGATGAAGATGAAAAATACATAAAAGGTAAGAAAACTACCTAAGAAAGCTTTTTTTCGTAAGAGATTTTTTTTCCAAGAGCTTTTTCTTTTAATGTTGGGATACAAGTTTATATATTTTGTATTTAAAAAGCCAAAACACCCCACTCCACCGTTGGATCAAAATGCATCCAATAGTAGTAATCCTTTTATCTTTTTCTTCAAATTTGGTGCCAAGACTTGCGATATAGGCCATAAAATCATTGTACCTTGAAATCTAATGGCTCTAAAAAGTTATAGCTTACAACTTGGGTGCTAGTGTAGCTATCATAGTGAGAAAAGGCAATTTTACCCTTATTAATGTTTTTAAGTTTTTTCCATGATTTTCCTAAAATTCTATGATCCAATATTTATTTCCATGATTTTAATACACTAAAATTCATCAAATAATATTTAATTATGATATTGAGCTTTTCATGAAAAACTAACCATAAAAAGGCCAAATTACGAAAATGCTCATAAAGGGCATTTTTGTAATTTCACCTTTTTTAGTTTCAATTAGGATCTTTAATACATAAAAACTCATAAAAGAATTTTTAACATAACCTGGAGTTTTTCATAAAAAATGGAGCCCAAAAAGGTCAAATTTAAAAAGTGCCCCTTAAAGTGCATTTTTGCAAATTCATCCTTTTTGAGGTCTAACAAGATTTTTAAAAGTCCAAATCATAATTTTATTAATCCTAAGCTTTAATAGTCCTATTCAATCGTGAATTCCAAGGGTTGAACCTAGTTTAACTAAGTTTGACCATGGAGCATTTTGATAAATTTAACTCAAAATTCAAAATTTCCAAGGATTTCCTTTCTAAACATAATGATGTGAAGAAACTATGTGATCAATGCTAAGTAAACTTAACCAATCTTGATCAACTTTGACTTAAGGCCTCATTAAAGGTATTTTGGTCATTTTACCCTTTTTCTAAAAACTCAAATTTTTGTTTTAGAGTTTTCAAGAATCCAAGTTTTGGTTTGACTCTTACAAAATGCCTTGAATTTGGTCATTTTGACAAAAATAGATCAATTTTTGAACAAGTTTGACTAAGTTGACTTTAAGTTGACTTTTAACTTTTCCTCTTGATTTTTATTATTTTTCTTGCATATCCATTAAAAAATCATGAATTATTCAAAAGGTCCTAAACAACTTAGTCAAGAGCTAAGTCTTGACTTTATAGCATTACAATTGACTAGAAACTACCCGAATAAAATTAAGTGACTACAACTGTCATTCTTTGCATATTTATGAGAATCAAGAATAATATTAACGCAAAAACAACAATTTTGTCCAAGTTTAAGGACTTAGCGTTCTTCTTTTCCTTTTTTTTATGGATTTTTGAATTTTTGGTTATTATTTTTTTTGGACTTTTTATATTTCGTATTTATTTTGAATTTTTTTTGGATTCTTGAATTTTTTATTTTTTGAAATTTTTTGAATTTTTGAAAAACTCCACTCAATAGAGGCTCCACAACTTTAAAAACAAACTTAAAAGCTTTACTCATCAATGGCTTTAAAACTTTGCAAATGAATTTGAAAAACTTCACAACTTTTGAAAATAAATTTGAATGAAAACTTGAATATTGTCGTCTAGAAAAATGCAAAATGACTTCAGATATCACCATCGAAGGGTTCTTGGATGTTGCCATCAAAGAGATTGAAAAATAACTTTGGATATCGTCATTGAAGGGTGCCTAGATATCACCATTGAAAAAATGCAAATGTCTTAGAATATCACCATTAAAGAACCTTGGATATTGCCAGTGAAGGGAATAAAAATGACTTTTGATATCACCATAGAAAGGTTCCAAAATATCATCACTGAGAAGATCCAAATGTCTTCGGATATAACTATCGAAGAACCTTAGATATCGCCACCAAAAAGATCCTGGATGTCATCACCAAAGAGACCATGGATATCACTATCAAAAGATAAAAGCTCAAATATCACCACCGAGAAAATTTTAATGAAATTGAGAATTGAATATTTGGATATCACTACTGAGATTTGTATGAAATACACCAAGATTTGAAATTTTGGAGTTTGAAGACTTAAATATCACCACCAAGAAGTTTTAATAAAATCCATATATTATCACCAAAACATGCAAAAAACTTGGATATCACCATCGAGGAGTTTGAATAAAATCCTATATCATCACTAAAACATACAAAAATCTCGGATATCACCACTAGAAAAATTTTAATAAGATCCATATATCATTATAAGGCATTCAAAAAACTCAAATATCACCATTGAGAGAATTGAATAAAATCATATATCGTCATAAAATATGTAGAAAGGTTGGGTATCACCAACAAAAAAATTGAATAAAATCATATATCATCATCAAATATGCAAAAAATTTGGATATCACCAACAAAAGAATTGAATAAAATTATATATCATCATAAAATATACAAAAAACTTAGATATCACCACCAAGAAGAGAAGCAAATTCAAACTCAGGTACTCGGATATCACCTCCGAGTGATTTTGAAAAATCTTAGATATTCATTGAGAATTTTAAAGAAAACTCAATCACAACATTTTTCTTAATTAGTGCCAACTTTATTTGGCTTAATATCTATGCTGACTAGCTGTATTGGGCTTACTAATCCTATTTGGTGCTAACTTCATTACGCTTAATAATCTAATCTTAATGCCAACTAGATTGGATTTAAAAAATAATAATTGGTACCATCTACATTAGGCTTAAATCTCATAAGTATCAGCTAAACTGGGTTTAAATCTCATTGGTGACAACTAAGTTGGGCTTAAATCTTATCAGTGCAAATAGATCTCAAAGCCCACAAAATGTTAAGTGTTGTTAAGCCCACATTATAGCCTTTAAATGAGGCCTATTTGGTTTTAAATTTGGCACACATGAAAGCCATACTTGGAAAAAATGGTTGCATGAATGAAGTTGCTTGAAGCTTCACATGAAAGAAGAAAAATAATTGTTGAAAATAAGTTGCGTAGAGGCATGGCATCATGCATAGATGTGGGATGTGCAAACAAAAAAGTGAAAAAAATTAAAGAAGAAGCAGAAGCACAAAGTCATGCAAATGGAGAATGTAGAACTAGGAAGTAACTGGAGGTAGAAACCGAAAAAAAAGAGGAGAAATGAAGCACATGGCAGAAAAGAAAAAAACAAAAAAAAACTAAAGCAAAAAAAAATACTAGCAGCAAAAAGAAAAAAGAACGTGAAGCACAAGGAGGAAACATTGGTAGTATAAAACACAAAGAAAAATAAAAGAAAGCAGCAAAATAAGGAAATAGCCATGAGTAAAGAAAAGCAAAAAAGTAATAAGAAAGAGAAGTAAAGCTCGTGAGGGGCAATAGCTAAAAAACCAAATAGACATGAGCAGAAGAAAAAGAAGTAGGAAACGAAAGAGGGAGGTAGCAACTAAAAAAGTGAAAGAAATATAAAAAAAGAAAATGGTGAAAATTATAGGAAAAGAGAAGAGAAATGAGCCAAGCTGAGCACATACCAAGGAAAGGCATTCAGCAAAATAGTGGAACAAGTAAGAACCAAAAATGATGGTAGTAATAGGAAAAAAAGAGGAAAACAAACAAAAAAAAGGAATTATTAGCAATGTTGGGCATGAAGCAACAAACACAACAATGCATAAGCAATATATTGTAATTATCCCACAATAATAGACAACAATCAACAATTAACAATCAATAACCAACAATGCAAGAAAAATAAAACACATCAAGATTTACATGCAAAACCCTTTAGTATAGAGGGAAAAATCACAAACTACCAAAAAATCTCTACTATCAAATAATAGATATACAAAGTTCTCCTCTAGCTAAAATCAGAGCTAGTCAATAACTAGAGAGACAATTGAAGAAATCTCAGCAAATAGGTGACTCAACAAATATACTTTGGATTTATTCCTAGAGAGTTTCAAATAGGATCTTCACTGTTCAGAATGTAGAACTCTAAATCATAAACCTACTAATAAAATTTCAGCTCAATTATACCACAAATCAACTTTTGTTCAACCAACTTTTTTTCATCCCTTTTCTCTCTATTTTTTTAGCTTTCTTTTTTCCCTTTTTGGTTCCATTCTGTTTCATGCCAAAAAAATAGCCCCCACTTTTTTTTTAGTATGTAAGGCTCTTTTAAGGTCAAAGGTAACAAGGCTTTAGGCTTTTTAATTGGCCAAAACCAATGGGGTTGGACCTTACACTTCCTAATAATCTCCTCCTTTAGCCCTATTAGGAGAAGATTTATCATCACAGTAGTTTCTTTTGAAACTTACCTTGGCCAAGGAACCCATTCAGGCCAAGTTACTATAGAGCCCAAACTTTTCCTTAAGAAGTATCTTAGTTAACATATCTGCTACATTCTCATTAGTATAGACTTTTTTTAATAGCATCTGCTATTTCACAATCACCAAATGTAACAAGGGTTTCATTTTCAAAGAAAGTTTCTTTTCTATGGATTATTCTTGAAATGTGTTCATTTTCTAATGATGTGTTTGCTTTTTCTAAAGTCAAATAATTCTTCATGCAATGGATGAAATGAACGCATGACATACAGTGCATGTGATTCAATATTTTTGTTCACATCATGTGCTCGTTTCTAGAAACAAGGTTTTCATGAGCACAATTATCTTCAAACTTCTTAGTTCTAGGCAAATTATTAGTAGTCAAATTATACCCATAGTTGAAATCTTTTCCTCAATCTAAGTATTCCTTCCTTTGTCTTTTTTTATCAATTTCTTTTGTCTTGATCTCTCTAGCGAATGTCTACTAATTTTTGCCAAAAAGACCTTTCCTTTTCCTTTACCATTATCATTCACCCTTTATTTCATTCATTTATTCATCATTTATTCATTCACATCTACCAATTCCCATTTATCCATTCATTTATTCATTTTTTGATCCTTTCATTCATCATCATTTTCATTCATTTTCCATTTTTTTTTCATTTTTTTAATTTCACTTTTTTTTTGTTTGTTAAACCTTTGTTTGTTTATTTTTGTTATCCTAAAACCTTTTTTAAATCCTAATTCAAATTTTAGTATGAGGATTACCAGTCATTACCAACAATATTATGCTAAATGCAACACCTTTTTCAATTAAGAAATGAGTAATGGGGATTTGGACAAAGAGAACAAAAGGTATTCATTGTAAATTTTGAGTAAGTTTGGTTGACAAGTAGCTTTGAAAAAGAAAAAGAAGAAATATACAATTTAGTTTAAACAGAGAATATGAACAAGTTTGATGATATCAAGGATTCATTTTCAATTTTTCAAATACTTTCAAAAATTCTATCTCATTGATGGTCTTGATCAATGTTGGCCCATCAACTTGTAATCATGCCCCCTAATTTAATAATGATGACCTATCCTTGTTATTTTTGAACTGAACATACCTTTGCCCCTATATCTTTCCACTTTAAGTTTATTGCCCAATCATTTTTCCAATTTTTTCCTTATACATAAGCCACTATTTCGAGTTTTTAGCTTAGATATTCCCCCATGATCTAGATTGCCCTTTTTTTTTGTTTTCAAACCAAATCTTTTTTTTTTATTTTGTTTTTTTTTCACAAAAAATATTTTTTAATTGTATTCAAATTCATAGGGTTCGTTAATTCATTTTTATTCATTTATGCCAACATTAAGGCTCCACTAGAGAATGCCTTTTTCACCATATATGGATCTTCCCAATTAAGTGTCCATTTTTGTTTACTATCATGTTGGTTTAGCAATATTCTTTTTAGAACTAACTCTCTTTCATAGAATGCCTATGCTTTATCTTTTTCTCATGTGCCTTTATCAACCTTTTTTTGATACATTTGACTATGATTGAGTATCGTAAGTCTCTTTTCTTCGATTAAGTTCAACTATTCGTAATGATTATAGATGTATTTTGTCTCTTCTAGTTACATTTCCATTAAGGCCTTTAAAGAAGGACTTTCAACTTCAATTGGCAGGACAACCTTCATTCCATATTCCAAAGAAAAAAGAGTCACCCCAATAGAAGTGTGGACTAATGTTCTATATGCAAGCAAAGTAAATGGTAACTTCTCATACCATTCTTTATAAGTATCAATCATTTTCTCCAATATTTTCTTGATATTCTTGTTAGCAACCTTTACTACCCCATTCATTTTTGAACGGTAAGGTGTAGAGTTATGATGGCTTATCTTAAACTAAGTGCACACTTCTCTCATCATTTTATTGTTTAGATTGCTAGCATTGTCAAAGAAAATCCTATCGGGTAACTTCTATAGGTAAATTATTTCCTTCTTTATGAATCTACACATAACCAATTTGGTTATGTTAGCATATGAGGCAACTTCCACCCATTTCATGAAATAATCAATCACCACAAATACGAATTGGTGCCCATTTAAAGCTTTTAGGGTAATAGGTCTAATCACATCCATTCCTTACATAGAAAAAGGCCATAGAGGTGCCAAGACATGCAATGGTATGGAGGAGCTTGAATCTTATCTACGTAAATTTGGCATTTATGGCATCTCCTTGCATAGTTGACACAACCACTCTTTAATGTCAACCAATAATATCTTGCCGTTGCCACTTGTTTGGCTATCATATGGCCGTTGGCATGTGTTCCACATATCTCTTTATACACTTTTTCAATTATTTTTTTTGCTTTCACAGTATTCATACATCTTAACAATACTTGGTCTTGGCTTTTTTTATATAAGATTGCCCCATCCAGAATAAATACCATTGTCAATCTTCTTGAAATCCTCTTATCATTTTTTTATGCACGGTCAAGATATTTTTAATGCTTGATATATTGCATGATATCATGATACCAAGGCTAACCATCAGCTTCTTTTTCTATACTTGCATAATGTGCTAGAAATTTGAGAGTTTGTATCCGGATAGGTTGAATTTTAGTATTTGCATTTAGTTTCAACATTATTAATAATGTAGCAAGAGCACCAGCTATTTGATTTTCTTTTAGCGGTACATGCTGAAACTAGATGTCTTCAAATTGTTTTATCAACCAAGCAATAAATCTTTAATATAATACTAGTTTTGGGTTTCTTGTTTCCCATTCACCTTTCAACTAATAGATTACTAGTGCTGAATCACCGAAGACTTTTAAAGTCCTGATCTTTCTATCTAAGGCCATCTCTAAACCCATAATGCATGCTTCATACTCAACTATGTTGTTGGTGCTGTAAAAAGATAATCTAGAATGCTGGGCTAATATTTTCCTTTTAGGTATATCAGTAAGGCACTGATACCATGTCCCAAAGCATTTGATGCCCAATCAAAGAATATTTTCCATGTTGTTACCATAGTTGCTTTCTTTTTTTATTAAAAGAATGGCTATTAAGTTCTTATATGAGAATTTAAACTTCACTGGCTAGTAATCATCATTAGCCCGATTGGTAAAAAAATCAACTATTGCACTCATTTTTACAACCATCTAAGCCACATATATGATGTCATATTCAAAGAGCATGACTTGCCACCTTGCTATTCTTCCTAATAAAGATAGCTTCTTGAATATATACTTAAGGGGGTCTAACTTTGATATCAACCAGGTTGTATGTTATAGTATATATTATCAAAGTCGATGATCAATCTATACTAAAGCATAACACATCTTTTTGAGCTATGAATACTTGACTTCATAATCAGTAAACTTCTTACTCAAATAATAGATGGCTTTATTCATAATTAAATATAAGATCAAGGACTTTCTAGTAATAGAGGGCACCAACATTAGTGGATTCATCAAATACTCTTTGACTTTGTAGAAGGCATCATGGCATTTTTCATTCCATTCTCCAATCATGGTTTTTAAGCAACTTGAAAATGGCGTTGTATTTAGTTGAGTTGAGAAATAAATCGGGCATTTAATCTCCCCAAGAAACTCCTCACCTCCTTTTGTGTACACAAGGTAGCTAGCTTTATAATTGCCTAAATCTTATCAGGGTCCACGTCAATTCCTCTTTCACTAATCATGAATCCCAATAAATTTTTTGATACACCTTGAACGTGCACTTTTTTGGGTTCAATTTAAGCTTATATTTATGCAACCTTTCAAAAAGCTTCTTAAGGTTCTCCATATAATCTTCACCTTTTCGAGACTTTGCAATCATATCATTAACATAAACTTTAATCTCCTTATGCATCATGTCATGGAAAAGAATGACCATGTCCTTCTGATAAGTAGTGCTAGCATTTTTCTATCTGAATGACATGACCTTATAATAAAATGTTCCCTACATTGTCATGAATGTGGTTTTCTCCATATTCTCTTGGGCCATGTTGATTTAATTATAACAAGAGAACCCATCCATAAAGGAAAATACTAAATGCATTGCTGTGTTATTGACCAAAATGTTAATATAAGGCAATGTAATATTATCTTGAAGGTTGGCCTTATTTAGATCCCTATAATCCACACACATTCTCACATGTCCATTTTTCTTAGAAACCAAGACTAGTAATGGCCCATTCAGGGTATTTAGCCACTATTAAAAAGCCAACATCAAATTGTTTTTTAACTTTTTCTTTAATCTTCAATAGCATCTTTGGCTTTAATGCCTTAATTTTTGTTGTATTGGTTTGTAACCTAAGACCAACAGTAGTTTATGTTCT
The DNA here is from genome assembly GCF_002303985.1 of Durio zibethinus. The sequence continues at coordinate 14,123,273 of NW_019167838.1, forward strand.
ACAATATCGATGTTAAGCCTCGGCATATCTTGATATGACTATGCAAGTACATCCACATATTCTTAGAGTAATTCCTCCAATCTTCGTTGTTCTTATGTGGAAGGAGGTACCCACATTTACCTCTCTTTTATTCTCTTCATTCTCTAAATTAATCATCTAAATTGGCATCTTATAGAGTTTTATTGTTTTTTCTTTTTGCTATACAAGTTTCATCAAATCAGAAGGCAAGAGTAGCCTTCTAAATCTACATCATTAGGCTTGTTAACTTAAATAAAATTCTAAAAATTGAATGTGAAATAATCATCTCGATCATCTATAACATTTAGTATTTAAAAACCTAAAAATTATTAAGATTGTAAGGATATAGATGGGTATTTTGGTAAGAATGAAAGATATATTGTCATGAGTAAAAGAATTGTTAAAAAATTGGAAAGAATAGAAAAGAATATGCAATGAAAAATGCATTTGACATTTTATTGATGATGTTAAAAATAAGCCCACACACACATTTCACCTACCCTTGGGCAAAGGTATTTTGATTTTGGTTTAATAATAACAAAAATAAACAAATTGAGTCTTGCATCTCACCATTAAAAGGAAATAAAAAGATCTCTTCCTTCAACTTCATTGCTTCAACCTCTTCTCTTAACTTCAAATGCATTCTTAATAAGGCCTCTTCTACCTTTTAGGTTGGCACTCCTACCTTTGACACCTCAAGATAAACATACCGTCAAGAACGAAAAGTGTCATAGAGATATGGAAGCACCATTTTACCATTATTCATCTCTTACCTCTTGAGGTGGGCCATTCTCTTCTCTTGTATTTCTATCATAACTTTTTTTCTATTGGTAGTTATTGGTTGGTGTCCTAAACTAAATCTTTCTTTGTTTTCTATAAACTCTAGTGCGTTCTTTATCCTTTACAATGTTGGCCAAAGATTTAGATTAGGATGCCATCCATTTCCCAACATTTATTTAAACAGCATCCCCATAGTTTTTGATAAGTGGGTAACAAGTATGACTTAGCCTTCTCTTATATACGTGGTGTTAACAACTTCAAAGGCATGAAAAGAGCATTCAAACACTTTTTTTACATTTTTCACATAAAAGATTGATAAAGTCTATGTTACCAATAAGTCTTCTTCTTAGTCCAGGCACACTTATTTTCCATCAACCATAATTTTCACCTTCTAATGCAAAGAAGATAGCATAAAACTTATTGTATAGATCCACAGCCTCCCCAACAAATAACTATATGATGTTGAAATATCCATGACTTGAAATTTGACATTAAAAATGGAAGAGCCTATATATAGTGAAATTTCTATATCCCTAATCACCTCTCTCCTCAACTTATTGAAGGCTCTGACTATCATCTAGCTATTTTTCATATAAGAAAGATTGACTGATAATTTTGCCAAAATAACCTTTGGCATGACGTTAATAGAAGATCTATTGTCAATCAACACCTTTGCCATAGTATGGCTTTTACACTTTACTGTGATATACAAGGCCTTCACATTACCTCGCTCTTCTAGTAAAATCTTATCATTATCGAATGTAACGAAGTTCAAGGCCATTACACTTCCCATAAAGTGGTCCACCACCTTGACAATATCATGATCTATATAAGCTTAGTTTAGTACTTTCAGTAATGCATTCCTGTGGGGCTCAGAGTTTAGTGATAGAAATAACAATGAGATCGGTGCTAGCATTTTGTGAAGCTAATCCACTAGACTATATACACTACACTTGGTAAATTTTAGAAACTTGTATGCTTTCTTTTTTGTCATCGATTTCTTATGCTGCATTATTGGATTCATTGTAATAAAAACCTTTTCTTTATTTCTATTATTTTTTACTACTTTTGCTTTTTTTTTCTTGCTTGTTTTAATACATTGGATGCATAACATTGTCTACTCTGACTCATCCCTCCAACCTCTGATATGTTAGTAGCATTTTTTATATTTTAATTGCTCAAAGTATTATTAGCACCAAATCTTTAGACTACCACATCACAATCATACTTTTATGGGACTGTCTTGTCACTTTGTAGATGAACACATTAGGTACATATATGGTTACAGTTGCTTTAGGGTGGTGGATCAATTTTTTTACCACTAGCTTTGGTTCATCATAAAAAATTGTCAAAGGCTTTAGGATGAAAAGCCATCATAAATCCTAACTTGCTACCATGTTCACCACATTTTTTTCTTCCTTATTATAAAAATCAATTATCCGAGAATTCATTAACTTTTGTCCTACTTTTTCAAAGTTTTCACAATATTGAATTAGATGAACCATTACCATTCATGATATTTGCAATTCAAACCTAACTCTTGATGGTCGTCATTGGTCTCAAAGGTAATTGGTTGAATCATATCAGTTTTAACTAGGCAATCATACACTTTCTCCATAGTAGTCCACTTTTTTTACCCATTTTTTAACCTTTTTACCCCCTGATTGCATTTGTTATACCTTTAACATGATTGGATAATAGGTGTTTACCAACATTTGGCTTCATTTGGGTGTTAAAATTTAGCAGCTTGGTCCTTATGAATCTTTACAGTTTGTATTTTAAGGTTATGCAATTTTTGAAAGAATGGCCCATATAGTGAAAATGGTATTCACATCAAGCATTAGGGTTGTACCATTTGGGATAAGGTGGTTTGAAAGGTTCAATGGGGATAGGGGCAATAAGGTGGCCTTTTAGAAGTTGTGGGTATAGATTAGTGTAAAAGATAGGTATTGGGTTGATTAAGGTGTTTTGTTTTGGCATGGAAATTTTTCTATTTTGGTGTTGGGTTGTTTTGTTTGGAAAAGGGTTATGTGGTTACTGTCAGGGTGTATTTTCGAACTTTGAATTAGAAACTTGGTTGGTACATCGGTTGTGGAAGGGTGGGTATAAGTATAGTGTTCGGGATACCTAGTCTACAAATGGGTAATAGGGTAAGTAAGTAGAATATGGGTGGTAGGGAATGAAAAGTTTGGGTGAAGGGCTTTCAACAATAACAACGTGAGCTTCTAATTTTTTTTTTCTGATGACTGGGGCTTCTTAGCACTTAAGGCCTTTTGCCCATCAATTTTGCCATTCTTGATTGCATTTTCAATTATTTCCTTAGATATTACCATGTTGGCAAAATTTTTGGTAGTGTTGCTTACTAATTTGTTATAGTAAAGGGCTTTTGTAGTGCTTATAAAAAGTATAATGGTTTTTTTTATGTCAGTGATGGTTGAGCCTATGCTACCATGTTTCTCTATCTATGTGCATACTTTTTGAAAGTTTTAGTTACTTTTTTTCACATTCTACAAGGATAACTTATTTGGCACCATATCTTCAACATGCTTATATTGTGTTATAAAGGCTCTAGCCAAATCTTTTTAAGAGTGAATCTTGTTTCAATCTCGTTGGATGTACCGCATTGCTACAAAACCAGTGAGATTATTTTGGAAATAGTGGATCAATAATTTGTCATTATGAGTATGACTAGTCATCTTCCAATAGTCATAGTGATGTTAACTAAGGGCTTAAACTTAGATGAAATAACAAGATCGGGTACCAAACTTGGTTCACTGGCATCGATGCTTCCATATACTTCATACCCTTTAATTACTTTTAATCTCTTATCCAACATATCATACTTAGTCCTCATTTAAGTATTTTTTACCGATTCAAACATTGCTTTTAGCTTTTCTTACTCTTTAGGTTCATCAAGATTAGGCACATTGATGGGTGAAAAGGAGTAGACCTATGATTATGATTTATTTAAACTGGTAATGGTCTAACAAAGTGTTGGCATAAGGTTGATGAGTTGCCGAAAGTGCCTGTTTGGTATGGGGATTCTAAACACAGGGTTATGTGAACCCTACATATACTGGTTCAACCACAACTATTTTTTCCCTTGCCCCATGTATTTTGGCAATTCTTTTTCCTTTTGAAAGCCCTGCTAATATTTATTTCAATTATGCAAATTGCATATCCATATTTTGCTACATTGCAATAATAGTTTACCTTATTTCTTCGTGGGCCCTTTCCACCTTATCAATCCAATTGGCATTTTCATTCTCCATGACTCTTGAGTGAGCTCATGTATTGTATGTGTGAGAAATCAATTGATCTTGTTTTCTAGGACTCATTATCCTTAAACCTTTTATTAATTACCAAAAGTCATAAGCACATGATGTGAATTTTTATTATTGGCCTTAAAAGATAAATCCTAAAAAATCCTCCATTATTTAAGTAAGATTTTTGAATATATCTTTTATTTCAAAGGTTTGATGAAAGTATATATACAACCACTATTCCTTGTTTTTAGTTGGCATAAAAATAATATTCAAACAAATGATGCATATCATACAAGTCAAATTGTATTGTTTGTTTGAAAAGGAAAACTCTTAAATTCCCTTCTATATTTAGGATGGGTTATTTAATGATATTTCTTCCACTTTAAAAGCTTGATGAAAGCATATTTACAACCTTTATTCTTTTTCACAAGCTCTTTTAGGCATACTTTTATTTTTAAAACAATGTAAATAGACATTTATGCATAGATAATTCAAGTTAAGAGAAGTTTTTTTCATTACAAAAAATCCAAACTTATACATCATGAATCATTATAGGACTAGGGCCATAGAACTATTGGACTTATACATACTACCCTTTTGCCTCATCCAAGAAATCTAAAAAATGCTAACTATGATTGCTAGTGGGAATGACCATTTGCCTTAAAGATTCTGCCTTTTTCATCATCACCTTGGCCTATCTTACTACCTTTTGAATCTGAGTACTATGGTGGTTAATATACATCTATCTCCCTTGATTCCCAATCTTTCATTACTTTTGGGTTTCAATCTCTTAGTTGCATATTTGTTTCCATTCAGTCTCCCTTTTTCACCATTCTTTGTGTAGGAGGTCCTTGTTTTCTTGTAGCTATAATTCTAGGGCTTTGATTTCTACGCTAAGTGCATCTTGCTCCCCTTGAGTGTCCATATGCCTTTTCTTTTTGCATCTCAATTTTTCTTTTACTTTTTCATTCTCTTCTTGGCTCTTACTAAGTTATTTGTAACAAGTGCTTTATATGAATCTTTATTTTCTTGAACTATTAAAATAGTCTTATCCTTGTTCTCTCGAGCCTTACTCTTCCAGAATCGCATTTCCTCCTTAAGTTGCTCTTTCTTTATGGTGCTTGCTTTTCTTTCCCTTTGTCATTTAGCCAAGCTCTTAGTCTTTGATTTTTCAAGTGTAACTTCTTAAGGTCACTTTAAGCTAAGTCTTTCTTCTTTGTCATTTTTCTTATCCTTCTGTGTGTTTTCGTCATACCTTAATTAGCTTATCTCTATTTGTAGTCTCAAATTTTCTATCTTTATTTTCACTATCTCACCTCAAACTTCATTTTAGCAACCTCTATCTTTGATGGTAGTGCCTTGGCCCACTGGTCGACTAGCTAGACTGACTCATAATCCGATGGATGCATGAGGTCGTTAACCTGCTTGGCCCTCCAAATTAAATACCTAAGAGTTACCTCATCAGTTTATCTTTCTAACTAGGATCTAAATGTCTACCCCTAAGCCTTCATAATGTTGCACACTCTAGCCATGTAGCCTTTCGCACCATAGTCAAATTCCATTTGATCTAGCCCTTAGGTTATCGGGATAAACTATTAAGACCCATACCGATGTCTAACCATCAATGGTGCATAGCTAGTGGCTGCCCAAATTCCTAATAATAAAACCCAAGGTTAATCCCCACAACTATAAATGATCAAAACTTGAGGCATCCATAACACTTTCCAAGTCACCCCTTCCCCTTTTAAGCTTCAAAAGAATACTATCCATTGTTTCTTGGAGTGACTTCTTGGCCACTCTTTTATGTTAAACTTGGCCAGAGGTGCTAAGCACTTCATGTAAAGCAATAATAGAGCTCGATCATTTCTTTAGAAGTGACTTTAAAGCCACACATACAATAATTAGACATAACCATTCAGCTTTCCTTTTCTTTTCTTTTGGTAATGGTTCAAAGATTTTATGGTTTCAACCAAAATTGTCAATGAAGGGTTAATCTTTTGCTCTAATTGTATGAAGAAATCAATCATGGAGGCCTCTATGTACCATAAAACTCTCAAGAAGATCACCAAATTGTAGATAGCAAATGCAAATATATCTATAACCTGGCCTTCATTAGAATTTTAGAGAATAACATCTTGTAAGAACATCTATGTTATCCTTTTGCTAGCCTCTTTCTTCTTGTCAATGACCTAACCTCAACCCTAATTAACTTTGCTAACTTTGTCTTGTACCTTGATGGTTTTTATGCTTTCCAATATACTTTATAAGGCTCAGCCAAATCTATGCGCAATAAAGTAAAGTAATCCTTTACGGTGGGTGTTAGGTCCTCCTTGTTGAATGCAAAGCATCGGTATGATGAATTCTAGAATCTTATCACACCTTTTAGCATTTGATCATCAGGCTTCACCGTTACTATTAAGGTGATGTCTGCATACTTGGCTATGAAGGTTGACTTTTTTTCTAGGTCCTACTGACTCTAAATTCCCTCTAAATTTGTTGTATCTTTCCTTCTTAAGTCCAAATATACCAAATCCAAAAGGCTTGCAACACACCCATTTGTCAAACAATCACCCTTTATTTGTTGCCTATTTTTCGAATGCTCTTTAACTTCCCAAAATGACTTATTAATCAAAGACCCTACTTGAGAATCTTGGAATGCCATGAAAACTTCTACCAACAAATTATTTAAAATGAATATTTTTGATGCTTCATGTCAAGAATGATGCATGAAATAAGCAAAACAAAAGAAAACATAGAAAAATTAGTAAAAAGGAAATTTAAAAGTGCAAATGCAATGTAACAAGATAAATTAACACTTTCAAGCAATTTTTTCTTCTTCTCTTTTTTTTTTTTCAACATAAGGGATTGTTACTCCTAATTATTTTTATTTTTTCTCTTTTTAATGAAAGCAAGGATGTAAATTATTAGGTTGACTAACAAAAAATTAAATGAGAAAGGAAAGTGGTGTTTTTTCATGTGACTTATTTTGGGTGATTTTTACAAAGAGGGTGTGGCATGGCTCTGCCTAAGGCTAGCTCTTTAAGGTTCGTTATGTGTTGGGCTTAGAATTGGCACATCTAAAGATTTCCAAATTGTTCCTCATATCATCATCCATCAAAAACTAATGAGGTACCCCGATCCTCAACCATTACAAGCTTCGAGCGAAAAGGGTTAAATTTGAATAGGAGTGTTTCACTAGCCATTATAGAAGTTTATACCTTATGAGAGCATAGCTACTTTATTTCCTTCTAAAAAGGTTAAGAGCCCGAGTATATAGCTTATACATGCAACACAATGTGAGTGTGTACGAAGGAATATACAAAATTTTCACATTTTCCAAAAAATACCCCTATCTTAAATGCTCTACAATTATTAAAAACAAAATAAATAATAACAAATTAAAATAAATGACATGATTAAATTATGCATGAAATGTAAAACACAGACACACTTTTTTTGTTTCAGTTTTTTTTTTTAATTTTATACTCTTTTAAAACAAAGAAATTAAAATTAGAACAATTTTTTTGAATTTTCTTCAATTTTTTGATTTTTTTTTTCAAAATTTTCCACCTTTTAAGAAAACAAAAAAAATTAAAATTAAGGGATGAAGATTAAACACTAATTAGGACCTTTAAACTAAAATTTAGGACAACATGCAATCAATCTTTGGCTTGACTCCAATAAATGTGTCTTTAGAGGAGTTGTTAAGCTATCATGAAGTATAGGTCCAAGAACCCAATCATCGAACTTGGGGAATGGAAAATAGGGCTAAAAAGTATTTTCAATAAAACCCAAAACAAAGAGTAGCCACCAATCTTTTTTAGAGTGTGATTGGCCACAAAATTTTTTTTTCTTTTAATAAAACATTTAAAAAAGTTTAAAGTTTATTAAAAGAACATTTTGCAATCAGCAAAAATTAGAGTTAGGTTTAGGAGTTGATTACATTTGGGGAAAGATTAGCACCCCCACAATGGCCATCAAAGACAGTACCAATTAATTGCATATTATCCTTAGAATTTGATAAAAATGGTCCTATTTTAATGTTTATAGACTAATTCCTTTCCTTCATTTGTTTATTCCAAAAGCTAAATCATTTTTTTTTTAATTTCTTTTGTAAGCACATCATTTCTATTATTTTTTAGAAAATAAAACATAATTTATTTCGGATCAAAATAAGAAAGTTATAAGTATCAAGACATTTCTTTCACTTTCCTATATTTAAGTAAAGCTTAAAAAATATCTTTAACTTAAAAGTTTTCAAATTGCCCCATAAAAATCGAGATGACACCTTGTATAAATAATAACCGTTGAGAGTCTCCCTATATTTAGGCCAAATCTTAAAGGCTATATTTATTTGAAATACTATCTTATTCACAAACATTTTTTTTTAAAAAACCTCATTTATAAAATATATGCATGTATGCATAAACATAATAACAATATATGATGAATGCATGACAATTAAAGAATGCATGTGACAACAAAATAAAATGAAATGAACATGCTTGAATGAGATCAAGTTGGTTTTAGGGTTTGGGTTAGTATAAGGTCTAGGTTAGGATGAAAGCTTTAAGGTTAGGGTTTTGGTTTAGGGACTAGGGTTGGGGTTTAGGTTTTAGGATTTAGGTTTTAAGGTTTAGGTTTAGGGTTTAGGTTTTGGGGTTTTAGGTTTTGGGTTTTGGGTTTTAGGTTTAGGGTTTAGGATTTATGTTAAGGGTTTAGGTTTAAGATTTGGTTTAGGGTTTATAGTTTAGGGTTTACGGTTTTAGGTTTAGGATTTAGGGTTTAGGTTTAGGTTTAGGTTTAAGGTTTAGAGTTTGGGGTAGGGTTTGCTTTAGGGTTTGGGAATGCATGTAACAAAATTACTAAAATGATATTGATAAAAATACAAACTTTGATATATGGAGAATGCATGTAACAAAATTACCAAAATGCTATTGACAAAAATTGCAAACTTTCATGCATGGAAACAAACATATTACAAACTTAAGTATATTTTTAAATATATTACGAACTAAACATGCATGCAACAAACAAAGTAAAATGGATCAAACATCAAAATTTTAGAAACCAAACAAGTTTCGACCAAAGTAATTTATGCAAGAATTTGTTGGCCAAAACATTTGAGACATGTCTCCGTCATTTTGTTTTGAATTAAAACTCATGCAAACAACATAAAATCACCAAAAAGTCTACTAATCTAGCATTTTCATTCTTTGAGAATTTCATCAAACACATAGAAAACTAGAAGAACAAACCAGTAATGCAAGCAAACTTATATGAAACAAGCAACATTTAGCTAAAAACAAAGGAAGAGAGGTTTGGACCAAGCATGAGGAGCTTGGTCGAATGATCCTATGGCTTCCACAGTCCTTCCATTGTCTTATTTAGTTAGAACCTACATCCAATACTCATAATACTATAACATAAAGATATTTTTATCATAAAAAGGAATTTCATCAAACATGTAACATACTAACTAAAAAAGAAATCATAAAGACATAAATACTAGCCAAACACCACATGTAAACTATTAAATAATCAACAAACATGCATTAAACAAGTAATATAACACTTCCAACATCCATACATTTTATTAAAAGCATGAAAAACATACAAAAAGGGCCAAGAGGAGGTTCGGCCATGGGGGATGGGAGCTTGGTCGAACCTCCCAATGGTTGTTAATGGTGGATTTTTTATGTTTGCTTGATTCTTTCTTTCTTCAAAACACAACTATTGATTAGTTGGTTGAAAACTTGGATCAAGCTTGGAGTTAGGGAGGCAAACAACTAAGGAAAAAGTTATTTTCTCACAAAAACACAAAAATTCAAAGAAAAACAATATGGAAACTATGGAAAATGGTATGAATTACTATGAAATGCAATGAAAAAAAATAGAAATTATACCTTTACAAAGCTTTCCCCAAAATTTCCTTTTTTTCTTCATTTTTTTCTACTCTTTTTCATGCCACCAGCTGCCTTCTCCTCATTCAACCTAAATGATGAATAAATATCTCATGCAAATGCATGGTAGCCTTTTGATCACATTTCCATCCTAAGCCTAGTATTTTTTCCCTTATTTATCATTAAGCAATCACCTTTCACCTTATTGAGGCCTCTTGATGATTAATGGTGCATGATAAATCCAGCATAAAATAAGGCTCTAAGTGCTACATGAATAGTGTGAAAAGGCCAAATTACCCTTATTAAAAATTTGACTATTTTATGTAATTTTCTTGAAAAACCAAGATCCTTTATCTGTTTTTGCAATTTTAAAGCACCAAAAATCTTAAAATAATATAAATTATGATATGAAAATTTTTATGAAAAACCAACCTCGAGAAGGTCAAATTACGAAAATACCCTTTAACGATATTTTAGTAATTTTACACCTCTTAAGGTGCGGTAAGGTTTTTAATACACCAAAAATCATAAGATAATATAAAATTATGATCTAGAGTGTTTTGCAAAAAACTAACCTCAAAAAGGTCAAATTACAAAAATACCCCTTAAAGGCATTTTAATAATTTCACACTAAAAATCAATAAATAATATAAAATCATGATATGAAACTTTTTGCGAAAAACTAACCCAGTGAAGGTTAATCTATGAAAATACTCCTAAGTGTATTTAGATAATTTCATATCTCTCGGTGTGTAATTGGGGTTTTCGATGCATTGAAAATCATTAAATAATATTTAAATGTGTTTTGAAAGTTTTTATGAAAATCCAACTTCAAGAAAGTCAAATTACAAAAATATCCCTTAAGGGTATTTTTATAATTTTACCTTTCCTAAAAAGTAATCTAGGTTTTTGATGCATAAAAGATCACTAATTTCATTTCTTAGTATTGTTAATCCCATTTAGTTGTGAATTTTGAAAATTGACTCAAGTTCAACCCGGTTTGATTGATTTTGACCAATTTTGATTAAGTTTGAATTTGTTCAACCAAGTTTGACCAAGTTTGACTATATGCATTTAGGTCAAATTGGTCATAAATTTGATTTTGAAAACTTGTCAAAATTTTAAAAAAAATTAGATTTGAACCAGGTCAGATTTTAGAGGCCTCATAACTAGCTAAATTCTGTTCAGACAAAATTAGGTATATACAAATAGCTTATTCTTTATTACACATTTATATAGTGGAAGTTACACTGCATCAAGATCAAGTCTTTAACCTTCATAAGTGATGTTTCACTAAAGACATTAAATAGTAACTTACATAAAAAAAAATAATGTCTTCAATCCATTCTATACTCCATAATATATATTTACAATAGTAAAATAATTCACAAATATTGAAGACAATGTTTGGTAGATAATAGATACCAACATATCATCAAACATCATACGTAATTCAACAAATAAGGCATAACAACCTATTGGGTCAATGTATTCAAAATAAAAAAATAAAAATAAGAATATGGATATGTATATATGATAAAAAAATTATTCTAAAAGCTATAATTTTTATACTTTATACTTTTTCGGATAAGGCGACTTTCTAGCGGTTAAGCTATCTTCCTATATATGGATTGCTGCTGTCTACTGTGAGTTCTTGCCAGAGGAAGGAGCTGAAAGGAAACAATGCGTGTAGTTTTTCTTTTGAGAGATCTATGTTGTTGTAGGAGCTTCGTGAATGTAATGTACCTAAATGGAGGGATATACGGGATTACCACCTGGGGCCCCTCTAGAAGTGTTAACCTTGGTCTGGGGAGCCTGCACATGCGGTTCAGATGGTTTTGGAGCTTTAGTCTCGCGGGTCGTGACACTCTCCCCCACCTAATTGCTCGACGCCCTCGTCGCGTGCTCTGAATACTGGTTGATCTGGTCCTCAAACTAGAATTATTTTTTTCTAATATATAAATATTACAATATATTTTCAATAGTTACTTAACTAGCATGATTTATTTGTAAAAGATCCCAACAAATTATTAAAATTACTAAAAAATATCAAATTAATATATTTATTTTACTTGTAATAATTTTTTATACATTATAATATGATTAAAATTAATTACTTATTTTAATTATCATAGATATACTTATCTACATATGATTTAGAAGAAATTATATAACCTCTTACCATTATATATGGCATCAAATGATGTGATTTAGATTTTAGAATAAAATATATAAAATAAGTCATTAAAATGAGTATATACATTACATTATAATAATACCTTACCGTATCATATAGAAATATAAATTATATAATTTTTATCATTATAAATGTTATTTAGAGGAAATATGTTATGTTTAATTTCAAATATATAATTTCTTGTCATGTGATTAAGAATAAAGTATTTAAAATAAATCATAGAGATATGTATTATAGTAATAATTAATAAGTTGTGTTTTAATAATATCATATCATGTAATATGGAATAAATTATATAATTTTTATCATTATACATATTATTTAGAATATGTATTATTTTTAATTTCAAATATATAATCTCTTATTTTAACTCTTATGATTTAAAATAATTGCATATCATAATTTATATTATTAAGATGATCATATAGTTTCTTATCATCATAAATGTTATTTATTATCAGTGTAATCTATCATTATATATTTATGTGATTCGGATTTGCATTATCTGATCAATGACCATAATTTTGAATGTTACTTATGTTAACAATTAAGTGTATACTATCTTTCTCAATTTTTTAATATTTTTTTAATTTTATTATAAAAGTTACAAAATACAATATATATTTAATATGTTAAGATATATATATGTGTGTGTGTGTGTGATATATACATTATCAATATAAAAAAGTATTTGTGTGTGTGTGATATATACATTATTAATATAAAAAAGAATTTGCATATTAAAAAGTGTAAAAAGATTTGATACCCATTTAATATGCATTTAATATATATTTAAATTTTAATATATATATTACTAATATAACAATTTTAAATATATACATAACTATATTAGTTTTTTAGTACCAAATTCAAAATGACAAACTACTAAAGATTAAAGAATAAAATAATGATATATCGTACTAATATTATTATTTATATTATATTTATATTATTAATATAAAAATAATTTTATAATAATTATTAAATGAGTATCATATTTAAATGTTTAAAATAATCTTCATATGGTATTGAATAGCTAATTAGGTATCATAATTAAAAGATTAAAAGTTCAAATAATCTTTATATGTTTATATTAAATTAAAATAAATATAAAAAATGTGTTCAACATGTTAAACATGTTAAACATGTTAAATGTGTACCTATCGACATGACTAAATTAAACGTGTTTTTTATATTGTGTCATGTATTAAACATATATCCGTGTGATACATTTTATCTAAATATGTTCTTCGTGTCTTATACGTGTTTAGACGTGTCAATGCGTATAAGACACAAATTGTATTGTGTCAAAATTTATGTCAATATGAATAAACATGAGACGTTTTTTTAAAACACATACAATTTCTTTCACGTTATGCCACCGTATTGTATCTTAAACTGCTAGATCTCATTGAGACCATGGGAAAGATGAGGGGCTCTTAGCCATGCCATGAAGAAAGCTAGGCCAAGAACCACCCTAGGCCATACTAGAACATTTTTGTCGGCCATTTCATCAAACACTTATGAAACTCATGAAAACTTGCATTTTATTTATCAAGCACCTTGAAGAAATCTAAAACACTTTCTAATTTTGAAAATTTATTCAAACACCAAGAAAACCTATTTACAGTATTACTTTTTTTGCTAAAAACTTTCATCAAACACATAGCAAACTACCAAAATAAGTAGTTAAAGAAAACCACTTTTAAAATCAGAAAACATGCGGCAAACATGTCACAAAACAAGAAAACACATAATCATAAGATTACATCATCAAAAACTCATCAAAACACATAATGGTAGCCAACAAACCATCAAAATAATGAAAAGAACTACATGGTTGAAGATGAAAAATACATGAAAAGTAAGAAAACTACCTAAGAAAGCTTTTCTCCACAAGAGATTTTTTTTTTCCAAGAACTTTTTCTTTTAATGCTAGGATACAACCCAATATTTTCCTATTTAAAGAGCCAAAACACCCCCACTCTACAATTGGATCAAAATGCATCCAAGAATAGTAATTTTTTTGTCTTTTTCTTCAAACTTGGTGCCCAACACTTGCAATATAGGTCATAGGATCATTGTACTTTGAAATCTAATGGTTTTAAAGAATTATAGCACATAACTTGGCTTGCTAGTGCAACTATCCCAATGAAAAAAGACAATTCTACTTAGTATTTTTTAATACAATAATTTTACACTTATTAGTCCAAATCATAATTTTAGTAATCCTAAACCTTAATAATCCTATTCAATGTGAATTCTAAAAGTTGACCCTAATTTGACCAAGTTTAACCATGGGGTATTTTAGTTAGTTTAACTCAAAATTCAATTTTTCCAAGGATTCCTTTCTAAACATAAGGATTTAAAATATATATATATATATATGTGACCAATTCTAAGTAAACTTGATCGATCTTGACAAACTTTGACTTAGGGCATCATCAGAGGTATTTTGGCCATTTTACCTTTTTTTCTCAAAACTCAAATTTTATTTAAGAGGTTTCAAGAATCCAATGTTTTGGTTTGATTCTTACAAAATACCTTAAATTTGGTCATGTTTTAACCAAAATCAGCCAATTTTGGAATAAGTTTGACTAAGTTGATTTTAAGTTGACTTTTGACTTTTTCCCTTAATTTTCACTATTTTTCCTACATTTCTCTAAAAATCAACTTATTCAAAAATATTTAATTATTCAAAAGATCCTAAAAGAACTTAGTTAAGACCTAGGTCCTGACTTTTATAGCATTGTAATTGACTAAAAACTACCTAGACAAAATTAAATGTCTTCACCCATGAATTACAAAGAAAAGCCATTCAAATAAACTAAAATTAATAGAAACCAAATGAAATAAGTTCAATGAACTAGGTATGAAAGAGCTTACTAAAATAAAATGCAACTCTAGGTTTTCTTCCCAAACTTCTTTTTATCATCTATATTCTTGAAAGTTCACTTGGCGTGTTGCTTGTGCATGCTCCATAACATCCTAAAGATTCACACAAAGGTAACTTATGTGAGAGGCAGGGTATTAAATAAATCAAGTTGGATAAAAACATAGAGAAACTTTGAAGCTAAGATGAGATGTAGATATGAAAAATGACCTTCTGGCTAACCACTACAATTTGGCACATGCCATAATGGAAAGTGAAGTTGATAGTGTTAGTATTTCTCCTCTTCCTAAAAAATAAGCAGTTAAAATTATACATAATCAATTGAGGTAAAAAACTTATTGCTCAATCAAAAGGTGCCCAAGCAAACTAGTTTTGCAAAGAAGTAAAGAATGAAACAAAAGAGGCAATCATCTAACTGAAGTTTATTCCTTAGTAGATATCAATTAAAAAGGTAAAAAGACAAAATGGGAACTAAGCTACAAATTTACTTGTTAGCTTTGTTTCCTACATATAGACATGTCAAACCTATAGTATATATATTATATATAATGAATGCAATAGACATTTATATATATTATAATAATGGAAGAAAAAATAGATGAAAATTATAATATAACATAAACCTAAAGCAAAATCATGGTTTAGCAGAGCTTGAAGGTGATCCAAAAATATTCACGCTTCACCGCACCATCTTCCAATAGCTTCTTCAAAACAAAACCAATCTACATAAACAAAGTTATTGAACATGAGTAAATTATCAAAATTAGGGCATCAAATTAGGTATGTGCAACTCTAATACATATTTAAGATGAAATAGAAGCTGAACTTTAGTAATTGAAAGTGAAAAAACAAATAAATTATAAATTTAATTTGTTTCATGCAATTACCTTTTTCTTGTTCCTATAGACTTGAGCACAATCAGTATGTTGGTATCCATGTTGCATGAAACTAGAGAAATTGTCATACAAACAACGATGATAGTAACAAATGGTGATGAGATGACAATCGTGGGAGTGAAAGGTGAAAATTAGGTTTGATTTTCAACAACAAGGGAAAAATGAAAAGATAAAATCTAATTTAAGAAGGAGATTTTGATTTTAAAAAAGTAAAAACATGAATTTTATAGTTATGGAAAATGAAAAAAAAATAGAAAAGAGACAGAAAAAATTGTATGGGAAAAATAGAAGAGAAAGGATTTTTTTTATTATTGGAGGCCAAAAGTGCCCTTAAAACATTGGTCATTAGTGGCGACTTCATTTTGGTCATGAAATAACGAAATAAAATACAATAGTTATGGTGGTTCTTCAAACCCTTAAGAAAAAAAAAGCTCTTAAAAATACATTATTTTATAGTTCCTACAAGATTGGGTTTGAAAGAGAAACAAAATTGGGTTTCTAAACCCTTAATTTTTAGTTGACAAAAAGTTTTGGGATTTTAAAGAAAGAAGTGAGACAAAGTTTTGGGTTTTTACTTTTAATTGACTGATGAAGTGATGAGAACATCAAGAGATTTTAGAGCAATGGGGTGACAAGTAAATGTTAAATAAATAGAGGCAAATAATATTATATACAAAGACAAACATTGCTTTTGTCCATAAAAATTACATTTTAGATGCTAAATTTTTATTTGTCTCTAACAATAAGTTATGTTGTAATGTTATTGCAGATTAAATATATCAAACTAAACTAATATAACCGTTATAAAGCAAATGCAACTTTCTAATTTATTTAACTAATGGTAATTTGCTCTCAAAGGTTTCCATAATTATCTGTTGACTTGTAAAATAGAAATGTCTCCTTTTATTGTCTAAAATTTTCTATTTGGTGAGAGCAAACATCTAAATAAGAGTGTTTTTTTTTCTTTTTTGTGAACAAATACATTATCTTATGGGCTTCGTAATTAGAACGAAATTATGCTTTATTCTAGTTTTTGGTAAAAAAATATGATTTTAAATGAAATTATGAGTTTTTTTTAAATAAGATTATCTCATAATTAATTACGACGATGATTTTAAAAAAGTTAAAGGATAAAAAAGACCTTCAAACAAAAATTCAATAATTGCTAAGCTTTTATTGTTTCATTACAATAAATTAAACTCTCAAACATTTATTTTCACTAATTGAGCTATTAGTGGGCAAAAACTGATTAATCGTCAAAGCATCAACACACATTTCTATTTAATCAAGGGCTCAATTGGTATGAAAATAAATATTTCAAAGTTCAACTGATCCAAACTAGAAAATCTAGGACTTGATTAATTAAAATAAAATATCAGGAATTTAAATGATTATTGAATTTTTATTCAGGGACTTTTTTAATCATTTTACTTTTTAAAAATGATATCAAACGTTATTGAACTATTGAAAAAGCCTTGACAATACAATGAGTTAAAAAAAGTTCTTTTTACATAAATATTTAATTGTCAAATACTTATATATGCTAGTGTTGTAGTAAGTCTTATCTTATGCAAGGAGTCCATGCCTAAAAACTTTTTTAGCTCAAAGACTTGAATTAAACCAAGAGGAGAGGTGAATTGGTTGATTATGAATTTTTACAATTTAATATCCAATAAAGAAAAATTCACAAATCAATATTTCTAAGTAAATAAACACAATAAATAGAAGCATAATAATAATCTTCAAAGTAAAGAGATATAGATAGAGAATCAAACACTAGAATTTATAAAGTTTCATTCCTTCTTTTAGGCACCTACGTTTTTTCTTTTAGCCTCACTTGCCAAGGAGTCCAATCCACTATGTGTTGAATGTTATAACCTAGCTCCTCAAAGCTCTATACAATCAACAACACAATCTTTTAAGGGTTATCATCCTCCTTAAGTTCATAACCTCACAATACAAGTTTTGAAATATTTTGCAAACTCAAAGAACTTTTCTAAGGTTGGGTATTTTCTAATTTGAAATACAAATTAAAATTATGAAGGATATCAAGAAAGAAATAAATACAAGATGAATTTTATGCACTTTTCACACAACAATGCTCTTTAATGCTTGAAGAAGATGGTAGATGGAAGCAATAAGTTTTTCTTAGCTTTTGATCCCTTGTAATATGGTAGGATACCTCCTTTTATGTGTAAAGAGTGGAAGATAGCCATTGGTTGCATCAAATATTTGAAGGCTCTACAAAATTTCAGACAAATATAGCCATTGAAGGCCTTTTAGGCTCGAAAAGGTCGATCATTTCATATAAAAGATAGATTAAGTTAGTTAAAAATCAAAGCAATTCTTGCATGAAACAAGCCATCCAATCAATCAAGTAAGGAAGCTGATTGACCCCCTAAACCTAGGTGATCAATCCTTTTTTACATTTGTGAAAGCAATTTGGCTATTGCATAAAAACCAGATCGATCCCTTAACTAAGGGGATCAATTGGGTCATGTTAAAAACCTAACCAATCAATCCCTACAAGGAGGGGATCATTTGATTCTTGGAAAATTTGCATGAGTGAGCTTTTTGGCCAAAAAAAGGGATCATCCATTTGCCTAGGGGATCGATTGGGTCAAAAAGGAAATTGATCACTTCCCTTAGGTAATTGATCCTTTGTAATTCATTTTGCCCAAAAACATTTTTGTTTCATATGTTGAGTTTTTTTTTCTTTTAAAGGCATTTTTGGCAAGATATAAAGCTAGAAATATGTTTAATTTCATATTTAAAAAATTTGGTTCAAGTTAAACAATTTTTTTTTGTCATTTCAAAATAAATTGATCAATCTAAGGCTGACAATCTCTCCCTTTTTGATATGACAAAACCAAATAAGAAAAAAAATTTGCATTGAAAAATATTTTTCCTTTTGAAAAAAAACTCCGTTTAAATTTAAGCATGAAAAATTTTTAACAAGCTAGGAGAAAGTATATCCATCCATTTATGTTAGCACAGTATGCACAATATTAAGAGCATTAATAATCAAAGGCAATATCAAATATTCATTTAAGCATAGGCCTAATAATTACTTCTTCTTTATCAAGTATTCAATCTAAATAATTTTTCTCCCCCTATTATCATTGGCAATAAAATAGTTTTAACTCAAGCAATATAAACAATATAATCGAATTTCATACATTCTCCCCTTTTTTTTGTAAAACCTTTTCCTTTTTTAGCAAAATTTTCATTTTTATTATCTTCTCCCCTTTTTTATCATATTAAAAAGAACAATACAAACAAAGTAATATGGCAATCAATTTAAGGCAACAATCTAATATCTTAATATATTCTTAAAGCAAACCAACTTAATACCACATATCAATCCTATAGTAAATCAATCACAATATCAACACCACACAATAGTAATTAAAAACTATCATTAACACAAGCTACCAAATGCTATTATGGAATAGAATTCTCATGTCATTAATAAAAATGATAAGTAACAAAGTTTAAAACATAATGCAATTTGTCTTTAAAAACATTAAAAACATTAAAAACTTAAAAAGGTAGGTATGTAGGAAAAACATTGATAGCATGGCATTAAGGATGGATCATAGTGGAGCAGGATAACGCTAGAAATGGTGGAAGTGCTGGTTCATCTCTTTCCTTGGCAAATTTTTTCAGTCATGGCATTTTGATTTAATTTCAAATTTTCAAGCCTTCAGTTCAAGTTCCTAACCACGAAGTGCATCTTATTAATTTAAACCATTAGAACTTGTAATGCACCTTGAGTATCAAACTATGGACTAAGGGGCCTTTTTTAGGAACATCTTGAATATCATGCTCTTCTTCTTCTTGCTTAACCCCAAGTTCATTCTTTCTAACCCACAAACCAATAGCATTTTATGTATAACCCATGCTATGCAATGTATGAATAGCAAGAATACTAAATGGGTCATTAAACAGTGTCTCTCTATCACCCCTAGTGTTGATACCCAAGTTTTTCAAAAGATTGCTTATAGCAAACCCATAAACAAAGGTATAGACTCTATTTTGCACTACTTGCATCATGTCATTAAAGATAAAATGCATAAGATTAAGTTTCTCCTCATGTTTGATCTTGTACATCCACCAATAAACTTGTTTCCTAAGTATTGAGTATTAGGTGCCAAAACATGGGTAACTATGATATGTAACAATCTATCATACATAGACAATTTTATGGCTTGTGTAGGAGCAACTCTTAAATTTTCATTCCTAAAGATATCTTGAGCTAAATCTAGCATATCACACCTAGTATTTGTGTCTCCATCATCATTTAGTAAAAACGTTTTAGCCAAAAATTGCTTATTCACCACAATCTCTTTACCTATCACAAAAGTTATGAACCTATCAAGATAGTATCTACGGCCATTCCCTTCTATCTCAATACATGTAGCATTATTATAAAATAACTTAACTAGATTCTCATAAACCATTCCATCCATGCATAAATAATTCATCTAATCAAATTCTTCAAATACATGCAGATAAGGAAATTCTATAGACTAGAGGATTTTAAGAGATATTACCCTTCCATACTTAACCTTTTTATGAGCAAAATTTGCTTCATACCTCTCCTTGGCAATAGGATTCTCAAAATTCTGATTGAATGAAGGCTTAATTAATAAACTAAAAGCCTGCCTTGAAGGATTCTTGCTTAGTCCAACACCTCATTTGGTTTTATGTGCCATGGGAGTTTTAGAATATAGGATTTGAGAAAATAGGTAAGTTTTGATGAAATTGATTAAGGAAACTAATAATGTTGGTGATAGGAATAGATATATTTTGTGAAGTGCAAAGATATAGAGAGAATGAGTGCTTTTCAAAAAAGGATCAAAAACTTAGAGAGAAATATATGAGAGAAATTTTGTGAGATTTTGGTATGATTTTGATGAAAATAGTTGAAGATTTTGCAAAAAAACAAGGAACAGGGATAACTTTTGCAAGGAATTTTGATAGAAAAGAGTATGTTTTGATGGATTTTGTGAGAGTAAGAACTAGGGTTCTAAGAGGCAATGGAATAAGGAAAAGGAAAAGGCACGCTCGAGTAGGTTTTGATGAAAAAGTACCAAGGTTTTTTTTTCAAGCCAAAACAGGGCTTTTTGTCAATACTAGCCTACCCAATTGATAAAGTCCCCTAAGGGATCAATCGGGGATCGATCGATTCATGTGTTTTCCAAACTCCTTTTAGCTACTAAAAGAAAAACCAATCGATCAAGTCCCTTTATAAGATCGATCGATTCATCATGTAGCATTTTTTCTAAATGAATTTTGAAAACAATTTTTCAAATGAATGATGCAATATGATCATTAAAAAATGCATCATTTAATCACAAATATGATCATAAATAAGTCACCAAAAATATATCAACATAAGCACACCTATATTCAAGCAAAAGCAAATGCATCAAACAATCAAGAATAGCATTTCAATGAGCACACATCATTCCAAGTTTACCTCTAATTATATAAAATCTACCTCTATCAAGAGGTTTTATGAAAATATTAGCTAATTGATGCAAGGTATCAACATATTCAAGTACAATATCGCCTTTTTTAACATGATCTCTAATAAAATGATGTTTAATTGCAATATGCTTTGTTTTTTAGTGTTTAATTGGATTTTTTATGAGATTAATGGCACTAGTATTATCACATTTAATGATAATGTGATTCACGATAATTCCAAAATCCTCCAAGTATTGTTTAATCTATAAAACTTAAGCACAACAATTGCCAGTTGCTACCTATTTTCATTCGATTATGGATTGAGTAACACTATTTTATTTCTTGAAAAAGCATGATATGAGCATATTCCTAAGCAATTGACAAGTACTAGAAATACTTTTTCTATCAATTTTACAACCACCAAAATCCACGTCAGAATAAGCATGCAAAGCAAAAGATAAACCTTTGTATACCATAATCCTAAATTAGGAGTGTCCTTAAGGTATCTAAAAATTCTTTTAACAAAAAATAAATGTGATTCTCTGGGTGATGATTGAAATCTGGCACATAAGCACACACTAAACATTATATCGGGTCTACTGTAGTAAGATATAAAAATGAATCAATCATAGACCTATATAATTTAGAATCAATACATTTACCTCTATCATCTTTGTCAAGTTTTCTTGTAGTGCTCACAGGTGTTGAGTAAGACTTTGATTCCTCTAATCCAAATCTTTTGAGCAAGTCCTTAATATATTTTGCTTGATTGATTAAGGTACCATCTTTTGTTTGCTTTACTTGTAATCTCAAGAAAAATGTAAGCTTCCTATCATGCTTTGTTTCAAAATCACCTTACATAGGCTTAGCAAACTCTTGACAAAGAGATTCATTAGTAGCACCTAATATAATATCATCAATATAAACTTGCACAATGAGTATGTACTTTTCTTTTGTTTTAATAAAAAATGTAGTATCAACCTTTCCTCTATTGAAACCATTTTCAATTAAAAACTTTGACAATCTTTCATACCAGGCTCTATGAGCTTGTTTTAAACCATATAAAGTTTTTGTCAATTTATAAACATGATTTGGAAATTAAGGATTTTCAAAATTAAGAGGTTGCTCTACATATACCTCTTCATATATAAAACCACTTAGAAATGCACTCTAGACATCTATTTGAAAAAGCTTGAAATATTTAAAACATACAAATGCAAGTAACATCCTAATGGCTTCAAATCTTGCAACCGAGGCATAGGTTTCATCATAATCAAATCTTTCTTCTTGACTATACCTTTGAGCTAATAACCTAACTTTGTTTCTAACAACATTGCCATGTTCATCCATTTTATTCTTAAAAACCCATTTTGTGCCTATTGTAGGATGATCACTAGGTCTAGGTACAAGGTTTCATACTTAGCTTCTTTCAAATTGGTTCAATTCCTCTTGCATAGCTAATATCCAATGATCATCTCCTAAGACTTCATCTATTTTCTTTAGTTTAATAAAAAAATAACATAATTACACATATTGTAAGAAGATCTAGTGCTCACCCCTTAAGTTGGATCACCAATAATCTCACTATCTTTGACATATCTCTTTTTTCTATGGTGATTTGGTTCTTGCTCCATTTGTTGTGGTTTCTCTCGAAACTCGTTATCCTCTTTTTAAATGTTCTGCTCAATGTCATATGATGTATCATTAATATTTTCTTAAAGTATACCTACATCATCATCATAAAAAAAACATTTCTTATAGCTGAATTAGATTCATCAAAGATAACATGTATATACTCTTCAACAACCAAAGTTCTTTTATTAAAGACTCCATAATCTTTTGAATTCAACGAATTTCCTAGGAAAATACCTTCATCACTTTTAGCATCAAATTTTCCAAAATTATCTTTTCCATTGTTTAAAATAAAACATTTGCAACCAAAGGGATGAAAATTGTTTAGTTAAGTTTTTTTTCCTTTAAAATGTTTATAAAGAGTTTTCTTCAAGATTGGCCTCATCATAGTTTTATTTATAATATAATAAGAGGTATTTATGGCTTTCCCCCAAAAATATCTAGGTAGATTATTTTTACAAAATATAGTTCTAGTCATTTATTTTAAAGTTCTATTTCTCCTTTCTAGTACCCCATTTTGTTAAGGAGTTTTAGGAGCTAAAAAGTTATGACGAATACCATTTTCACTACAAAACTCATTAAAGCCAATGTTTTCAAAATTTTTTCCATGATCACTTTTATACCTTTTTGAATTTGTTTGCTAAAAATGTTGAATTTTTCCAAAGTTTCATTCTTTGAATGCAAGAAGAAAACCCATGTATATCTAGCAAAATCATCAACTACAACAAACCCATATTATTTACCACCAAGGCTCATTGTCCTATTAAGACCAAAAAGATTAATATGAAGTAGTTGAAGTGGTCTCCTAGTTGAAATATAATTTTTAGGTTTGAAAGAGATTTTTCTATATTTTTCTTGAGCAGAAACATCACAAACCTTGTCATTTTCAAATTTCAATTTTGGTAAACCAACAACCAAATCATTTTGAGAAAGTTTGAAATTACATGCATATTTGGATGTCCAAGTCTTCTATGACAAATCCAACTTTCATCTTCTTTTTGAGCCATAAAACAAACATTTTTAGAAGATAGATCATCCAAATGCACCACATAAACATATCATTGACAATGTCAAATAAAAACTAGTTTGTTACTCTTGCTTTCAATTACTTGATAACACATGGATTCAAACACAACTTTAAATCCTTTATCACACAATTGGCTAATGCTAAGTAAATTGTTACTTTCACAAGTAAAATATTTTCAATAGTAGTAGAAAAATTATTACCCATGGAGCCAATTCTTTCAATTTGGCCTTTGAAGTTATCTTCAAATGTAACATCTCTTTCCCTTTTAGCCTTTAAATCCTTAAATTAAGCCTTGTCTACTATCATGTGCTTTGAGCATCCACTATTAAGGTACCATGGATTGTTCTTGCTTGAATTTGTCTTATAACAATGCTCATCCACCTATATGTACACAATCAAACCTTTGTTTTGGGTATCAAAACTTTTTAGGTCCTTAAGTGTTAGTACTCACAATTCTTATGCCTTTTGGAATTCACTTCATCCTAGTAATCTCATATTCAGATGTGCTAATTCTTTTTTAAATCCACACATTCCTAATGAGTTTACCTCTATAAGTGACTTTCTTCAAAGAACAATATTGCATAGAATGACCCAATTTTTGACAATATGCATATATACTAGATGAATCATTTGGTTTAATAAGAAAAATCTTCAAATGAGTTTCTTTGTTACCATCATTATAGCCTAATCCATTTTTATAAATGAATACTCTTTGAGTTTCAAGCATATAATTTAGCTTTTAATGTCCCATATAGAATTTAGTAAAAGAATTTTGTAAATTCACATTTTTTTTTAGTCAAATCATCAACATTCAATTCAGAAGCTCAATTTTCTTTTCTAAGTCACTTTTTTCTTTATGGCATTTTGCTTCTTCCATAAAGAATAATCAAATTTGATATGACCCAATTTGTTGCATTCATAGCAAACAACTTGATCCCTTTCTCTTCTATTTGATTTTCCCTTTATCATTTCCCTTTGTGGTCATCTTCTATTTGAAAACTTGTTCATCTTCATGAACTTCTTAAACCTTTTGCCAAACATGGCCATTTCTTCATCCTTATCAACCTCATCTTGTTTAATCTTTTTTCTTCTTGAATGGTTGATTTGAGAGCATTTCTTGATTGGTTCTTGTTCCTTTTTTAGCTTTATCTCATAAGTGAGAAGAGAACCTATGAATTCATCTAAAGAAAATGTATAAGGATCTTTGGATTCTTCAATTGCTATCACTTTTGCCTCTCAACTTTTTGGTAGGCTATTCAAGATTTTTTTCACCATCTCTACATTGGAGTGTGTCTTTCTAAGAGCCTTCAAACCATTCTTGATGTTGATAAAGCAATTGAACATCTCATAATAGTTTTCTCTAGTTTTATTTTAAATAACTCATAGTTATGAGTAAGCATGCCAATTTTGGTCTCTTTGACTTGATTAGTACTTTGTGAGTAATAGCCAATTTAACCTAATTTTTTTTTACATTTTCATATAAAGAAACTCTATTATACTCACTAGGCCCCAATGCATAAAAGAGTGTATACATTACTTTGGCATTGAGTTTAGCCATCTTTATATCATTAGCATCCCATTCACTTTCTTACTTGATCACATTTCTATCATCCACCTTCTTCATTGAAATTTAAAGACCATTGACAATAATTCTCCATACTTCATAGCCATTAGTTTGAATGAACAATCTTATCCATGTCTTTCAATATGAGTAGTAGTCACCAACAAAGAGAAAGGATCCCATAATAGAATGACCTTCACCACTAAGAGATATCACAACCATTTTAATTACCATTAGACACACTTCTTGTTGCTTTCCATAATTGTTGTAACTTGTAGATGGTTGTTATTCCTTCATCACCATATTTTTTTAAGCCATTTAGGATCACTCTTAGGTTGTTAGGCCTATAAAAATAGTAATAGCATTGATACCAATTGTTAGCTCAAAGATTTAAATTAAACCAAAAGGAGGTCAATTGGTTGATTATGAATTTTTGCAATTTAATATCTAAGGAACACAAAATTCACAAATCAATATTTCTAAGTAAATAAACAAAACAAATATGAGCACAATAATACTCTTGAAAGTAAAGAGATAGAGATAGAAAATCAAACACTAGAATTTACAAAGGTTTGGCCCTTTTTTTAGACACCTATGTTCTCTCCCTTAGCTTCACTTGCCAAAGAGTCCAATCCACTATGTGTTGAATGCTACAACCTAACTCTTTAAAGCTCTATACAATCAATAGTACAATAGTTTAAAGGTTATCCTCTCCCTTTAAGCTCATAACCTCACAATACAAGTTTTAAAGTATTTTGGAAACTCAAAGAACCTTTCTAAGGTTAGGTGTTTGCTAATTTAAAGTACAAATCAAAATTATGAAAGATATCAAGAAAGAAATAAATATAAGATGAATTTTTTGCACTTTTCACACAATAAATGCTCTTTAATGCTTGAAAAATATGATAAATGGTAGATGAAAGCAATAAGTTTTTCTTAGCTCTTGATCCTTTATATTGTGGTGGGAGACCTCCATTTATGTGTAGAGAGTAGAAAATAGCCGTTTGTTACATTAAATGTTTTAAGCCTTTATAACATTTTAGATAAAACTAGCCATGTAAGGCCTTTCAGGCTCAAAAGGATCAATCCCTTCATATAGAAAATCGATTGGGTTAGTTAAAAATCAAAGCAATTCTTACAGAAAACAAACCACCCGATCAGTCAGGTAAAGGATGTGATCAATCCCCTAAACCCAGGTGATTAATCCTTTAAAAGAGATGATTGATCTTTGTTTACATTTTTTAAAGAAATTAGGTTATTTCATAAAAAACAGATCGATCCCTTAACTAGGAGGATCGATGAAGTCATGTTGAAAACCTAACCAATAGATCCCTTCTATCTCATTTTGCCTAAAAACATTTTTGTTTCATCTGTTGAGTTTTGTTTTTCAAAGGTATTTTTAGTAAGATAGAAAGTTAAAAAAATATTCAATTTCGTATTAAAATAGTTTGTTCAAGTTAAGCAAATTTTTGTTTTTTCATTTCAAACTACATTGATCAATTCAAGGCTAATAGAATTCTTATGTGTGTTCTTTGAGATTTGTATAACATAACATACGCTAATGTTGTAGGAAGTTTTGTCTTATGTAAGGAGTCCATATCTCAAGAATTCTGTGTGTGTGTTTTTTAGGATTTGTTTGAATTTACCTTTCAATCTAGTTATGTTATTTTAATCCCATAGTAAAAAAGGGAGTTAGCATCAAAGTTAGAGGGTTTATAGGCTAAGTTTAAGTTTAAAAAGGAGGAAACAGATTTCATAACATAAAAGGAGTGATTGAAAGGATTGGAGAAGGAGAGGTGCAACCATGGTTGGTAGGTCCTATTAACCAAACGTCAATTCAATAGAAATGTGATAGTGGCTACGTTTAAAGTGGTATGGAATAATTAGCTACAAAAGTACAAGTGTTGATTCTGGACCTAAATATGTTATTATTTAAATTTTCTTCTTGATACGACATGGATAGGGTACTGGATGGCAACCTTTTGTCTTGTGATAAACATATCCTACTTCTCAAACCTTTTGATGGTCAATTGTGTTTAGGTAAGTATATGTTTGACATAGCAACTTTCTATGTAAGAGTGTATGATTTAACTTTGAGTTGGTATACCGAAGAAATGGTTGTACATATTAGGAACAAAATTGGTAAGATAAAAGGGATAGATATGGATACAAATGGAGGTGGATGGGGTAGGTTTCTCAGGATCAGGGTGGAGATTGATGTTACTAGACCATTTAGAAGACACTACAACAAATCATACTTTTAAGTATGAAATTTTCCATCACTAAAACTCTAGTTTCTATTGTAAAAACTTATTATCAATGGAATTTTTATTGTTATTAATTCATCAAAAAACATGAAGTTGCTAAAAGTATTCCATTGAAAATGAAAAATTCCATCAGTATAGTATCACTTTTAGTAATGACAATCATATTTGTGTTAAAAAGCTTTTAGCAATGGAAAATATGAGTTAACAACACACATAGTCCCTAAATTATAAGTCAAATTCTATATTGGTCCCTAAACTTTAAAAAGTTCTAATTCCAATCCTAAATTGCCTAAATGTGTGTCAATATGCTCCTTCTGTCAGTCGAACTATCTAAATTGATAGTAAATCCTACTTGGCATGACATATAATCTAAAGAACTTGTATGATGTGGAATTTTTTGAATGCCATAGCATATTACATGGTATTTTTTATCAACTATTAAACTAATAATAAATTTGAAAAGCAAAAGACTAAAAATAAATGTTGACCAAACAAAAACCAAAATTAGAGTAAAAAAAGTAAGAGACAAAACAAAAAGACTATGAAAAAGAGAAAAATCTATAAAACAATGTTCACAACAAAGATGCATGTAGAAAAAAAAAGGACTTTATGAAGTGAAACTGATCAACCAAGGGGAATCGTTTCTCAACGAAAGGATTGACCAAAGGGGGACTGCATGGTTTTTAGGGTTTCAAAAAATGAATATCATAAGTTGGAGTTTGAGAGAGGGTGACAATTGTGAAATTGTTTTTTTTTTTTGTATTTATGATTTTGGATAATTTTGCATTATTTATAACTTAGGTTTAGGGTTTATTCCTGTTTGTATTGAGAATTTTTTTAAGGTTTTCATGTTTATGCTTTCTATATGATTTGTTTATGGTTTTTCATATTTGGGTATTGTTTGATTTGTTTATTCATCCTATTTGATTTTTTTACGAGCCTAGTTTAGATTTAGGGATTATTTTAAGGTTCACATTTTAGGGCTTCATTATTCTAGGATGTTTTGCCTACTTTGTAAATGATACAAATTGATAGAACCGTAAACATACACTGTAATTTTGTCCATTTGTTTGCCATTTTGAATTTACATACACTTTAAATATGCCCTTCCTTGCATAAACCATTGACAAAATCTCACAAGTAAAAGGCTAAATTATAATAGCGCAAATAACAACTATTGTTATAAGTTGAGAAGATCTAAAGAAAGATTAAATTAATTAAACAAAACAAATGGCAAGATGAAAAGAATCATTGATAAAAGGAATGGGAATCATTGATAACTATCACAACTAAATTAAATATAGAGTATCATTTATAACTATTACAACTTTAAATTACCAATAATAAACCCTAACCAAAAGCTTAAAAGACAATAAAAATGAAAATATTTAGTTGATAAATCATTTTAAGTCAGGACCTGTCAATAAAATGACCACCATTGCCAAGGCATATGTCAAATTGACAACTGTGACCTACATATATATTAAATACAACTTTAATAACAAAAACTAAACAAGACTCAAGACTCCCATACAATAGAATAAACAAAAATAAATAACACTCTCTTATAATAAAATCATATAGAATAAACAAGAAAATCATATAATAAACAACAATAAACAACTCTCCCATATAATAAAATCATACAATAAACATTAAATATAAAACTATATTGTTCCCTAAAAATTAAATTCCTAAACAATGGAGTTAGATTCTAGATTGGTCCCTAATACAATTCTAATTAAGTCTGCAAATGCCAAAACGTGTGTGAATGTGGTTTAGAGGAAGGGACCAAATTGACACACATTTGGGTAATTAAGGACTCAATTAGAACTTTTCAAATTTTAGGGACCAAATTAACACACATTTGGGCAATTTCAAACCCAACTACAGCTTTTCAAAGTTTAAGGACCAATATAAAATCTATCACACATTAACTCAACAACATTTTTTTTAATATTCTATTGATTTAGTTTTTTTAATATTCTATTCTTGGAAGTGTTATGTCTTATAATAATATTGTATTTTGTTTTTTATGCATGGCAGAGGATGGTTCCTTTTATTTCACAATAGCTTTGCATCATTAGGGCTATTTTTTAGGTGGTCAACAAATAAAAGGAAAAATAGTTTATTTTGACTTGTGTGAAATTACCACTAATGCTAATGTGATGGACATGTGTAAGCATATGCCTCCAAGTAGGTATGTTGTTATTTACCAACAATCTAGGGTAAATGTTGAGTCTAATGCATAGAGGCCTAGTACCAATTCGAAAGGGCCTAGTATAGAAGAATTTCATGAAAATGAAAATAATGAAAATGGAACTGAAAGTGAGTAATCTGACTATATGGACAATGAGGACTCTAACTATAGGGACAATGAGTATGAGTTAGAAGCGGATGAAGATGATGTTAATTTTTAAAAATTATGTGGGTCTTGAATGTGATGGAAATACTGGTCATGAAGGGATAGAAGAAGAACTAGGAATCAATATTGATGATGATCTTTATAGTATTGATGGATTAGATGAAGATAATAGGAACAAAATGGCCTGAATTTCAAAACACTAATATGGATGGCCCTATATTCTATGTTGCAATATTTGTTTAGGGATAAGAAGTAGTTAAAAGATGCTGTGAAGAATGCTAGCATCAAAGATAAGGTGAACATTATTTTAAGAAAAATGGCAAATTGGGACTAAGGGCTATATGCGAAGAATGGTATGAATGGATATTATATGATAAAAAATTTAGGCCTGAAGTAGAGAATCCTACCTTCTAGATTAGACCTTACAAGTCCAAACATTCTTGTTGCAAAAACTATGTTGATAGGAATATGGATTATAAGTGGTTGGTAGAAAGGTATATGGAATGTTTCCTTATTGATCAAAATTTTTCTTTGCCTTCATTTTAGAAGCAAGTGTATAAAGTCTATGTGCTAATTATGCCTAGGTCGAAGTTATAGAGAGCTAAATAGTTGGCTTTGAAAAAACTTACTAGGACTTACTTGGAACAATATTCCAAGTTAGGGAATTATGCAAAAGAAATTAAAATAACTAACCAAGGATCCACTATTCTGTGTAAGTTAAATGCTGGTTTGTTCCAAAAATTGTATGCTTGTCTGAAAGCATATGCTATTGGAGTTAATTATTGTAGGCTAATAATTAGTGTTGATGGCTATCATTTGAAAGGAAAGTATGGAAGCCAACTGCTTATTGCTATAGGGATTAATGTTGATGACTACATTTACCCTATTGCATATGTTATGGAAAAGATTGAAAATATTGAAACATGGACTTGGTTCATTGAAAGATTGATAGAGGATCTGAAAATGAAAAATCAATATAGTTGGACTTAGATGTCTAACAAACAAAAGATGAATTATATGTTTTTGGTTTAATTTTTATTTAAAGCGTTTTGTCAATCATTTATTTTTTATCATAGGGTTTGAAAGCTTCACTCAAAAGGTTGTTCCTAGAATCAAAACACAGATGTTGTGTGATGCATTTACACAACAACTTCCAAAATGATGGTCACAAAAGGAAGGCTTTAAAAGATGCTCTATAGGTTGCAGCAAGGGCAAGCCATATACTAGAATTCAATGCAATCATGGAAAAGATAAAAGAAAAGCACCTAAAAGCACATGGTAGGCTTACAGAAAGGCCAACACAAAAGTGGTCAAGGTCTCAGTTCAACACAGTCCCTAAATGTGATAGTTTACTTAATAACTTGTGCAAATGTTTCAACAACATATACCAGAATTCAATGCAATCATGGAAAAGATAGAAGAAAAGCACCTAAAAGCACATGGTAGGCTTACAGAAAGGCCAACACAAAAGTGGTCAAGGTTTCAGTTCAACACAGTCCCTAAATGTGATATTTTACTTAACAACTTGTGCAAATGTTTCAACAAGTACATTTTGGACGCTAGAGAGAAGCCAATTCTAACTATGTGCAAAACACTCAGGCACAAATTGATGAACAAATTCTATGTGAAGAGGAATGCTATGAAGAAGTATTCTGGGTTGATTTGTCCAAAGATTCATAAGAAAGTTAACAATAACAAAAAATTGTCTAGGAAGTACTGGCCATAACTATCTATACAAAGAATATTTAAAATAAAAAGCCTGATGGATCAATACATAGTTGACCTAGACAAATAGTAATGTAGTTACAGGAAATGAGAGTCATCTGGTATTCCTTGCCTATATCAATTTTTGCAATTTTGTTTAACAAGGAGTGGGTTTAAGACTACGCTTATGAATATTACTTTGTGGATAGATAAAGGAAGATTTACAAGAAAGCCATCAATCCCATCAGGGTGAAAATTGTAAGCCTCCATGTAACTACAAACCAAAACCTCTAGAGGTGCAACTGAAACAACATGGCAAACCTAAGACCAATAGAAAAAAAAAACTTGATGAAGTAAGAACCATAGATGCTAAGGTTAGGAAAACAGATGTCATAATGTCACGTTCCAAATGTGGACAGAAAGGATAAAATGTCTTACAAAAACATTCCCCAACTATAATAAACTATAGTTAATATTTACAATTTCAAATTTTTATGTAATCTAGTTGAATTGATACTGTTTATTTTAGTTTTTCCTTGTCTAACAACAATAAATTCCCTAATCTAATAGCAGCATACCTCAAACAGTAGCAAATATCCACTAGCAGTAACTCGCCAACAGTAGTAACTCACCACCAATAGCAAACCTCCAACAACAACAACCTACCAACAGTAACAATAACAACCCATAATAGTAACAATAGCGACAATAGTCAGGTCCAATTAGCTCTAATTCCAATAGCAAAGAATACCAACAGCAACCAATCATTAATAGCAGCAACAGTTAGCTCCTTTGCATGATGTAACACTTAGATAAATGCTTGATGTAAGTATTTATATTTATATTGGTTAATAATGACTTACTTATATATTAATTTTGTCTAACCATCTTGGTTTGTTATATTTAAAGGTTCAAGTCATACTATGTACCATGACAATCCACCATTATATGCAATATCTACAAAGTGATACATAAAATGCAATGTTGAATCCTACTCCAACTCTAACTCCAGCTTCTGATGAAGTAAGTTAACTGAAAATTTGGTTTTTGATTTGCTTTAAGGTTACTATCAGATTATGCTTTTTAGTAGTTTTTATCTTTTTGTGCAATTTAGGGTTCAACATCTTTTTCATAAAATCTAGCTTTAATGAAAAGATTGTTCAAGTATGTTGCCCAAAAGCCTATGACCAAGTAGCAAAAAGTCCAAAAGTTTGCACGATGAATGAAGTTTATAGTGTGAGAGAGAAGCTTATTTTGTCATGAACTATATTTTTTGTTAGAACATTGTCTTTGATTGTGTTGCCTTAGCTTTTCCTTTCAACCTTCAGTGGGTTCCTTGCTTTCAACCCCCAACTTCTCCCTTTCAAACTTCAGCTCCCTTTTTTCTCTTACACCTGAAATTTTTACAAAATTTGACAAGTTTCTTTTCTTTAGATGCTTAATTTTTTTTAGGTAAAACATTAAAAATTCTTTTGCTTTTTTGTTTGTTGAGTTGGCATTTAAAAAATTCCATGTCATACAAGTTCTTCAAATTATTTGTCATGCCATTGAGGATTTACTATCAATTTAGACAGTCCAATAGATAAAAAAAATCATATTGACACACATTTGGCCAATTTAAGACTTGATTAGATTTTTTTAAAGTTTAAAGACCAATATAAAATTTGGCCTATAGTTTTTGATCACATGTGCTATTAACTCAGAAAATATCCATCGGCAATTCATAAATTTCCGTCACTAATAGTGTTTTGACAAAAAAAAAAAAGAATTTTGTTTCCAAAAGCTTTAATAACAAAAAGTTCCATTGCTAAAAATGATAGCAACAAAAAATTCCATGGTAAAACCTTTTTACGGCAAAATTTTTGTGCAAAAGGATTAATCTCCTCCTTAAAGGGATCAATCCTTTTACACTTTTTTTGTTTTTTTGCTTGGTAGCCCAAATGAACAATTTGTTTAGCTTTTCAACCAAAGAGTATTCTGTGTGAAAATATTTGTGTTTAAAATTTATTAAAAAATAAATAAAATTTTCATTGATTAAAGAATAATCTATACAAAATTGTTACAAACTCTACAAATATTCAAAAATATTTTATAAGCATACTCAAAAAAAATTAAGAGATATTACTAATATAATAACCTAATTGTCAAATAAGCCTCGTAAGAATGTGGAGGAAGCAAGGAACACCTAACACGATCAGGAGATTGTTCATACACTGCATTTAGTGACCGTACATCTTTGCTTCCTTATACACTTCTATGAAACATGAAATAGTAGAACATGGTAAGAATGTATGCAAGTTTTAGTTTATCTGTTGGCAAGAAAGTTAGAATATCTTCTCCATGATGGCAAGGGCCTTGCTGGTAACTTCCACAAGTTCCCAAAGGAGTTAGTTCTAAAGCTTGCAAATTTAATGAAAGAGATAGACTAGCTAGCACTACAATGCAAGCGAACATTCGGTCTGTGAAACTCTTCGACTTTTCCATTGCTTTCAGTTTCCCAGTTCTTAATATTAGATTGACTCTATTAATATTTCAAAAAATTCAAATGTTTACAAGGAGATTTTGAAGAAACAAAGACCAATCGTCAGCAAAACCAAACCAAAGCATCCAAAATAATCAGGTGAAGCTCTACAAATTGATGAACTTGACATTATATTTACGTTCAAAAGAGTAAACACCTTCTAGATATGCTCACCTAAATAATTCTCGTCCGATCGAGTAAGAGTGATTACGACAATTACTTCTTTAAAACAACAAGGTGCACCAATCAAGGCTATTTTCTGTCACATTCATTCGACTTATTACTTAGTCTAGTGGTGGACCAAAAAGCGGTAACTATTCATAATCCACCAAAAGTTCTATTCTGCAGGATATCAAGAAAAATTCATTGGCAAAGTATTGACCCTAATTCTACACTAGGGCACACTCACTGTTTCTATTTCAAATACTGAGCAAGAAGCCACAAGTTGTACATGAATAACATAATAAAACAAATTATTGGCATGGAATAGTATGCTTTCACGCCTATCATCTTAACTTAAAGCATGGACAGAGAAGAAGGCTAAAAAGCAACACTAATAATTATAAGAATGATCAAATTTAATTGTTATTACAATTTTTTTAAAAGACAATCCTTCAATCAGACAGTTCCAATAGTCCTAAAATTGATCTAAAAAGTATGCTTCAGGCCCAATAGTATGCTTCAGCACCTTTGAACTTTTATGCTTCAGGCTCAATAGTATGCTTCAGCACCTTTGAACTTTTTAATACTTATCTAAAAAGAATTACATGTCCTAAAAGGTATGCTTCAGTTCCAACGGTCTTGAAACTGATCATGCAAGTTCAATCTATGCTAACTGAAATCTATCCATCTCCCTCATTCACCAAACATGTACAAATTGAACATGAAATAGTTACATTTCGTGTGTTCCAAAGAATTGGACTAAATATTTCCTAGGATCAGGTTTTCACTCCCAATCTTCAAGCTGGTTAATCTGAAATTTATAACACACAGAAATGGCAGGCAGCACATCTACGACAACTCCAAAACCCAAATTCAAAATAAGTAATTAAATAAAGCATCAGTACGTGAAGCGAATCCTTGGAGTATGAGCAACTATTTGCTTGTAATCTATAATTTCGACTCCAAAATAATTTGATAAAACAGTCAATACACCAAAATCCCATTTCAAATTTAAAAAACAAAAAAACAAAAACAAAACAAAACCAAACCAAAAAACCCCCAAAACCCACCCTTAGACCTATGAAGAGGAGATGGCGACGGAAAGGGGGCTGTCGAATCTGGGGTGGACGAATGGGATCTGGTGGCTGAAGTTAGAGGCCTAATTTAGGGAGGAAGAGGCCGGAGTTTGGCGCTGACGGTACTCCAGAAAAAGAAAAAAGGGAGAAGGCGGTTTGGGGTGTTTTAGCCCAATTCAGGCGAGGATTTGGGCCAGACCGGCCTTGGAAGCTATCGGTGGTAGGTGGTGGCTGAGCTCTTCCAGAGTCGGCAGGGGAATGCTGTTTGGTGGCGGAGCGTAGAGGATGTCGGAGAGAAGAAAGAAAAGAAAGCAAAGGAAATGAGGGATAGAGGGGGAAAATAAAGTTTAAACTGACTCCGATTTAGCGACAGAATTGTGCCGGCGATAAACGATACAATTTTTTTCATCGCTAAATTCTGTCGTTAATGACTAATGTAATTTTATAATTTTTTTATAAAAAATGAAAAGGTTTTGAGCAACGTAATTCTGTCACTAATATTAGCGCCATTTCTAGATTTTTTGATGCGAAACATTTAGATGCGGAATTACTAGCAAAAATTTATTCTTTCGATAATTTTAATTTTTACGATAGAATTTCGTCAATAACTTCAACATTAAAAGTAAAATTCTGTTTCATGAAAATCCATCGATAATAACTTGATATTTCATTGATATTAATGGCTTTCAGAAGTGAAAATTTTTCGTCTTAAACTTTCCGTTGCTGAAAGGTTGTTTTCTTGTGATGAGAGTAATCATGCTGCGTAAATTAACCAATAGCGAACAGAGCTAGGGAACTTTTAGATATGAAAGATTTTCCAAATTTTGCTATGAATGTAGGATACTAGGGCATTTGGAAATCGACTGTGGTGCAAGCAATGAGGAAGGATAAGTACAAAACTTGAAAGACAGAGTCGAACAATACAAGACTGGCTTCAAGCATCACCATTAAAATGTAAAGGAACCAAGACATATTCTGGAAGACAGAGGCATGTAATGGCCGTGCTAGAATCTAAAGAAAAGATGGTGAATGGCTAATACACCAGGGCTGACATGGTATGCAAGAGCACAATAATGCG
Organism: Durio zibethinus; assembly: GCF_002303985.1. Next base: position 14,160,094 of record NW_019167838.1, read on the forward strand.
GAAATCAAATTTGGTAGGTTAGTTGATTATAGAAGATAATAATGTCGAAGCTGATATTCAGGGTAGTTAAAACCAATAACTAGCGCATCAAAAGGAATCATTGTTCTTAATTGTGGAGAATATAAAGGTGAAGATGAATGTAAAAAATCAAGCTTTAAGCAAGGAACGCATTGGCAAATGAACATGAAGAAAATCATCCTATTAATGAGGATAACATCATCTAATCTATATTATTTGTATGACATATACATTTGTAATAGGAAAGTCCAAATTTTAAATAGGAAAAGGAAAGTTCAAATTTTATCAATTCATGGGTGTATATAATATTGAGCCGTGAATAAAAAGCTAACTTAAAAAAAAAATGCTAATGTTTATCTAATTAATTTTTGCCAATGATAATAATTTTAATCTAGAAATAAAATAATTTTTAAATATAATTTTAAATGTTATTATTAGCAAATCATAAATATGTATATTAAATTTATGTAAAAAACCATTTGACTCGTATTATAATTTGTATAACACATTAATGTTTTAACTTGTTCTCTCAATTCTATTCTGTTTTCTTTTTTTTTTCTTTTAGCATTTATACCTAAGAATATTATAATTTACAGCCATAATGTCATAGTAAATTTCTACTACTGAAAAATAACAGTAATAATTACTTTAGATTTACTATAGATTTACTATTATTACTAGAATTAAGGCTTGCACTCGTGCACTAGCCGTTTCGTCACAGTACTTACTTATGGGCTAACGGGTCACACTTTGGCAAAGTATCCTACAAAGAGACTCCCGAGAGCCAGAAGTATTAAAGGAATGGCCATAGGAATGGGCGCATCATGACATCGTAAGATGTCTCGCCCGAATGAATTAGTTGAGGCTTTTTTTTTTCTTCTAAATGCATCATTTGGTGATGTAAAATTTAAATTCTTTTTTATTTTTTCTTCTAAATTAGACCTTCTCTCTTTAAATGATTTTTGGTCACTAAAAATGTCGCATAAACTATTGTTCTATCATCGATGTCGGAGTCCTTTTCACTTTAAAAATTTATCACAATCTCTCATTGTTCTAAGCTCAAATTTTTCAAAATTAATCCCTAAAAACCTAGATCTACAATTCAAGCCCCAACTTAAAATCTCACATTACACTTGCCTCCATTCAAATAGCCCCATCTCCTATTATGTTTATTTGTATCCCTTGGCTTTCCTTTCTTCGAATTTTCAAGTTCCGAAACCTCCTAACGCTACAAGAAATAATATTATTAGCAATGGAATGGTTTTAGTAATGGAATATCTGCCAATAATACTCCAATGAAAAGTTCTTAGGTAATAGTAGTCAATCACTAAAGCCGAATTTCATCACTAAAATTATTATTTTTAGCAACAGAATTTTCCTTCGCTAATCTTAAATAATTTTCCACTAAAAATGATTTTCAACAAATTTATTTTTTTATTTCAAAAATAAAAAATGTTTCATTGGTAATGTGTATTAGCGATGGAAAATCAATCATTAATAGTTTTGTACAATCCATTGGTAAAGGACATTAATGATGGATTTCATATTGCTTATGATATTTTTATTTTATATTTCTAAATTCAATGACGAATTTTCTTGTCGGTAATTGTTTTTTTATAAATTTTGGTAAAAAAATTTAGATAAATTTTCATTGATAAGGACTTTTAATGATGAAAATTATGTCGCTAAAAGACAAAGAATTAATAATTTCCAAGTTAAGCCTTGTTCTATAGGACAAAAGCTGTCATAAAGGATTGATCATTCCTTTTAAAGGATCAATCCTTGAAGGTTTTAGGCCTAATTTTACATTTCCAAATCCATTAAAATCATTTATATAGATAAAAATACATCTATATTACATCATAATTCAATATTTAGTTCATTTTCATAAAATTTACCAATAGTGCCCAGATACAAAAACAAGAAATTCATAGTTCCTATCAATTCATAATAATCATTCACAAATATCTATGAAATTCATAAAAATCTAAAAATAAATCCAATGCCTTCCAAATTGTTAGCCTTCAATTGAATCGTATTTTGAAATGACAAAACATTAAACTAAATAAGCTTGATTAAGATTTTGAAAAAGACTTATTTAGTACATGTTCTTAAATTTTATATTTTTGTACTAAATAAATAATATGATTTTCAAAGTTTAAATAAACCTTTCTTGGTTTCATATTTCTCAAACCAAATCTATCTTTAAAGATTATTTATTTGAGCTTAGATGAAAGTCCAATTGTTGTTTTTAAATTGAATTTATTCATTTTGGACTTAATACAATTTTAATAATATTGGTTTTGAGAAATAGATTAGCTTAAGAAAGTTGTTTTACAAGAACAAAGTTTTCCAACATTGAACTTGTTTTTTTTTCTTGTTTAATCATTAACATTTTACATATTTAAATTTTAATATTTGATGTTGGAAAGCTCTTTGAGTCTACTTTCTAATGGATTAAACAAAATCAAAATCCAAATTTTCTAAGAAAAGATTTTGAATTTTTACTAGACACCCTATAGTTGTCTAAAAACTGCATAAGGGGTAGATTTGAAAATTCACTATAATTCGTACACAAGGAATTAGGTGATGAATTTTACATGGATAGAAAGTCCTTTAAGTCTAGTTTTTAAATCTTCAAAGCTTTGTGATTTGGATTTGTATAACTCAAGTTATGATCAAATTAGTGAGTAGAGTACAAAACAAGAAACAACCACCCAGCTTGGACAGGATCGATCCCCTCAAGAAGGGATCGATTGCTTTTTTACCCAAAAATGAATTTTTTGTTGAAATGGAAAGAAATGATTGATTACCCCCTTAACCAATCGATCCCCTACATAAAGGGATTGATCGGGTAGGCATTTTCAAAGGCAAAATTGGCTTCCAAAAATGAACCAATCGATCCCTTAAGGGAAGGGATCAATTAGGTCTAGGTAAGATCACTCCAACGGCTACTTTTTCATGCTTCCAACAGCTATTTTCTTCTCTCAAACACTTCCAATGGCCTTTTCCTCAATTTCTCTATAAATTGAGCTCTCCAACACAGTAAGAAAGTTGATGCATCAAGAGAGCAAGAGCCAACAAACCATATTTTCATTCTCTCAAATAATCAAGAGTTTTTAAAGTCTATATCTTTGTATTTATTGTATTCAAATTATATTTGTTGTTCATTCATCATTTTTTTATACTTAAACTTAGCAAATACTTAACCTTAGAGAGATTGTTTTATTGTTTGTAAAATTACCTTTGATATACAAGGGTGAAAGAGAACAAGAGGTGAGGTATCCTCTTGAGAGCTTTATAATGAGATTAGGTAAAATACTACAAAGGGTAAAGGTTTCTATCTTAAGCCTTAGAAAGAAAAAGATAGGTTATTTTTTCAATTTAAGAATGATGGATTGAAGCCTTGGTGTGGACAACCAAGAAGTGAGGATGTAGGTGCCTTGTAAAGAAAGATCGAACCTCTATAAATCATTGTATTTGATTTCTCTATCCCTATCTCCTTACAATTTATTATTGTTTATATTTGATTTTAGGTTCATTAATTGTTATTGTTTGCATTATATTTTCATCAAAAGTGCTTATTGTTTTAATTTCCATTCAATTATATTGAAATCATTGTTTAGGAAGAATTTGGAAAAATTCAATTCACCGCCCCTCTTGGATCACCATTTCACCTAAAAAGCTAACACAAATAAATCCATCATCTTCAAATAATGACATCTAACAATAAAAGGTTAATGTCATTGAGCATTGCCTCCCTATTTATACTACCTCGAAGGTTAGGCTCTAGGAAATAAAGAACCATTAAACATCTGGGTAAGCCTTAACAAGACTGTCTTTGTTTCCTTTAGCCATTGAATTATTGAGACATGTGATTGCTTCATTTCCTTGATTTCGTTCTACACATCAGATACCTTCCCTTTAAGATCATCGACTTCACTTGATGAAGTAAAAGTGGAATTTAAGGTTGTAGGACCATAAGTTGAATAGGATGAGCTACCCCAATAAAATGTCATGCATAAACTGAATATATTACTTGCACGTGGCCTAACCCCAACTCCATACACATTGGTCCGAGTACTATATAATCCACCAATAACTTGACATCAGGCCTGCAAATCAAACTCTGAATAAATAGATGTGTCCTTACTATACTTTTGGTTCAATAAAAAAACATAGTTTTCCTATAAATACAAGTTTCACATTAGTTAAAGTCAAAAAGCTATATCACAATAATGAAAATATTAAAAAGAAGCCTACATAAAGTTATTTTCACTTACACTAATAGTTTTAGACTCCACAAAATCACCCTGTCTCCTAGAACGTTTGTAAGTGTGAGCAAAAAGTTCATGATACATAGGTTGTTGCTTAAGCTTTTGTGGCCATATTCAATGCCAAATAAGTTAGTGTTTGTAAACTATAAATGATAAATAACATAGAATTAAACATTATCAAATATAGTAATTGAAGAGTTATTACCAATTTATGTGTATACACCAGAAAAGGACATGAACCACCTATGTGCTTTGTGATGCTTCATTCTTTCTCTGTTGGCCAATTCTCTCTTACTTTGCTAGACTTTTGCTGCCTTGCATTGGTACCCCAATCTTATTTAATAAGCTAATCCTAAATTTCAATTTTAACCCAGTTCAATTGATTATAACCTTTGCACTTAGCTATTTTGCTCGTACGAAAAAATCTAATGCCTTTTTCTTTTCCACTTATATCATGTTTTTAAATCGTGCTTTACATGTATCTTCCCCTATTTATACACTAGAGGTGTATATTCTTAAGACTAGAAGAATTTTTCCTAATTGATACTAAAAGAAATTGTCATTATCATCTTGAAATAAGTAAATCCAAATAAAATGAAAATACATTAGTAATGTTCGATGTCACAAATTACATGGAATTTCTCTTGTAAGCTCATCTTCACAACCAAAGGAACTTTCTTCCATGTCAATCATCAATCATTGTAGTAATGTTTAATCAATTCCATAATTGTTCGAACAATTACAAGTTACATGAAAGTGTTGTATACAAGTTATTAATTCTAGTAATATTAGTTATTCAATTGAATAAACAAATAAAATGAACAATTTATAAAAACATTATCCATAAAACAAGTGATCGACATCTTTTCATTTGGGTTTACTGGTGTAGGTCAACACTAATTAGGCCTTTTAGTTTGTTTTTGCGATGGCTATGGTGCAATGGTCTCAATACCATCAATGATGTTGGTGATTGCTACTCGATGGATAGCATATCTTGTGTTAGATAATCTGTGGATGGAGTCTCGATCTTTAGAGGCTTATAGGACCATTTCTTTGATGCTGGAGTCTACTAGTAGAAGTTGGACCACCTGGGAATGTTTGAATTATGAGTGTACTAGTGGAGTCTTAAAGTGAGTAACACTTTCAATAGTATCCTCCATCCAAATGTAGATCCAGATATACTAACTTTTGATTTATTAGAAGCTTTTCTTTTAGACATTATAACCGTAAAATATAACATATATGGTTAATAATCAAATTAGATTAAATAAAATATAACATATATCAATAATAATGTAAATGTATTTAACAATATATTTACAAACATGTATCAACAACATAAACAATATATCGAAGAACATATATCAACATAAATGAACATATGATAGAATGTTTTATGATTGCATATTATGTTGTATGTCAAAGAATGTCACAAATAATATAGTTACGTACATATAAATTTATATATATATCGAATGCCATATTAATTAGCGTCTTTAGTATAAGCTTCCTTATCTTTTTCGTCATCTTTTTCATCTTTTTCTTTATCTTTATCTTTTTCCTTAGATTTTTAATTTTTTTTTCATTTTCTACTTGTTCTTCTTCATTTAATTGTTCTTATACATTAACCTCTTCATAATCACCATAAACAAAAATTCTTGAATTGTCAAGTCCTTCTAAACATGAAATAACTCATGTATTAGACACTCTCATTTCTTGATAAACCACTTCATTAAGGTCAATTATATCTACTTCAAAATTATTAGAGTTAAATATACTCTTAGCCTTTGTTTTTAACACAACCCACCAATCTCATCGAACTCTCCTTTTAGATGGATAGGCACTATAATACACAAGTTGAGCTTACTCAACTAACACAAATGTTTCATTACTTGTAAGTGTTGAATTGTATTTAACTTCAACAAGGCCATGATAGGTATCTACACGAACACCTTTTTGCTATTGACTAGTGACATTTAAATAGTACAAGCTTATTTTCAATTCCAAAATTTTTCAACTTGATGATATCTACCACAATGCCATAAAAGGCATGCTTGAAATCATTGTGACAACTTCTTTTCATGCATACATCACTATTCAATATTTTTCAGGTTTGTCCATAATCTAATGTATGAAACTTGTAACTATTGACAAAGTATCACTAATAACACTTTACAATACATCTTGGTCCATGAAATAGCATAATGATACGACAATCAATTTCGTTAGCATGTTCTTAAACATAGAAAAATTTACATAACAAAGTAGTATTATTTCTTGTGTAAAAATAGAGTGTAACAATTAGTAGTTTTAAGTTGAATAATAAACTTACAAATTCCTTAAACCATTTTTTAAATCTTAATTCAGTTATTTTCTTCAATTCTTCATCATTCATTAGTGGTGCGTCCCTTTTTACAATCTTACTGAATATCGTATCATTGGAGTATATGAGTTTTATAAACAATAATGCTTAAGGGAAATACTATTGTAATGCTAATATGGGCAATGCATCCATTACTCAATATATGGGAGCATCTCATCATCATTTATTAAGACATATATTTCTTCTACATCATCACAATTAATGTTGGTGATGTATCATTTACTCCTATTGCTTTCCACCAATTCTAATTCCCTCCATCTATAGTAAATTGCAATATCTAATCTTGCACTATGCTGTCTTTTGTTTTGCCTTTGACATCCGTTATGTAGAATAAATTTTCAAACACATTTTTTTCAATATGCATAAAATCTAAATTATGACAAATCAAATTTTTGTGCCAATAAAGTAATTCCCAAAATAAACCTTTCTTTACCCAATGATGAGTTACACTATAACCTTTAAACTTTTGTTTAGAGCATTTTATGTCAAATGTGATGTCATCTATGCAATCAATTTGTCTTAAAATTTCTTCACCTGACAATCTCTAAATTGGACAATCGTGCTTAACTCTTTTACAAAATTTATCTATCTCTTAAAGACTGATTAGGAAGCAAAAACCACAGATGACAATAAAAAAACGAGGCTTATTTCAACGATCTAATTTGAATGTCTTTGTATGTTCCATGCAACAAAGACATGAAAAAACTCCATGTGTACACTATCCATATAACATGCCATACTTAGAAAAGTCTTTAATTTCCATAAAATGCTATACTTAATAAAAAAAATGTCGTTTTGTATGAGCATAGTAACTCTTAACACCATTATTCTATAATATTTATAGCTCATTATCAAAGATCTTAATAAAATATCTATATTTTGTGAAAGACTACACTTTTCTAGAATAACCATGTTAAGGAACAAATATAAGTGCTTCACGCACATGAAGATAAATTCTACACAACAAGCATAACCAACCAACAAGAATAATGTTTTGTGCCCTAACCAAATGAACAAAAACCACCGACACATAAAATAAATCTCACTTTTTGAGGTTTGGCTGTAAAAGATTCATATGTACAATTGAAATGTTGCCAAACCTCACTATCAATTGAGTGAATAAGCACTCCATCAAGACTTTAATTATGGATAAGCCATATCATAAACTCTACAGCTATTTTTGAAATATAAAGCTTTTGAAGTTGTAGTATAAGTATCAAGTAATGCAAAATCTTAGAAAGAATTTTCTTTTGCCTAACCCACTTGATTTGCTCAGTTTATATTGAAAATGACCACATACTGAATAATAGATTAAATCAACATTGTCTTTATAAAACAACATGCACTTGTTATGCATGTATTTTAACTAAATCAAAACCAAATTTTGCCATCTTTTTCTTCACTTGATAAAAGATTTTTGGTAAATAATCCTTCTTTGGAAGCATACACTTTATCATTAATATGAGATGATCAAAGCATACTTTGCTCATTTTAAACTTTGACTTATAATTTAAAAGTTGAGACACAACAAATAATGTCATGTGCTTTGTACAACCTAACCATAATGGTTCATCTACATCTTTCATCAAAGAAAAAATTGTATGCCTCGTAATTTGATTGTACCTCCTCATATCTTAACTCATTACCAAAATTTTCATTTTGGTTAAAATGCGAATCTGGAGCATCCATAACCATTATGATATACGAATTTTCTATTTTTACTTGACACATTGGATTAAATTTTTTATTTTTACTTCTTGATGATTGACTTTGTTTAACTTCTCTATAAAGGTACCAATTTGTGTAACTAATGAAAAAACCTTTATAATAAAAGGCTCTTACACATATCATCCGCTTGATTAAATCATTTATTTTAATATTTACACTAAGGGCACTTAATTCTATCTCTATTAACAAAATTCATTTGAGAAAATACAAAAATGATAAACTCTTCAACTCTTTCCAAGAACTCATTGGTAATAAACCAATTTGCATCTAACCAATTAGACATCCAACTTCTATCTTTATCCATTTTCAAACCTAATTGAATTACAAGAATTTTATAAGTACATAACTATATATATAACCTAATAAATTAAACATTAATTCCCTAAATTTCATAAATTCCATTAAATTCAACAAATTTCCAATTTCCATAATAATTTCTAAATTTTCATAATAATTTCATAAATTCACAATTTTACAAATTCAACAATAAATTAAAATTTTCCAAATTTCCACAATAATAATATAAATTTTACAAAAACACAATATTCACAAAATACCTAAATTCCACAATAAATTCATAAATCCACAAGTTCCATAATTTCCACAAAAAGCTCAAATTTTCAATTTTCATAATAATTTCACAAATTCACAATTTCCAAAATTCCAAAATTCCACAAATTCAACAATAAATTAAAATTTTCTAAATTTTCACAATAACCATATAAATTTCACAATACACAATTTCCAAAAAAAAAAAAAACTTAAATTCCACAATAAATTTTTAAATTCACAAGTTCCAAAATTTCCACATAAAGCATAATTTCCCAATTTTCATAATAATTTCATAAATTCACATTGACCACAATTTCATAAATTCAACAATAAATTAAATATTTCCAAATTTCCATAGTAATCTTATAAATTCCACAAAAAAAATTTTCACAAAATACTTAAATTCCATAAATTCAACAAAAATTCATAAATTACTAACCCTAAGTCATCATTATTCAATAATTGAAACAAATTAAAAGTTAGTAGTAAAAGAAATTATTAAATTGTTGTTACTAGGTGGCAAGCTCTTCAAATCTTGCAAAAAATTTTTAATTAAATTATTTATTACAAATATAAAAAGTATATTAAATAAGATCTAAAAAATAATTATACTATGTAATAACACCTAAAATAAAGCTTTAAATTATAAAAACACTTAAAACAACAAAAATCTAAAAAATACATACTGAAAAAAAAAAAAAAAAAATTTGTAAAAGAAATCGAAAAGATGATTTACCAAAATTGCTTTTTAGATTCAAGTGTAGGGGAAATATAAGGGATGATTTTAGGGTGGGGAAGCTGAAAATTAGTTGTGGTTGGTTGGAATACGATCAAATTGGGGGAAAATGGGAGAAAGAAGCTATGGCTAGTTTAGGAGTCAGTTTAGGGTTGTTTTGGCCGATTCAGGCTATGATCGAAAGCTAGGGACGGTCGGCAAATTCTGATGGTTAGATGGAAGACGTGGCTACTAGTTGGCAAAGAGCTGGGTGCTTAAAAGCTTGAAGGTCGATGAGGTCAAAGTAGGAGAGAGAGAAAAAAAAAAGAAAGGGAAGCAAGAAAAAAAATGGAGAATCTAAATTTTAAAATCAATTAAGCTTTAGCAATGGAATTTTGTTGCTAAAAGCTTTTCTCTACTTTTAACAGTGAAAACTTTCTATCGACAAAATTCTATTGCTCAAAGCTATAAAAAATTGATTTTATTTTTTTAAGAAATGAAAAATCTTTTTCATTTATTATAAAATATTAAAAATTATTTTTATTTTTGGTTTAATGTTTAGCAATGAAATTTTTCTATTACTAATTCTGTTAGTATTGATGCAATTAGTGATGAAATTTTGACACTAAAACCATCGCTAAAAAGGATTATTAGTGACAAAAAATTTATATTGCAAACAATTCATTGCTAAAGGTAGATTTTCTTATAGCTTAAATCTTCCAAAAAATCAAAACTCTCCATATTTGTTTTGCTTTCTCTTAGTTGTTTTTATATTTTTTTTCATTTTTGTTTTCGCTTGTGTGGCTTCAAGATTGATAATTGTTTTTGTTGTTTTTTTTTTTTTTTGGTTAAGTGATAGTTTATATTTGAGGTGGTTGTATTTTGGATTGGTTGTTTAGGTGATGTGATGGTGGTTGATAGTGGCAAAGGTTGGTGGTCAATGGTGGGTTTGATTTTTTTTTTTTGGCAAATCTAATTTTTTATAGATTTGATTTACATATTTGATTTTTTTTAATTTTTGTATATTTTAAAATTTTTATTATTTACATTTTAATTTTTTTAGTTAGGTTAAAAGATAAAATAATGATGTTATAATACTAGAAGTGTAAAATTATAATTTAATAATATTGGAAAGGTGTCAAGAAACTAAGAGTTTGATTTGTAGATTTTGATATTCTCTTTAAGAATCTAACTTTTTGTAATCTGATTCTTACGTTTGATTCACAGAATATGATTTTTTTAGGGTTTCTAAGATTACTAGCAATACAAGAAGAGAGAAAATAACCCGGAATAAAACAAAGAAAAAAAACCTCATTTCTTTGACGTTCTGTTTGATTCATGGAAGAATGCAAAATTTATCTCATTTTTCGCTTCAATAATTGTTATTTACTGTCCATTGTACCCTTTAATATAATAAAAATTGTACCATAAACCTAGGCTCGATTTGATATGTGCATAGGTATTGGAGTCTCAACATTTGACACATGGCATCACACATGGTAAAATATCATTTTGTAAAATAGAAATTATTTCAGTTATTTTAGTTACTTTTTAATTGAATTTTCTTTACAATTAATTTGATTTTATTTAATAAAGATATAATAGTAAAAATTATTGACTTATGTATATATTATATCAATAATATTCCAATTATTTGGAATAAAACAAATATTTGTAATAAAATATTTATTTTCAATTGATAAAACAATAATTATATGACATATATTATTAATGTATGTATATTATGTCAAGAGCTTTTTACATGTTAAATTGCTCATTTATTTATTTAACATATAAGTTTTTTAGCATATTAAATAAATATGTGAAACTTTGCTTGTTAAACAAATATGGAATAAAATATTTTGCACGTTTACTTATTTATTTATTCATCTTTTTATGGAATAGATAACGATGGTTTATTAACAACCATTATCTTTTATGCAATAGATGATAGTTGTTATAAATAATCATCCTCTATTCCACAAAAAGATAAATAAAATAAATGAATAAATAAAAATGTAAAGTGATCATAAAATAAGTGAAGAGTATATACTATTTTTATGGTATAAATAAAAAATTAAATAATTAATAATAAAATAAATAGATAATTGATTGTGACAAATGCAATAATTTTATAATAACAAAATATCATTTGATTTAAAAGAGTATATATTATATATTAAATTTGTCTTTCCAACTATAAAAAATAATTTTATTAATAAAAGTATTAAAATATCTAGAAACAATCTAAATTACATTTAATTTTTAGCTTTGAAATAAAAAAATGAATAAAAATGTGAAAGAGAAACACTAAAAATTTTGATAAAGTATTAATTGGAATAGGTTGAGACATTAAATTTTTTATTTTAAATTAATTTATATTTTTTATGATCATATTATTATTTTTATCAATTATTTACATGTTAAATAAATATATTATAAAAATATTAAATAAATAATTATATATGTTTATAGGTCATCAAAGATATTAGGTAATCTTAAATTTCACGAATTAAATATAAAAATTTTAAATTCCTTAATATCAACAAAACACATAAATTACCAATTCTCTTTTACTATCACTTTTTTTCTAAAATCACTTACTCTTCTAATTTCTAAGAATTCGCAAATTAAATCCTCCTAAGACAATAGATTTAATATATGGGATAGATTTTAATTGAGGTTGTTTGAATAATAATGTTAGAAAATCATAAAATAATAATACAATAACCTTTTCCAAGTTTGCCCATTTAAATTTGCAAGAAAGGGGCAAATTCCGACCCCGAAGCACTATGACACAGCACACAGGCGGGAGTCAAGCCAGGCCCGCGTCACTGCCGATCGGCAGTCGCCACAAGGTGCCTGATCAACCCTCCCCATTTCTTTCTCCTCTCCCTCTGCTTCTCCTCACAGCCCCTTTTTTCTTGTGCTCACAATATCAACATCCCTAGGCCTCTCTCTCCTTCCCCTTGTCACTGTGGTGAGCCATTCTTCCCTCTGCGTCTCTCCCATCATTCTTCGATCTCCCTGTTTTCTTTTTCTCTCACCAAAAATGAAAAAAGCATCAGAAAAGAAAAAAAAAAAAGTCTTGCAAAGAAATGAAATAGTGAATAAATACCCCAAACATTTAGTGATAGTTGCCATATCCTTTCGGAGACGTGTCACACTCAAAAGGAAGAAATGGCTCGGCTAAAGATTAATGTGAGTTTTAATGGATGAAAAAATATCTGATTTGTTTACGAGTTTCATTTTTTTTTTTTGGATAAATATTATTTATAATTTCAATTTTTTTACAGGATTTCTTTAGTACATTATCTATCGGATTTTATTCAATAGCTTAATAAAGATTATCACTCAAAAGTTTAATTAATATAACAATAAATATTTTAATTTTTAGGTCTGTATAAATAATAAGATAAAATATAGAAATAGTTACCCTACTTTATAAACCGTTTTGAAAAAGTCATTAAAATATTAATTTTTTTAATTTATATAATTACTTAAAAGTTTGATTAAGCATTTTTTTTACCACTCAACTAATAATGTCTAATGGTATGCTAACGTGGTATGAACATGTTAATTGTCAAGTGATATTGCCACCTCATTTGACAAGTCACGTAATATTATTGACATGATATTTATAAATTTTAAAAAATTAAATAATTTTGGTTACTTAATTTTTAAAAAAAAATTTATTTTGAACATTCAACTTTAAAAATTTATCTCATAATAAGTCCTCAAAGCTAAAAAAAAAAAAGAAAATAAACATTTGATATTTTTATTGTATGAAATTAAATTATAAATTTTTATTTTATTGTAATTATACTATTTAACTTTGAAAAATAGAAGAATATTATTGAATTGCCAAATTTACTAAAATAGCATTGCTTCAAATATTTTATTATTTAGTCTATCCAAATAAATTCAAGTAAGTATTTAATAATTTATAATGTCAAGATTCTAATTACAATAAAGTTTCACAATAATTTCATACAAAAAAAAGTAAAAGAACTATAGATAACTAAACTTTATTGTAATTATAGAACCTTAATATTATAAAATATGAAATTTATTAATATTTTGATCATTAATGTTTGCAAAATTTATTAATATTTTGCTTTCTATTGTCAATAACTCATTGTTACGTGAATTTATAATGAGCTTATTACCAACGTTATGAATTTTAATATAATAAATTATTTTATTATATATGTTACCTATTGAAATATATTGGGATGATATTCAACTAGTCTTTGAATTTTATTAAAAAAAAATAGAAACAAACATTCAGTATTTTTAGTGCATGAAATTAAACTATGAACTTTTATTTTCTTTTTATAATTATACCATTTAAATTTGAAAATTAGATGAATATTAATCAATTGCACAAATTACTAAAATATTATTAGTTCAAATATTTGTCATTCAGATAATTTAGATAAATTCAAGTATTTATTTTAAATTTTTACAATTTGATCGCCAACATTTGTGGAATTATTAATATTTTTATGTCATTATCAACATAGCTTTAAAATGATTTAATCACCAATAGTTTATGAAATTTAATATAATATATTTTATTTCATTTTTATTTTTATTTCTTTTAAATTTGAAAATTAGATGAATATTAATCAATTGCACAAATTACTAAAATATTATTAGTTTAAATACTTATCATTAAGTTAATCTAGATAAATTCAAGTATTTATTTTAAGTTTTTACAATTTGATCACCATCTGTGGAATTATTAATATTTTTATGTCATTGTCAACGTAGCTTTAAAATGATTTAATCACCAATAGTTTATGAAATTTAATATAATAAATTATTTTATTTTATTTTTATCTATATTTCTTTTAATGTTTTATTACATGAAATTAAAATTAAATATTAACATTATGAAATATGAAATACTTGCTTGAGTTTATTTAGATGAGTTAAATAAAAAATATTTGAAGTGATATTATTTTAGTAATTTTTGCAAGTAGATAATATTCATCCATTTTTCAAATTTAAATGGTATAATTACAATAAAATAAAATTTATAATTTAATTGCATGAAATAAAAAATGTCAAATACTTGTTTCTATTTTTTTAATAAAATTTGAAAATTTATTTATAAGTAATCAAATTGTAAATTTTTAAAATTGAGTGATCAAAATAAAAATTCTAAAAAAATTAAGTGATTAAAATTTTTTTTTCACAATTTACAAATATCACGTTAGCAATGCCACGTGACTTATTAGATGATGTAACAATGTCATGTAACACTTGACAACTGATGTAGCATTATTATGTTGGCAAGTCATTAAATATTAACGGTTGAGTGATAAAAAAATACTTATTTAAATTTAAATGATTAAATTAAAAAAATTAATATTCAAGTGATCATTTAAAAACTAACTCATAAAGTTGCATAACTATTTATGTATTATACCCTAAATAATAATTATTGTTACATGTTTAATAAATTTAAGATGATGTGATTAAATAAAAACACATCGGTCTCAAGACTCAACATAGACTAAAAGTATATTACTACAACCATTATATTATAACTAAATAATTACAATTTAAAATTATATAGAGTATATCAAAATTTTATATAAAACTCATATTTATAATTATGATTAAATAATTATAAAAGAAACGCTTTATTTGCAAAATTTAATATTGAATATAAAACTTTTACATAATTTTTTTATTATAATCATAAATATTATATTATAACAAACATGGATACCGATAAAGTATGCTACATGTATACCTATGTGGATAATTTCTTTGAATGACATGTAAGATAATATTAATTAAATATTATTCAAACTAATCAAATATCCAAAACTTTTAAATTAAACCATATTAAATATTCAAATTTGATTTGAATTTAAATGCATTTTTATCCAAATATATCTAAACCCAATTATATATCACTCAAAATAATAAAAAAATAATTTTTTTTATATATGACTTTTTTTAGGTGTAGTCTACGACAAAGATTGATTTAAATTTAAATTTATTTTTAATTTAGATATATCTAAATCTACTTTTTAAATTTAAAATTATATATAAATATATATTTATATATATGACATTTCTTGCTCTTATTGTAATTAACTATCTTCATGGTCTTTTTCTCTAAAAAAAAAAAAAAAAGTTCCGTTACAATCTTCATTCCCAAAGTGAAAAATCAGTATTCAAGAATTCAAGTAATCTATTGATTTTCACTTGAATAATATTTTTCTTTTTATGTTTTATATATTAATATATCTAGGTTTTGATCAATCTTTTTGTATCAATGTTATGATTAAGTGTCTTTAGTTTGTAAGTATAAATGATAATTTATTATGCTAAAGAAGTTGCTTATTGATGAGTTTGGACGTTCAACAAAATATTTTGAAAAGTCTAGAAATAAATTTAGATATTTTAACACTGAATTGTTTTATTAGTATTTATTTGAATTTTTTCACACTTATATTTATACTTGTATAATTTGAAACTATGATTGAATAAAGATTGAAATATATATTGATTAATTAAGCGTACTAGCTATGACTTTTTTTCTCATGATCATAATATATGTTTGATATGTTTTTTTGTCATTTTGCGAATATTATGAAGTTGGTAATGTTTTAACAAATATATTATAGTATATATAACTAAAAAAGAGTGAGGTTGCTTATGTTTTTTTTTTTCCCTCCATGATCAATAATTGGCAGAAATAAAAATGATCACAGAAATAGTAATAGTCGAGATGGGCATCAAGTGGTCTATCATGGTCATGTGGTGCATAGTGGGTGTAACGAGGTAGTGGCAAATATAACACCAACTGAGGAATCTTGCCAAGAAAAAGAAATAAGAGAAGAAGTTTTGAACAATATTTGATCTTGAAGATGTGGATAGTGCTAAACTAAATTGTGATTGCAAAAGAGAATAATAGTTTCATTTTGAGGGTAATCAATCCAATGTTAGTTGAATGATAATTTTACTATGACAATGATCATGGTCGCATTTAAGGAGACAAGTTTTTGTTTTTGTTTTTGTTTTTTTTACAGAACAAGTATCTTAATTTTTTTATTTATATCGCAAAAGGGAATAAAAATGGTCAATTTAACTACCGCTTCTATTTAAATTTGTCTTAATTTATTCACAATTATACATAATGCTTTTGTTTTCTAGGTTAGTTTTTCTTTTTTTTTTTTTCCCTTGGTTTAATTAGTTTGAATTACATCGTATTGCTACTTTAATGGTTTTTAATAGGCATTGCCCAAATCTTGATATACTTTATATGAACAAAATTTTGATTTATTGCTTAATTGCCCATAATTAAACTATTTACAACCATCAGTAGAAAAGTTTATATATACAGATTCATGACATTATAGTTATTGATAGTTTTTTAAAGGTCATAATCATTAAAATTTGCTCGAATTGCATAATCTTTATATATAGAAAGTAAAAATATATATTATAAATAGACTCGGTGCTTACTTAAATTCTTTTTTTACGGTGCTTACTTGGAATTTCGGAATTCTTTTAGGAATCGATGCTCACTTAAATTTCATAAACTATTAAAGCAAGCACAAATTTTACTTAAAATCTCTAAAAAAAATTAAGCATCGATTTTTTTAATTCCTAAAATAATAAGCACTGCATTTTATGAAATTTAAGTAAATATCCTTGATTCAAAATTTTGGCATGCAATTTTGACAAGAAAAGAGTTTTTAATTTTGTTATTTCATAATAAAAATAAAAAAATTTTATGGGTAAATCTCCTCATATATCCAATGATATTATCTAGATTATTAGATATATACATATATATAATATTTTAGACAATATTTTTTAAAATTTAAAAATGTCAAATGTAATGATAAATTTAAAAATACCAAATATCATATACAGCAAAACAAATAATTCATCGAAACTCTTAACATCAATTCTATATCTTTATTCTCTTTCTCCATCTTTACGTAGGCTTCTTCATATCTACAAGGTAAAAAGTTACAAAGGCATATATTTTTTCTCTTAAATTGCTAATGTTGGATTTTATTATTATCTTAGACCTTTAATATCAATCAAGTAATCATTTTATTCTCTCAAATCAATTTTAATTTTTTTGTTATGTATCTAATCCCTTGGTTTCTATATGCTTATTATTATTTATCTTACGTCCTTATGATGATGTAATCATTATTAAAAATTGTACTATAAAATTTGAGCTTAAAGAACAATCCATTTCACTATTGTATATAAATAATTTTGTTTGGACATGTTCCGGACATGTTCTAGTTAATTATGATACTTTTAAAGTTAGGCCCAGTTCATATCTAATATTTCTTTAAGATTTACAAATTTTTAAAATTAAATTTTAGGTTAAATTAATCAAAATATCTCATGATCAAACATCGTTAAACGTGATCAAATTCAATCAAATTTGGTTGAACTCGAGTCAACCCTTGAAATTCACAATTTAATAGGACTACTAAGACTTGAGACTACCAAATGTCTTTTAGAAGTATTTTCATAATTTGACTTTTTTGAGGTTGATTTTTCATGAACTCCAAATCATGGTTTAATATTATTCCATGAATTTTGATACATTGAAAACCTTGATTACACTTTCAAAAGGTTGAAATTTTGAAAATACCCTATAGGGGTATTTTCATAATTTCTCAACGTTGGTTTTCTGCAAAAAGCTATAGATCAGGTTTTACTATTATTCCATGAATTTTAATGTACTAAAAATCTTGATTGTACCTAGAAAAGGTGAAATTACCAAAATGCCCATTAGAAGTATTTTCATAATTTGATTTTTTTTTAGGTTGGTTTTCATAAAAAGCTCCAAATCATAGTTAGATATTATTTTATTATTTTTGGTCCTTTAAAATTATGAAAAAAAAATTGGATCATAAGATTTTAGAAAAATCATGAAAAAGCTTAAAAAACACTAATAAAGGTAAAATGGTCTTTTCAATGGGATAGGTGGACTATATGCCAAGATAGATGTTGTATTCTTTCTAAGCCATTGATCTTAAAGTTTTACACCTTATGGTCAAGATTGCTTTCCTTGTTAACCAAGCTTAGGAGAAGAAGACAAAATAACTACAAGCTTTAGATAAAATTGATCCAAGGGTTAGGGAAATAGGTCTTGGTCTTTAAACAAATCATTTAAGGCTGGAATTTAGAAGGAGACAACTAGAAGGGGGGAAAAACCCAAAAAAAGGAAAGGAAAAGAAATTGGAAAAGCTTTGTAAGATGACCATTTTCTCACCCTTTTCATGTATTATTCATCTCCATTCAATTTAGTTCTTAGTTTGTCTCCAGGTAGTTCTTCATTCCAAGAGCCTCTTCCCATTTTTAATGATTTACATGCATTGATTTATGATTTAGATGTATTTTTAATAATTTGGTCTTGTGATTATCTTGTTTGCATGATTTAATTGTATTTTTGTTTACTCTTTTTGAATAGAAATGTTAGATTCTTTATTTGTCTTTTGTTAGTTTTCTAAGTGTTTGATGAAAGTTTTATTTTGAATAAATGATGGTTTTTTAATTGCTTGATGTGTGCTTGATATGTGTTAGCTTTTAGATTGATTTTCAATGGTTATAATGTTTGTTAGGTGTTTGAATAAATTTACAAAGTTAGAAAGTTTGTGTTCATGGTGTATTAAAATTGTTGGATAAATAAAAATGTAAGTGATCAATAGGTTTTCAAGTGTTTAATTTTTTTTTTTTGAGATTTTTTAGAAAAAAAAAGGGAATACAAAGAATAATACTTCTAAAAAATGATTTTGGAGATCCTACCTAAATATTGAAGAGAATTTAAATTATTATTTTTACTAAGAAATATTATTTTTTATTTGATAGAATTATCATAAGATTTTTTTAAAAAGTGACCAGTGTTCCTAAATTCCATCTAGATATTGGGGAATTAAAAAAATTTCAACATTAAAGATTATCATTTTTTAAAAGGGGAGAGATATTTTTAGAAAAATAAGATAATGTTTTTAAGTAAAAATAACTTTAAAAATCTTGCCTAAATATTAGAAAAAATTCAAATATTTATTTTTATTAAGAAATGTTATCTTTGTTTTAAAGATCATTATAAGTTTCTTCAATGAATGATCAATGTTCCTAAATTCCAACTAGATAATTGGGAATCAAGGAAATTTTTTATCACTAAAAATTTTTATTTCTACATATCTCACTAGCGAGATAATGAAGAAAGATGTTGTTAGCCTTGAATTGATCAAAGTATTTTGAAATGATAAAGCAAAAATTTGCTAAACTTGAATTGAATTGATTTAAACTCAAATTGAATATTTTTCTAGCTTTGTATCAAGTGAAAAATGTGTCTAAAACACAAATAGCTTTTCTTTCCTTGGTTTAAAATGATTTTGTGCTTAAAAGAAAAGAAGGGATCGATCTCTTCTCTTAGGCAATCAATCTATTTTTTGGCCAATATGCTCTTTCATGTGATTTTCATGAAAAACAATTGATCCCCTCCTTGTAGGGATCGATTGGTAAAGGGTTTTATTTGACAAGATCGATCCTCTATTTAAAAGGATCAATTGATTTTTTATAGAGAAGCAAAATGGTTTTGAAAATCATCAAAATGGATTGATTACCTTATAGAAAGGATTGATAACCCTAAATCAATCACCTCACAGAGAGGATCGATCCCTTCCATAAAAGGATCAATTAGGTGAGCTTTTTCATGCATAAAATTTTGGCTTTCAAAACATGATCCAATTGATCTCTTTCAAGAAGTGATAGAAAAATTGTGTTCGATGTTTCACTTAGTATTCTTGGAGTTCATACTTTGCATAGTATGGGTTACACATAAAATTTTATTGGTTTATGGGTTAGGAAAAATGAGATTGGGGTAGAGTAAGAAGAAGAAGAGCATGATGTTCAAGACATTCCTCAGGAAAGCCCCTTTAATCCACAGTTTGATGCTCAAGGTGCATTACAAGTTCTCATGGTTCAAATGAATAGCTTACACTCCTTGGTTAGGAGCATGAATTCCAGGCTTAAAAATTTAAAGCTCAATCAAAGTGCCATGACTGAAGAAATTCAACAAATGCGAACTAAAATGAACTAACATTTTCACCAATCCCACCTTATCCTCTTTTATCTTAAATCATCCTTGATGCCAAGCCAAAAACTATTTTTTCTACATTTTATATTTTAAGCTTTTAAAGACAAGCTTTATTATAGTTTCAACATTGGCACTTTGCATATTTCTATCTATGGCATGAGCATTTAATTTTCATGTGATTGTGTTTGGTTCATGGTTCATAATTGCCATTATGTTCTTAAATATGAAACTACTATTGAGTTAATTTGCTTTGGGGATATATTGAGCTTGAATTGTTATATCTTATAATGTTGCCTTGAATCGATTGTAATATTGCTTTGATTAGGATTTCCTTTTTGCTATGAAAAGGAGAATAATTGACATAGGGGGAGAAAATGTTTAGGCTTGTGCTTTAATGAATATTTGCTATTGCAATACTTAAAAATGCTCTTATAATGTGCTTAATATGCTAAAAATGAAATGGTTCTTTAAATTTTGATCATGCATATTTTTAGGGGGAGCTTATTTTTCAAAAGAAAAAAGATTTTTAAAGCAAATTTTTTCATTGGTTTTGTCATATAAAAAATAAATGGAGAGATTGTTAGCCTTGAATTGATCAAAGTATTTTGAAATAACAAAATAAAAATTTGCTAAACTTGAATTGAATTTGATTTAAACTTAAATTGAACATCTTTCCAACTTTGTATTAAGTAAAAAATGTGTTTTAAAACATAAACAACTTTTTTTCTTTGGTTAAAAACAATTTTGTGCTTAAAAGAAAGGAAGGGATCGATCCCCTCCCTTAGGTAATTGATCTATTTTTTGGCCAATATGCTATCCCGTGTGATTTTCATGAAAAACATTCAATCCTAGCTACATTGGGCTTAAATCTGATTAGGAACGAATCTAATCTTTTTTTTCAAAAATTCTCAAACATTTTTTCTTTTAGAAGACTTTTTCATTTTTCTTGTTTTTCGATATCAACTTTTTTAATGGCTCTCTTATTTATTGTATCTTTAGATTTTTTTTTCATTTTTCTTACTATCTTTTTCTTCATTTTTTTCTTAGTGGACTTCTTTTTGGTCTTTCAAAATTAGGATATTCTTTTTTTTTAGATTTTTTTTATTTTTTTAGGCCATCAAAGGTTTTGAAAATTTTAAAATCTTAACTTTGAAATTTAAAAAATTTTGCTAGGAAGACTTACGAATCTTGACACTAAAAACATATTCAACTTGGAAGAGTTACGAATCTTGCCCGAAAGACTTAGAAAGATTGAAGCTCAAATAGATTTAGCTTGGAAGATTTATGAATATTGCTCAAAAGACTTAGAGACTATACCTTGAAGTCTTATAAGTCTCAACATTTAAATAGATTCAGCTTAGAAAACTTGTGGGTTTTGCCTAAAAGATTTCTAGATTATGCTAGAAAGTCTTATAAGTCTCAATATTTAAATAGATTCAGCTTGGAAGACTTACGAATCTTATCTGGAGGACTTAGAGACTATGCTTGGAGATTTTATAAGTCTTAACACTTAAACAGATTTAGCTCAGAAGACTTATGAATTTTACTTGGAGGATTTGGAATTCACTCAAAAATTTAAAATTTTGCTCAAAGGTCTTGGAATTCATTAAAAAAACTGAAGTTTTGCCTAGAGTTCTATAATTCATTTAAAAATCTGAAATTTTGCCCGAAGGTCTTAAAATTCATTCAAAAATCTAAAATTTTACCTAGAGGTCTTGAAAATTGTTAAGAAATCTAAGGTTTTGCTTGGAGGTTTTAAAAATCATTCAAAATTTTAAGATTTTAGCCGAAGGTTTTTGGAAATCATTCAAAAATCTAAGATTTTACCTGGTGGTCTTGGAGATCATTAAAAAATCTAAGTTTTTACTTGAAAGTCTTGGAAATCATGTACTTATTTTCCTAATCCTAATAGCTTTTAGAGTTTGAAATCTTTTCACTTTTCATTTCAAAAGCTTTTTCACTATTTGTTTCAAAATCTTTTAGATGTGAAAATGCCTAATATTTCAATTTTGTCTTTCAAAAGTGTTCCATACCATTTCTTGAGTGTTTTAAATTTCAAAAGAATAAATTCTCTTTCTTACTTTATTACCCAAACTTTCGAAAACATAACTCTGATGCAAAAGACTATTGAAATGACCATGAAGAAACAAACTTTACTTCATACAAAAATGCCAATGAATGCTCTATGTGAATATGCAAATGTCTCCTTTCAGATGCAAATTCAAATGTCTTTTTCTTGATGCACATGTTCTATACAAATGCAAATTTCTATCCTAGTTATACAAATGTATTGCAATGATGCAAGTATAAATAGCTTTTTCCATAATGCAAATGCAAGCATGATGATGCACATGCAAAGATCCTTTTCTTCATTTTTTTATTTTATTTCTATTGACTTCTCTTTGTTCATCAAATTAGCTTTTCAACTTCCTCATGAAAAAGGTTTCTCTTCCATTTTCTCATGTTCTTTTCTTTATGCATTCACCTATCTTCTTTATGGTTTGTTTACCAATTTTTACTTTCTTTACTTTTCCAATAGGCTTTTTTATTTTCCTTTCAACATGTTTTCTTTTCTATTTTCCTTTTGAACATGCAATATGCAACATACAATATATTTTGGACTTGATTATGAAAACAAGTAAAACCCTACTATTTCTAAAAACATTTTTTCCTTTTTATTTCCATTTCAACAACATTAATTCTTTAATGAAAAGTATTTTTCTTTTTTGAATCTGAATTAGTCCAAGATTCTCACAATTCAATAATTTTCTCAAACATGATTTCTTTGTTTTTCACAAAAAGTGTGACTAGGTATTCAAAAATTTTTTAAAATGGTTAACAAAATTTTGCCCCTCATAATTAAATTTCTTAGTCAAAGAGAGTAAAATATATGAACAAATGTAATTTTAGGAGTCTCTAGAGAATTGGTGTTTCTTATTAGAAATGAAAGAGGTGACAATTTTTTTTTCAAAGGGATTGAAAATTCTTAGCATATGGAGATATCAATTCACTCAAAAAGGTTTCACCACTTAAAGGGGATAAAAAGAGGAGTATATTTTTTCACGTAGGGTCACAAATAAGACATTAGTTTGTCTAAAATATGAATCCCTTAAAAATTAAATATGTTTAACATTTTTTTTATTATTCAAATGCAGTCATTTGATAAATAGCAAGGCTAGCTGTGAAGAGTTCAAAATTTTGGACAATCATTTAGGAAAAAGGAAAGAGGTCTTAAATTTTCAAAATCAATCCATTTTTATGCGTTTCCAGCTTTTGGAGATCTTAATATCTTTGAATCTTTCAAAAGTCTGAATTATTTTGGTTACTATATATTTCATTTAGTATCGAGATTGATTTTAAAAGTTTTCAAGGTTTGCTCTAAACTACCATTTTATAAGGTTTTCACCCTAGAGCCACGTTCATCTTTTCTCTTTTTGTTCATTTTTATTATTACATTATGCACTTAAGAATTCAAACTTGTCCAAGATAAACTAATGGTCTAGATAGGTAATTAGATAGTAAATGAAAACTAAAAGGTTTATAGATTTGCAGTCGTTTCTTAAAGAGAAACTCTTCAATTTTAAACGTCAATGCTTGATCCAATTAGATTTTTCCTGGGATGTAACATAGGCTAAGGTTCAAGGTTTTTAAAGAAAGTGATAGATAGGTTTAAAATAAGCATTTAAAGGTGATTCAACCGAGGATCATTTTTCCATTTGAAGGATTTACTTTGGGGGATTTGCCACTTTATTTTCTTATGCTTTCCACTTAATCATTCATTTTTTTTCTTTTCCTTCCTTTTTTTTATTTTTTTTTCATTTTCTCTTTTCTCTTTTCTTTCATTTTCTTTCCTTTTCTTTATTTTCTCATTATTTCACTTTACTTTTTCTTTTCTTTGAGTGGATTCAAATCTTTAGGAATTTTTTTATTAAGGATTGGCCCTCAACATGTAAGACTCTTCTCAAACTTTATCATACTTAACTCTTAAATACATCCATTTTACCTCTTAGAGTAGAGGGTGATCCTTGGTCACAATTTATTTTAAAAAAATTCTATTAGGCTCAAAGAAGTAGTAAGGGAATAATTTTCATGTTTGTGAGGGTATAATGAAATACAAGTCACCTAAATTGAAAAATAGTTCCCTTTAAGAAAAATGAACTTAAAGATAGGTTTCTTTTCAAAAATTTTCCATTTTTTTGGGGTTTTTTTTTGTTTTCTTGACTTTCTTTTCTAGCTTTTTTTTTTGGGCTTTCTTTTTTTCTTTTTCTGGTTCCTTTATAAATTTATTAAAATTTGTTTTTTTGTTTTTGGATTTATTTGAATGTCTCAAGTACATGATGTCACAATAAAAAACTTTATTTTCTTTCATTTCATTTCTTTTTTCTTCTTTGCATTTTCCTTGTTTTTTCTTTTTTTTTTCTTTTTTTGCATGCCCCTAATCATAATTTGAAAAAGATGCCCTATTTTGGCAAGCCACCTCTAATGAAGGTTAATGCGAGAAAGGGTTATGTGGAATAAAGTCGTTTAAGGTGTCGAATGGTTCATGTCACTACATCAAAAGAATAGGTTAATCATAACTTAAATTGTCTTAAAGGTAATGAGGTATTTCTTTTTAGTCAATGTGCCCTAAGACACTGAATAAAGACAATTTTGGGATGGAAAACTAAAAGGCCAGTATGTTTGAAGTCATTTTAATAGATTTGGATGGTTTCGATTTTGAAAATTTCTAAAGCTACAATATAGCCCTAACACATGAAATTATAATATCCAAATTCTAAAAGAAAATGTCACATTTTACTGAACTTCTAGGAACCCCAAATTTTTGTTTTGAATTTGGTTGTCTCATTGTTTATTGCCTAGGAAAATATTAGCATCCCTATAAATCACCATATGATCAAGTAACAACAATGTTCACAAATTCAAGTTAATGCCACTTAAAGGGTTATGGCTGATGAGCAAAACTATTCGAGTGATTTGGAACATAAGAATGGTTGAAGAAAGGTGTGAAGGTATTTGATGGGTTAATCCCTAATAGCAACCGCCAGTTCGTTCAAAACTCTTGTAACTTTT
This sequence comes from Durio zibethinus, assembly GCF_002303985.1. The sequence continues at coordinate 14,185,941 of NW_019167838.1, forward strand.
TATAAAAACATATATTTCTCCTCTTTTTGAAAAACCCCATTTTTTTTTCTAATTTTTGCTTCATTTTTTTATTTAATGATCTTGAAAACTACTTATAAAGGGCTTTATACTAAAACAATTCCACATCAATTTTATTTTATTGCATTTTCAAATTTTTCTCAAATGAAGGTTAGAAAAACATAAACAATATTTACAAATCCAATATTACCGATCAATATGTTATCATTTACAACGTTCAAAAACTAAAAGCCATCTTTTTTTTTAAGAAACAATAATCCACTTTCAAGAATTTTTTAAAAAATTTATCTACAAAGTTAGAGATACTAAAAATCATCTATGATCAATAATTGTGCTTTTCATATCCATAACCTTATTTTATCTCTTGGACCTATTCACTATGAGGTGTTTAATCCTTTCATATATTCAATTTTTTGAAATTCTTGCCAAACTCATATGAAAATGAAGTAAGCTAGAAGACAACTTAGGCTTTATCAAAATTTCATGAGCTTGGTCTTTCTTGCAAAAAGTTTAGGATTTTTTTTCACCAACATGAAACCCTCTTTATTCATCAAATAATGGGATGTCATGAAAGAACAAGTAAACAAATTCATGAATGGCACAATATTTCCATGATGAATTTGCGTAACAAAGATGATGCATATTCCTTGAAATAAAATGCATGTGCTGTTCAAGTTTGATGTGAATGACATTATTTATCCACATATATTCATCAAACAACCAGACATATTTACAAGAAATGAAATGTATCTACCATGCAGTGTGATGGTAATTGTACCATTTTTGAATATATGCACATGAAATGAATGATGACATATTTATCTGAAATGCAGTATATGTACAACACAAAATATGTGATTTTTGTATGCATGAAATGCAATGTGCATATAATGCAAGTTTATAATCATATCACTTGTGCATGTATAAGCATAAAACACAATGACACACTACATGGGTAATGAGATGTATGTATATAACTAATTAAATATACTTATAAGAAATGCATTGGTATACCATATGTATGACACAATATGTTTACATGAAATGCAATGTATGTATTATGCAAACCCAATGAAATTGACACTACCATTAAGACGTGCTTAAGATGGAGTGCATGTACTATCTATTAAAATGTGCATGAGATAAAAGGCATTTACTATCTTGTTAAGATTTGCATAAAATGGAATGCATATATCACTATCTATTAATATGTGCATAAAATGAATGTTAGCTAATATCTTATTTTTTCCAACTCCAAAAACATGAGAATATACGCAAACAGGATCAAATGAAATACAAGGAATGAAACAACACTATCTTATTTTTTCCAACTCCAAAAACATGAGAATATACGCAAACAGGATCAAATGAAATGCAAGGAATGAAACAACATTGACTATCTTTTTTATTTTTTAAAATGGGTAAAATTCAAGAACACAGACATATTCTTTTTATTCCACACAAATGACTAGGATTCAAAGGTTTTTTTTTAATTTTTTATTTCATTTATTTATTGTTCAACAAAGAATTAGAGAAAAACTTTTTATTTTTCTATTTTTTATTTTTTTGAAAAATTTTGTGTTCTGTTTTTTTATTATTATTTTTGAACTTTTTACCATATCATTTTTTTGCAGGGCCTACTAGTCTACTTGATCAATTCCAAAACATCATTTTTTATTTAAAATGTGGGTATACTAAAAATACAAAAACAATGCAATTCTAAATTCATTCAAAAGAAAATTTGAGGTTGAAACAAAAAGGGTAAAAAAGTTTTTAATACTATTTCTTTTTCATGGCTACCAAAGAAATTAAGAAAAATTCCTTCTATTTTTTTTGAAAATTTTGTTTTATTTTTTGGTTTTCTCCTTTTTGTTGAAAAATATGAACAAAAACATTTTTTTTGAAAATGCAATTCTTAGACAAATACTAGATAAATGAAATAGTATGTTAAAAGAAAATTTTATTGGAATCATTTTTTCTTCTTCTTTTTTTCAAAATTTTAGTTTCCTTTGCGTTATTATGACCCCCAAAATATAGGTTGTATTAGAGTATTCTTCACGTGTCTTAATTTGGGTAATTCTACAGAAAAGGGTCGACATAGCTCCACTTAAGACTGGTTCTTTAAGGCTCACTGTATGTTGGGATAGGAATTTATGCATCTAAAGGTTTTCAGATTATTCCTCACATCATCATCGATTATGAACTAGTAAGGCACCCTGATCCTCACCCATTATAGGTTACAAATGGAAAGGGTTCAATCTGAATTTAAGTGTTTCACTAGCAAATGCGTAGGTTATCACCTCACAAAAGCATAGCTACTTAACTTTCTTCTAATAGAGACAAGGCTCGGGTCTAGAGCTTATGCATATAAGTGCCTATGTAAAGTGTGTGGGGAAATATAACGATTAAAACAATGTAAATGAAGAAAAAAAATAAATCATAAAAACAAAGTATAGATGTAATTAACATGCACTATTTTTCAAAAGAATAAAATTAAATATCAATTAAACCATTAAATCTAAAACATAGGATAACACATGATTAATTTTTCGCTTGACTTTTAAAAATATCCCTAATAGAGTTGCTAAGTTGTTGTAATAGTTTCATGAACTGCTAGACGAAAATTTTTTAAAAAGAATTGAGAAAATAAGGGGAGTCACCATTAATTTTTTTGTTAGGTGTGATTGGATACCTAAAAAATTTATCTTTTTAATAAAACAATAAAATGGGGTTAAAGTTTATCAAAAAGACAATTTTCAATTTACGAAAACAAAGCTGGGTTCAGAAATACGATTATGTGTAATTAATGATTAACACCCTTACAGTGCCTATTTAAAAATAGTACCAATTAATCATACGTCATCTCTTCGTATTGGATAAAAATGGTTTTAATTTAAAATTTAATGATAATTCCCTTCACTTTTTGAAAAAAAAATCAATTTTATTAAAAGTCTTTATTTAGGATTATTGTAAAAATCTTTAAATTAAAGAATTACCTTAAAATTCTCTAACATCTAGACAGAATTTTAAAGATAACTCTTTTTACCTTAAATTCATCATGACACTCTTTGAAAACAAAAATAATATTCTTTACAAATGATAATTGTTGGTGTCTCTCTAACATCTAAGTAAAGTACCAAAAATTATTTTGCTCGAAATGCTATTTTAGTTTTATTTCAAAATCTAAATTTTTAAATAAGATTTTTCATAACAAATTTTACTTAGAAAAACAATGGTATTGCAATTAATAAAGAGCTGATGGTGATAGTCAAAAGACATAAACATGTAAAAATGAATGCAAACATCAATTTAAAGATAAATAAATGTGAATGGATTCTATGCTTGATGATTAAATGCAATTTTGGAATCAGGTCCTTAAATATAAATAGGCCACCAAGACTCTCTAATTTCTAGATAGAGTTTAGGTGAGATTATTTATACCTAAGATCCAGTCTTTATTTTTATTCCTTGATTTAATCTTATTATTATTATTATTATTATTATTATTTTAGTTAAGGAATCACATGAAAAACTTGATGAAATAAATTTTCCTAAATACACCATCCTTTAGGCCACATTCGGGAACATATTACTTTATATGAGATTTTCATATGAATCCTTCGAATTTTGGTTTGGCCTTAAGTGTGGACTTAGGTCAAGGTTTTTTTAAGGTCTGAATGATTTTTGGGTGATAATTTGGGGTTGCAAGTCAAATTTAGGGTTTGGGTAAAATTTAGGGTTTTGGTAGGTTTTTAGGATTTTTTACAAACCTCTTTAAAAATCTTTAACATCTAGGCAAATTTTTTAAACAAGCTCAATTTTCATAATTTTTCTAAAAATTAGATTTTTATTAATCTTTTGGAAAGGCATTTACAAACATGCAAATACCAAATATAAATGCATGAATATAACTTAAGATGACATATACATGATAATTTATGATGCTAATGTATCTAATGCATGTAACAAGTTATTAAACAAGCAAAAAGCAAACATAAACAACGATAAAAGAAATTATTATTTATTATTTTTATTCATTTTGTGAAGAAAATTTTCTTTAATTCCCAAACTCTAGGTGGAATTCGAGAAAATTAATCATTTGAAACCTAATTTGAACATTTCTAAAATCTTTTCCTTTTTTATTAGAAATATTATCTTATTTTTATTTTCCAAACAAAAATAATAACTATTCTATTAGCAAAAAATTTATATATAAAAATTATGATATTAACATTAGCATTCATAATTTTTAATTCCACAAAATATCATTTTATCAAAGGCATTTATGAAAAAAAATAATTAGTATATAAATAAGCACATGATAAAATAATTAAAGTAAAGAAATTATACCTAACAAAGCTTTAATTGATAAATCCAAGGTCCACCATCCATTAAGTGCAATGAACCAAGTTGCTAGGCTGGAAACAAATCTAGGCCTTGTTTATAGGTTGGCCCAACAAAGCTCCAGTTAATGAATCCAACGTCCACCATCCATTTAGCCTAATGAACCAATTTGTTGGGTTGGAAACAAATCTGGGCCTTGTTCAAATGTGGGCTTAACAGGTCACAAGTTGGTTGCAAGGTTGGGTTGAGTCAGTTAGTTTCTTTTTTTTTTTTTAATTAACTATAAAACCTTAACTATTTTTTCTACCCTCATTTCATCTTTTACTCTTAAAAAACATTTCATTAATTCTTATAATAAAAGCTATTTACTTTTGTTTTGTTTTCTTCTTTTCTTTCATTTTTTTTTCTTCTTTCCTTTCCTTATTTTTTCTTTTTCTTCACGAAAAGGCTCTAGTCATCTGTCAACAACACACCTCCTCGCCATTGTCAGCTATCTTTTTTCTTTTTCTTCCTTCCATTTTCTTTTTCCTTCTACTCTTTTTTCTTTTCATCAAAATTGACCCCTTTCCCTTTTTTTTCTCCTAGCCACTTACGATTTCCCTTTTTTTTTTTTTTTCTGCTGACTGATTAAGTTCCTTACATTGACTGTGGTCTTTTTTTTTTGTATGATTTTGTTGTGTATGTTTATTGGTTTTTGTAGGGATGGCTTTCAATTCTTGAAAAGACATAATGGAATTTTTTTTTAGCTAAAAAGGGGTTTTAATGGTGATCAATTATGGGAAGCTTTTGGGTTTTTGGTTCTGGGTAGTGTTATTTTTCTATTAGGGTAGGTATTGGGCCAATCTTGGACTCATGGATTTTGTTGGTGCTTTGGCCAAGGTGTGGGTTTTAGGTCTAGCAGTTTTTGCTAAGTGGTTTGCCTATGGTGGAAGGGTTGTTTTGGATAAGGCTAGTAATTTTTTAGATGAGTATTGCTCGTGCCTATTAGGCTGAATAAGGGTGGAAATGGGGCCTGAATGCTTTATAGGGCTTTGGTGGTAGCCAATAGTGAGGTTAGGAAGGCTGCTGATGCATTTTGGCTACTAGGAGTTAAGAGTTGTTTGTTTCCAATTTGGATTCTTGTTTGCATTGAGGTGATAGGGTGGTGATGAGGAATAAAGGGGCAGTATGTGTGGTGGTGGTTTCAGCTTGTTTAGGTGTTTTTTGGCAATGGTGTATAGTGAGGAACATAGGTGATCCTAAAAGGCTATGGTGGTTACTAATTGAAAATGGTTGAAGGTGTTCCTCATTGAGAAAATGGCGGTGGTCTCTTCAATAAAGAATGGAGACTGTTCTAGTTTTTCAAAGAATGGCCGTGGCTTTTTTTTTATTTATGTGAGGTAAAAATTTTTTAGAAAATAGAGGCCCCTTTGTGCTCTTTGTGAATTCCCCTTATCCCTTCTTAAAATGCTAATTCTCCTTGTTTACTCATTAAACTTCCTTCTTATCAAAAGTCCCAATAGAGATCCTTTTGAAAAGGTGATTGGAATTTTTAGAATGTAGTTACAGCGAGGCAGTAATGGCTTGCTACGATTGGGACAGTGGAACTGATGAAATTTGGGGTTTTAGGCATGTTGATGGAGCTTGTCTGCTTAGTTCATGCTCGAAGATAGTTGGTAAAAAGATGGTGAAAACCAAAAAGCTAGAAAAGCAAGAGGGAAAAAGAGGGTAAAAATTAGATAGTTGGTCGACCCTGTCATTTTAATGTTTAATTTTTTATTTATTTTTACTTTTTTATGATTTTAATTAATTAAAGTAATCAAAGTAATCCTAAAAACAATGAATTTTGGTTAAAATATCAAATATTAGATTTTGGACTTTCATTGGGCTTTCAAATCCAAATGACTTAAATTGGACCTTAAGTTAAATGAAATTGGGTTTAGCCTTAACAATTAAGTTTGGACTCACAATTAGACATTGGACCTTTTAATTGGGCCCTCATATCTTAATTGAAAATTGACCCAATAATAAAATTGAATTAGACTTAGGCATATGCAAAAAAAAAAAAAAATCTAAAAATGATTAACCTAAAACAAAGTCAAATCAAGTTCAATTTAATTAAAACATTTTAATCAACCCAACTTTAAGCTTTTGAATCAAGTATAAAATCAAACACACTCAAATCAAGCTGAACAAAATTAGTTGTCTATAATTATATGTGTTGCATGCAATATAACTTGACTAACATGTTTAAAATTAATATATTTAACATGACACAACATGATTCGACATGATTAACTCGATTAGGCATGACTAAGATCACTCACATGACTATTAACCTATTTATAACTTATTGAAACCAAAAAATAATATTAATAAAATAAATTTAACATAAATAAAAAATCATAACTCCAATATTATTTACAACCAAATTCATAAATTATAAATATAAGAAAATAATAATGCCCACATTATAAAAAATTAAACTATAGATACTAGTTTTATCTTTATTATTAATAAAAATATGTTTCATGAAAAAGAAAAATACATTTACTCATCACTATGTCTATTTTCATTTAAAAATAAAGCATAATTTATAAATGAACCTAATTCTTAGTATAGTTGATTAGTCACTCAACGAGGTAAAATTATGTAAAATTTGAAGTTTTATTCTTTATCATAACGTATAGATCCGTGGACCTACTACTAAATATAGACTAAAAAAGTTGTCACCTATTTTTTTTTTTAGGTGTGATTGATTATCTAATTGAATATGCCCCATTTAAAGAGAAATCCAAAGATTAACTTAGATGTCTTTAAATAGTAGATTCTAGTATACTAAACTAGATTTAAGTTTGGGAATGTGATTATGCATGAAGAAGGTTATAGCACCCTCACAATGCCCATCCAAAAGATAGTACCAGTTTGATTTCAAATTATCCAAGTCTTAATATACATTTATAATTTACCAATTAATTTTAATATTGAAAATTTTGCTTAATTAACTCCAAAATATTGGTAATAATTTAAGAATATTTTCTAAGCTCCAGAGTATTCAAGGAGATTATTTATCATGTTTTGAAGAGGCTTTATCATCGAATTAATTTAATTTTGCTTTTAGAAATAAATATCTATAAACTGGGTTTATAGTTAGAAATATCTTCAAATCTATTGGTATGATTTTCTATTAAAAATTATCTTCCAATCTATTGATACGATTTTATGCAAAAAGACAGGAAATGTTTTTTATTATTTTTTAAAAAAACTTGATTTTTTTAGCAAATTATTAGTCTTTCCGACATGTTGGTAAAACTTTATTTTGGAAAAACACTAGCCATCCAATCTATTGGTAAGGCTTTTTATTTTTATTTTTTTGAAATAAAAAAAGATTATAAAGTTTTTCAATATGTTGATAAAACTCTATTTAAAAAACTGATAAAGACTTTTATTTAAATATGTTTTTATAAAAATATATTTAAAGAATACTAGATAATCAAATAAATAAATAAAATAGTTAAATAAATAAAAATAAAAATAAAAATAAAAAGAATGCCTGAAGTCACTTTGCTTATTAGAATAAATCTTCACAATTCTAGATTTGCAAAGAATTCCAAAAAGAAACCTACTACTAGAAATCATATCTTTTTTCTGAATAATTTTTCTCTCTTTTTTTTCTCAAGAGTTTCCATATAATCTTCCCCCTTTTCTTTTCTCTCAAGAGTTTTTGTATAATCTTTTTGTCCCCTCTTTTTTTTCCTTTTTATGTGTGATTAATTGGAGTTTATATAGGGCCTTCTGCTAGGAATTTTAGAGATTTACATTGAATGAAAAAAAAAGTGTAGATTTGATTATGCTCTAAATTGAATTTTTTTCTTGATTCTCTTTAAAACTATTTTAATTTTTTCTAGAATTCTCCATGATTTTCTTTTATTTTTCAAAATCCCTTAAAATTTCTCAAATTAAATCTGACTTTGATTACTTGATTTGGTTTCTTTTCAACCTTCATTTAATATTTGAAAAGATCATGTTTTAGTCATAATTGTCGATATCATCCTTGATTAGTGCTTAAATTACTCCACAAATTTTATAGACATGATTTATGATAAAAATTTTAAAACTAGATAAATAAATAAGACAAATAAGATATAAAAAAAAACGTAAGAAATTGGACAATTGGGCTTGGATCAAAGTTGGGCCCAATTGGTTTGAGCCTCAGACCAAATAAGGTATCTACAGTTACCCCTATTTGCAAAATTTTTGTGAAATAAGAATGAGTAAGATATAGATACCCATTACCTTTGGGCCCAAATTATTCAACTTTTTTTTTTTTTAAAGGCTCTTAAAAAATAAGCCACACAATTTTTTAAAAAATTAAGAATGACACCTAAAGGCTTTGGCAATCACGTTTGGAGGTCTTATAGATCGCGTCCAAAGAACTTGAAGACTAAGACTGAAGGTCTGATAAATCATTCATTAAAAAATGCTCCTTTAAACAAAGGCTACACAACTTTAAGAAAAAGGTACCTAAAAGTTTTAAAAGATCATACCCAGAGCCCTTATAGATCATGATCAGAGGACACAGAGACTATGCTTGGAGGTAATAAAGATTATGCTCAAAGGTCTTACAAATCTCAACTCTACAATAAATTCAACTCGAAAGATTACAATTCTTGCTTGAAAGATTTAGAGATTACGCTTGGAGGTCTTATAAATTTTAACTCTAAAATAGATTCAGCTCGAAAGATTTGCAAATCTTGCCTGAAGGACTTAGAGATTACTTTTGGAGGTCTTACAAATCTTGACTCTAAAATATATTTAGTTCAGAAGACTTATGAATCTTGCTTGAATGGCTTAGAGATTACGCCCGAAGGTCTTACAAACCAAACTTTGAAAAAACTCCTTTAAAACAAATGTTTTACTACTTTTACAAAAAATAGATATCTAGAGGTTTTTAAGATTATGCCTGAAGGTCTTATAGATCTAGCCTGGAGGACTTTAAAAAAGTTTAATAGTTTTAAAGATATACCTGGAGGTTTTAGGAAGAATTATCCAAAGGTTTTCAAGTCTGATACTTAAAAGTTTTAACAAATATACCATGAGATAAAATTTTGTAACATAAAAGTTTTTTTTCTTAATAAAAAATTTAAGTTAATGTCTCTTTCCCTTGAAAAATATGAATGCAACATATGAAATGGATGAGATGCATAGAATGAATGTAATGCATGAATTATATACCAAATGTCCTTAATTATGGTAATAGGATTCTTGAAACTTTTCTTCTTTCTATCTATCCATGACATATTCTCTGAATTAATTGACAAGTTCTTTCACATACCAAAGCAAACATTCTTAACATTCTCATTCTTGAAAACCATTCTTCTCATCTAGTGAGTTGTTTTAGTATCGATCCCTTGCATTCGGCATTTCTTACCCTAAAAAGGTTTTTTATAGCATTCACTTATCTTCCACCATGAGTATTAAGATCTAATACATTTTGAACATTTCTTAAAACTTTCCAAGAATAGCAATGGAAATTGCCCCACATAACTTTCTTTCACGTATGATCAAATCTCTTAAAAATTGATGATTACTACCTAAAATGAAGATGATGAACCATAACTTTGGTCTTTCCAAAAGGATGCATTAGTTTGGCACATCAAGAAGGATCTTAATTACCAAAGGAATTTAGCCACTGAATGAGAACAAGAACATCTTTTCATCTGGGCTTACCATTGAAAATAGTTTTTTAAAGTGCAATCTATTTTGGCACTTCTTTCAATTCTTGATATGCGGTATTTTAATAAACGTCAAGACCAACTATGTTAGGCTTAAAATTTCATGTTTAAAAAAGGAATAAGACTTAAATTTTAGAGGGAATCTTCATAGTGAGATCAATCTTTTTGGGCTTTTAAAGAAAAGTCTCATTGGTCTTACTTAAAAAGTCATGAATTACTTTTAGAGTTTCAATCTTGCTCTGAACTACCCTTTTGGATTTTTACCCTAAAGTTTCATTCTTTTCTTTTCCTTTTTTTTTTTTTGATATTCCATCATGCATTTGAGCATTCAAAATTAATCAAAAATAAAAAAGTGATGGTGATTTTGTAAAGAAAAATGCACTTTTTAAATGACGTAACATGGGTTGGGGATTTAGGGTTTTGAAAGAAAGGATAAATAAGCCCAAAAAAGGATTTCCAGGTGATCAAACCAAGGATCATTTTTTTTTTTAGAGATATCTTTCATTTTTTCAAACCAATGATCATTTCATTTCCAAAAATATCATTCTTTCTTTTTTTTTTTTTGCATGAGTTCAAAAATTTTAAAACACATCTTACTCCTTAACATAAGGCATTATTTTCTAACCTCCAACATAAGATCACATGCCATAATGATGAGATCCTTTTCTTTTTGAACTTGGTGTCAAATTTGGAGTGTGGTCCTTGGTTAGGGTTCATTTAGAAAGAATAATTAATAGGCTCAAAAGGGGTGACAAATGGATATTTTCTTCTTTTGTGAAAGGAATTTGAAAGATGACTATTTTTCATTTCAAGTATGGATACCTATTGAAAAGTAATTTTCAAGAGACAACTTGTTTTATGATTGACTTTAGGTTCATTTGAATGCCCCACATGCATGATTTCATAATCAACTCTTTTTGCACTTTTTTTTTTGTAACTCATGCATTTTGATAACAAAGCCATCTGAATGTTCATTAATCAGAATGATCAAAAAGGTTATTTAGGACATAAAGTAAATTAGGCTTTTTCAATAAATTTGCCCCAAAATGAGTACAAATGATCACTTGGTAAAGGATTTAAAAAGAAGATAAATATATAACAAGTCAGAATACTAAATAATTTGAGAAAATATGGCTTAAGGAATTTAGGTTGTGACATGTTTGAAATAACCTTAACATTTGTTAAATCACCACAATCTAAAAAACTTATAAGAGTGCCTTAAAAGATTTTGCAAATTAATCAACCATCATATTGCTCATAGCCTAAATAGTCATTATTTAAGTTCACTAGTTCAATAATAGTATAATACCTTAGAATTCTAGGTAATTTAATCTTCAATTGAAGGATAAAATTTCAAACTAAATGATCAAATGCTCATTATAATGGTAATAACCAATATTTATGATTTTTTTGCTCATTTTAAAAACCATTTCATAATTTCAAAAACCAATGACTTCATTTTTAAATATCATATCATACATAAACTATAATATAAGCTAAATTTATTGCTAAAATATTTATTGGGTTCAACACTATGGATTGAGACTTTCATCTCTTTTTCAAATTACATTATTTCTCATTCAAGTGCACAATGTGTTCCCTTAGTTATAATACATTTATATTTAATCATATGTTGTAATTATTTTACATTAATTTGATGTGAGGTATTGGTACTTTACCAATATAGGTAAAAGATCAAAAATTGAAATTAAGATTTTCTCTAGAATGTTTCTTGACCTTCTTTAACTATTTAATGTCGAGCAGCAAACTGGGGATAATGATTTATATGAGGAACTGATTATTGAGTTGATTGGTAAAAATAACGGTTTTGAAAAAGGTTATTTATGGTATGGTAATAGAGTTAATGAGGATGGTATAGAGTAAAGCCTCCAACCTATTTCCTTTCATGTATCATAACTTGAATACCTACTCTTTCCATTCTTAATACACCCATATCCTTTATGCCAACTACATCATCCTTTTTAAGCTTTTCATTTTTTATGGCATTCTCTATTATCGCCCCTAATATGACCATGTCATTAAAATTCTTTGTTACATTTTTTATCATCCTTTTATAATATAGAGCTTTAATAGTGTTGACAAATAAGATTGTATTTTTTTTATTAAAGGAGGTTGAACCAAGGTAACAGTATCTTTTCACCTTTAAGCATATTCTTTGAAGCTTTAAACATTTTTTCTCCATGCTTTGTAAAGATAATCAATCTGGGGCTAACTCTACAATATACTTGTACTGAGTTATGAATGCTCTAGCCAATTTTTTACACGAAGTGATTCAAGTTCTATCCAACTAAGTATACCATCTAGCAGCAGACCCTGTAAGATTATCGTGAAGTACATAAATCACTAGTTTGTCATCACGGGCATGGGTACCCATCTTTCTATAGTATATAGTAACATGGGTCATTGGGCATTTAGTTCCATCATATTTTTCAAATTCTAGGACCTTGAACTTGGGTGGGACAATCACATCTAACACCAAGCAAAGTCTAATGCATCCATAGATCTATAGAAATTTATTTTTTCAATAGCTCAAAGCCTCTTTTTTATAAGATCCATCTTCTCTTGAGCACTTGAATCTTTTGTTACTTCAAATGAACTTTCTTTAAATCTTTATAACTCTTTAAGATTACCAGGGACTTAGGTTTGATCAAATTTATCTCTACTAGAAACAGTATATCCCAATGCTATATTTGTGTGGCTACTGAAAGTATTCCAAGATTATAAGTATGCCCCATAAAATGGTGTCTGTTGTGATTATGCCCCTTAAGATGCTTGTATGGGGGCTTTCTCCACTTATTTAAATTTTTCAACATTTCTATTATTTGGGATAGATCTCCTCTCATTTTATCTTGAGTTTTCTCAAATTTTTCAATTCGACTATGTTGTTTGACTCCATCAGTGGAAGTAGATTACCTTGATGATTAGGTTCTTAAACCTTTACTACCATAATTAAGAATTAGGATAATATCTACTATAAATTTATGCAAAAAGAAAGAAAGAAAAAAATTTATATATGAATGAATGGATGCATGCATGCATTTAGTGTCATCACATAATAAAAGAGAAAAAGAATCTTTAATTAAAAATTAAAAATTGTTATAACAAGAACACCTAAAAACATTCCTAAAAACAAATTGCATGGTTCTATCCTTCCACTTCAAGATCTTGGTACTGTCATGGATAAGTTCTTCAGCCATTACGATTAGGCAATGACTTCTTAATAATCTTGGGCTCTCTTTTATCCCCAAAACTCAACACACTAGCTCTGATTAAACCTTACACCTTATGTTTAAAAGTAAGGCAATTTTCTGTTGATGACTTGTATTCCCAAAATGATAATCATTTCAAGCCTCAGTGTCAAACCATTTAGGATAAAGAGGTTTTAGTGGCTCTAAAGGAACTAGTATGACTAGATAATTTTTTAGGTATAATAGGAATAATTTAGTGTAAGTCATGGGGATTTGATCAATGAGGGCTCTCTCTTTTTTTTTACTCAATGAATTTTAGGTTAAATAGCTATTTGACTTAGAAGTGCAAGTCTTGGAGTAGAACTAGTTGTATATGCCTAAGGATTCATCAACAAACTTGGCTGTTGGATGGATTGATAAGCATCAAGGTTTTCAAAAGCATAATTCATAATCAGAAAGGTATACGAGTATTGGCCAATCTATAGAGGTTAAATAGGAACAAGTCTTATTTGGGATGCCAAAAAAGATTGTTTAGGAATAATCAGTTAGGGATTTAGGTATAAGTGAATATGCAGATTCAGCACAAGGTTAAAAAGGCTTATCTTTTCTGCTTCTTTTTTATTTTGGTTTTTTCTTAGGCCACTGGATGTATTGGCATGACTTAGATCGATATCGATATTGTGAGTGGCTTTTTTATCCTAACAAAATGGTTGTTTATTACACATATGGATTATAGTTGCTAAGGATTCTTAAGAACAAGCCACTTTAGGATTTTCAATCCTTTCTACCAGTTTGGTAAGTTGTATTTTTTTTTCTTGTAAGTCATGCCCAAATTCCTTTTAGTTGAGTTCCAAGGCCTGGATCCATACTTCTAATTGATCACCCATATAATCTGAATTGCTATCGTAGGTAAGCAAAAGATTTCTATTATGCAATGACATGATGAATGATAATGATCTATGAATTAGTGAGATGCATGAAATGAATGAAAATAGATAAACAAACAAATAATATATAAATAAAAAAATAATTGCAAACATTAAGAAATAACAAATAAGAACACAATTAACAGTCAATATAAAGAAAGAGAAAAAACAAAACAAAACAAAACAAGTTTGTGCATAACTAAAAAGGTATGTGACCTAATTTGGATTATTTCTATAAAAAGGAAGGACATGACCTTACCTATGGGTTAAGTTTATTACAGCTCACTATATGTGGTTTGGTGTTGACTCTACAAGTTCCCAAATTGTTCTTAACATCATTGTCTATTACAAACTAGTGAGGCATCTCAATCCTCGCCCACTATAGGCTATAAGCGGAAAGAGTTCAATTTGAGTGGGAGTTTTTTGTTATCCCATGCGGAGACATGAAATCTCACAAAGGCGCAGGTACTTTACTCCCTTATAAAGGATAAAATTCAAGTATAGAGCTCATATTATGCATATGTAAATGAATGACAAATATATAAAATGAATAAATGAACAAATAAATAAAATAAAAGCAAGAGAAAAAAAATTTAAATTTATCAGGTTAGGCTTGGATAATAAGAAATTATTTATTAACCTGACTCTCGATCTCCCTAGTGGAGTTACCAAACTGTTATAATGTATAGATCCATAGACTTACAGCTAGACATTGACTAAATGAGTCTCTATCAATCTTTTTTTTAGGTGCAATTGGCCACTTAACTATCCCATTTAAAGAGAAATTCCAAGATTAACTTAGGTGTCTTTAAATAGTAAATTCTAGTATACCAAACTAGATTTAAGTTCGACAGTACAGTTATGCATGAGAAAGGTTATAGCTCCTTCACAGTGCCTATCCAAAAGATGATACCAGTTTAATTTCAGATTATCCAAGCCTTAAAATATATTTATAATTTACTAACTAATTTTAATATTACAAATTTTTCTTAAATTACTCCAATATGTTGGTAATAATTTAAGAATATTTTTCACCTTCGGAGTATTCAAGGAAACTATTTGTGATGCTTTGAAAAAGCTCCATAATTGGATTAATTTAAATTTGCTTCCAAAAATAAATACCTAGAATCCGGGTTTATAGTTAGAAATATCCTCCAATCTATTGGTAAGACTTTTGTTGAAAATTATTCTCAAATCTGTTGGTAGGATTTTATGCAAAAAGAAAAGAAATATTAATTTATTATTTTGTTTAAAACTTGGTTTCTTAAAAAAATTATAAGGCTTTCCAATATATTGGTAAAACCTTATTTTGAAAAAACATTGGCCCTCTAATATGTTGTTAAGCTTCTTTTTTTTTTTGAAATAAAAAAAAGGTTATAAGATTTTCCAATAAATTGGTAAAACCCTATTTTTAAAAAAATGATTGCCTTTCAATCTGTTGGTAAGGCTTTTTATTTAAATATGTTTTTATAAAAAATATATTTAAAGAATAATAGATAATCAAATAAATAAATTAAATAGTTAAATAAATAAAAATAAAAATAAAAAGAATACATGAAGTTGGCTCGGCTCACTAGAATAAATCCTTACAATTCTAGATTCTACAAAAAATTCCAAAAGGAAACCTACTACCAAAATCATATATTTTTTCTAAATGATTTTCCTCTCTTTTTTTCTTAAAAGTTTATGTATAATCATTTTCCCCCATTGTTCTTTTCTTTCAAGAGTTTCTATATAATCTTTTTCTCCCCCTATCTTTTTTGCTCCGTTTTGTGTGTGGTTGACTGGTGTCTATATAGGGCCTTCTGCTAGAAATTTTAGAGATTTGCATTGAATGGAAAAGATTGTAGATTTGATTATGCTCTAAATTGATTTTTTCTTAATTCTCTTTAAAATTTGTTTAATTAATTTTTGGAATTGTCTCGATTTTTTATTTTTAAAATCCCTCAAAATTTTCCAAATTAAATCCAACTTTGATTCCCTATTTTGGTTTCTTTTCAACCTTTCTTTAATATTTGAAGAAATCAAGTTTTAGTTTTAATTGCCAATATCATCCTTGATTAGTGCTTAAATTACTCCACAAATTTTATTGACATGATTTATGATAAAAAATTTAAAACTAGATAAATATAACTCTAAAAGATAAATAATTAAGACAAATAAGATATAAAAAAGAAATGTAAGAAATTGGACAATTAGGCTTGGATCAGAGCTAGGTCTAATGCCTTAAACGCCGGACTAAATAGGGTATCTATATTCTCAACACCTACATTCTTTATAACAAAAAATAAATAATAATATTATAAATTGATTAAAGATAAACAAAGAGTTAAAATATAGTAAAATTATGACACAACTTATATATTCATCTATATACAAGTAAAATCTTATATTTTATTATAAGAAAATCAAATCATAAGTTTGTACATAATTATATTTGTTTGTAATACCAACAAATCCAAAATAACCTAAAATCATACTAACATTGTGATTTATATTGTAGTTATATTAATAATATAAAAAAATAATTTCATATTAAATGTGTATCATAATTAAATATTTTAAATAATTTTTATATGATTATATTAAATATGTATTTATGTATCATAATTAAAAGTTTAAAATAGTCTTTATATGTTTATATTAAATAGGTGTTGGCTTAATGACAAAAAGGAGGCCCTAGAATATTGAAGTTCTAGGTTCAAGTCCAACGATATGTAGGTTTGATTGTTTAGTTATATTTTAGTTTGTTAATTGATTATTCAGTGATTGTAACTTGATTATGATATAATAGTTGATTATTCAATTGATTATATAAATGTAATACTTGATTATGATTGTAACTTCAAAAAATTAAAATAAATATAAAAAAGGATAAAAATGGTAAATGTGTGTAACATGTTAAGTGTGTTTCATCATATGTCTTATATGTGTTAAACATCTACTTATGTGAAATGATTTAATTAAATGTGTTTCTCATATCTTACATGTACTAAATGTGTCAAAAATGTGTAAGACAGTATTAGTGCCACTTCAAATTAGTGTTAACATAATTAAATAAGGAATGCATTTCTCCAAAATTCATATGCAATTTTACATATGTGGATATAGATAAGTTGAGTGCTGATTCATGCTAAATTATTGTCTTTTGTGTGTATGATTTATTGTTCCTTTTGATTATGCTTGTTTTGATGATTATTAATTGAAGTTTAGCCTAACAGCGGTATCAGAGCTTAGTTCAAAGTAGATGCATTTTTTATACACTAATAGTGACATTAAAACTTATTCCAAGACAAATGTAGATGAGATTTCATATAAGAGGTATCAAAGTAAGATTGGATTTAGATGTGATAGTTCAATGTAATTACCATGAAGATGAAGACAAACCAAGAAAATATTATTACAAGATCTCTATCGCAAGTGGAACCAAATATATCTTTCTTGAAGATAGGTGATTTAATAGAATTTGAGTCAAATTAGAGATTGTTTGAAATATTGGCTCAAACCTAAAAGATTTTGTAACATATTTTTGAGATATTTTTAGATTCAAAGTTACTACTTAGTTATTAAGTTTATGTGATGAATAAGTGAGAGAGTTTATAAGAAAAATGAGTCTCAATTGGCTAAAGTATGAGAAAAAAATATAAGGAAAGTTGTCGAATTTTACATGTTTGAAAGTGTAGATATTTTATAAGATTCCATGAGTGTGAATGTTTGATTTGAGATCGTTAAAGATTGAATGAAAATGCTTGTATATGTGTTTGAACTATGATTATTTGATACTTGGGTTAAGATTATTGTGTTTGTGAGTGGGATTGATTATACATGATATGATATTGTATTGTGAGTTAATTGTTTTAATAAAGTGTTGATATATTGATGTAATTGCAATTCTAAAACACTAGTAGATTTTTTTTATCTAATTTAGTGACATAGGTAAGTTGAACACCAATGCATGTTAAATTATTGTATTTTGTATGTATGATTTATCATTTGAATTTGTTTCTACCTTCTTTGATGATTATTAATTGAAGTTTGGCTTAACAAATGACATAGTAACTTACCACTTATGAGGTGTAATGACTTTTTTTATTATTATTATTTATAGTTAAGAGGATGAAAAGATTCATAGTTTGAATTTTCTTTTTATATACATATATACAAGAAATTATAAAATGCATTATCAATGGAATTTTTTAATTCTATCAATGAAATTAATAAAGTGGTATATGTCTCTTAAAGTATATTTAAAAAATTTAAAAATTAATTATATATACAATATGATAACGTGTAATTGGGACAATTTTAAGACAATATTTTTATAATGATTTAAAAAAATTAAATTTTTTTCAAAATGTTCTACACAAAAATTGAACTTAAATTTATAAAAATTTGAATCTCTTTACCAACTAAACTAATTCATATGAGTATGAATCTTGCTTTGTGCTTAACCTCTTCATAAGTTTAAAAACAAAACTTAATTGCTTTTTCTAAAAATTGAAATATAATTTTGCTTTAATTGACACATACAAAAGTTGCCCAAAACAAATTTGACATAAATAAACTGGACAAAAGATTTTTGGCAGAAAATGGCTTGAATAATCTCATTAAAAAAATTGATTGGGAATTACTGAAGGTGTTTTTGGTAGACAACGCCTTCAATAATCCCATCATAAAAAAATGTATGTGATTATTGAAGGCGTTTTCTATAAGAAACGCCTTTAATAATTTCACTAAAAAATTTCACAGGCTTATTGAAGGCGTTTTTGGCCAAAAATACCTTAAATAAATATCATATAAAAAATTTAGGATCGTACAGATGTAAACCATAAGGTGATAGCTTTGATCCCTCCTTTTAGCCTTTTTTTTTTTTAATTTTTGCAGAGATTATTTGTAATTGATTATTGTAGGCATTTTTTGGGCAAAAGGTTCCTTCGTCAATTGCTTTACAAAATTTTGGAGAGGATATTGAAGGTATTTTTGGCAGAGAAATGCTCTTAATAATCCATAGGAAAATATATGGAACCAATTCTTGAAGGCATTTTTGGCCAAATTTGCCTTCAATAATCCAATCAATAAATTTTTAGTTTGCATTATTAAAGGCGATTTTTGTCAAAAATGCCTTCAATAATCCATAAACAATAGTTGGAATGGATTCTTAAAGGCATTTTTGGTTCAAAATGCCTTTAATATTCCATGCGATAATTTTGAATGGTCAGATTATTGAAGGTAATTTTTTTCAAAAATACCTTCAATAACATTTTGTTAGGGATTATTCAAGGCATTTTGCCCTTAATAATCCATACGAAAAATATGGAATGGATTATTGAAGGCATTTTTGGCTGAAAGTGCCTTCAATAATCCATTCAATTAATTTTTAGTTGGTATTATTGAAGGTGATTTTTTTTAAAAATGCCTTCAATAATCCATACAAAAAAGTTGGAATGGATTCTTGAAGATGTTTTTTTGCCAAAAATACCTTTAATATTCCACATAATATATTTTTAGGTGGGATTATTGAAGGCAGTTTTGGTTAAAAATGCCTTCAATAACATTTTGTTAAGGATGATTTAAGGCATTTTCTTGCTAAAAACACCTTCATTAATCCCATCAAAAAAATATTTTTGATATTGTATATGTCAAGTCAGTTGTAGGTTTATGCCCAGAAAACATTTGGTTTATATATGTGATACTACAAATTACATTTTAAAATTTACATAATGAACATTCTTATATTTCAATAAATTGAGCACACATCCGAATTTAAAACTGATAATGTTGCCATATTAATATACTTTTCTAAAATAATCGTACTCAATAATATATTAAGTACACATAGTGTATTCATATTAAGTATACCGATAATATTAAACCAATACCCTAATCTACAAACTTAAATTTTCTATTCAACATGGCATGTTAAAAACATTACAATAATTTGTTCCTCATATATTTACATTCAACCAACAATGTCTAACCTCAAGGTTTATCAACATTGATAAATGATAATACATACTCACACCATTCTTTATGGACTTCATCTAGTTCTTCTACCATGAAGCTTTCTTTACCCTCCCACTAAAAAAAATATTAGAAATAAATGTTAATAAATGAAAATATAATTTAGCTTTTTATTTTTTTGAAGATATAACGAGCTTATGAAATTTATACTAACCTTGAATGGTGTGGTGATAAAATCAAATAAAACTATCTCTCGCATAAAACGAAGGATATAATATCCATATTCGGTATTATCGGGTTGACAAAGTACCTAAAAATTAAATTGAGTGGGTTTAGGAAACATTTATCTACACAAACTCAGCATAAAAGAATAAATTTCATATTTATCGATAATGACACCCATTTCGGTTTCTTTGTCTTCTTATTGAATGTAGATATTACCTTAAATTGAAAAGAAAAAAATTACTTAATACATAAATAAAATTACTTATGAAAAAATAGAAGATATATAATATAATAAAGTGTAATACCTCTTTATAAAAGTTTGAATATTAGGGTTAGGCATCACTGTTGGATTAATTGAATTAAGTAAGTATGGCGTTAAGGATTTGGTGTCAATCACAATAAGCACCCAATGATGACTGCAAATAATAACAATGATATACTCAGATTACGTATCAGATCAAATTTGGGTAAGGATGGAAAAATTAAGGTTGGAATATAACTTATTGCACATTATATACGAGCAAATAATAATCAGCCGATCTTTTCATGCCTTTAATCACATGATTAGCATGATAAACGACTGTGCCACTCTACTTACTAATGAAGTTGGGGTCAACAAATCTAAATCTGTTGGTTAACTATCTCCCCTTGAGCTCTCACTATAGGAAGTTGCATGATAATAACCAACAATGCTAGTTAGTATTACACTGTAATATAGATTAATACATATTGAATGTGCATATTTATATTTATAAGCTAACCTCATATTAACAAAAATATCAACAGTTGATAATTCATCCACTTCACAAAATTCTTTAACCTCCTCAACACCAATGAAAAAAAATGATGATTTATCAAATAACCCTTCCTCAGACTCAATGGTTATGAAGTTTCCTCCAGATAAATGCTCTAACGAATAATTAGATAACTCATCCATGATAGCTTGAGCAAGGGTCATACTTTGAGTCCCAACATCTGCTACAATATTTAATGAAATATAAGTATTAAAACTAAATCAATAAATATAATAAACAAATTAATATTAAACTTATAAACAAAATCATACTTCATGGGTGGTAGTGGAGGATGGGTTCGCTGCCTGACTTACAACGAAAGCTTGTCCTACGTGGATGATGTTATCTGACTGGCCTACTGGCATGCTATGCTGTATTATTGCTAATATGGCCTCCAAAGCAATGAGTATTTGCTATTGCTCATTAAGGCATTGCTTCTAGTCATTAATTCATTGCTGTTGGTGCTCAATGATTGCTTCATTTGTTTATTTCTCATTTGCAAGGTTTTGGGTTGATTACTAAAAAACTTTGATGGCAAGATAGATTTACCAACCCCACGAACCTGACCAGGCCTTTCTTTAGTGCTTAATGCTAAAGATGATGGATTTTCGCCATACTGGGTTGCTAGTTTACCAAATTTAACTTTGGTGGCATAATCATACTGACAGACAATAATAAGGTGGGTTGTAACAACAAATCTATACAAGCTAGTATACAATCATGCATACAACTACAATGCCAATCATACATGATATTAAAAAAGTAGTTATACATATAATCTTTTTTGCCATTTCTTCTGTTGCTTCATCTGTAAATGATCCATCTTTTTATAAATGTCTTTGTTTCTAAATATCTCATCTGAAAACTTCGATGCCAGATCTCACTGATTCCTATTAAATTACTGTAATATAAGAATCAGAATGTATGAAATGATTGTTCATAAATATTCATTAATGAGTATAATACAAGTGTGCGAATACATACAAGCTCATACTTCATATTTATATATCCTGTTCTCGTTGTCCCTGGTGATATTGTTGTTTGGCCTGAATGTTCCATTGGTTTTCTTTGATTTTCTACAAAAGAAAAAAATTACGTCAATCACATATAAAGATCAAAGGATATATTGCATAAAGACTTATAAACAATTTTTTTAGTAATGGGTTTACGTACTAAGAAATCTTCTGAAAATCGATATCGAACAAAATTTGTCCAATCTTTAATAGTTATTACATTTGCATATGATGTAGGTGGAACAACCAATACATCACCTTGATTAGCTAGTGATAAAATATATTGGGTTGTCAATATGCTTTTAAAGTCTCTGAATGCTTTCCTAGTAGATTGTAACACAATCTTTTTATAGTTAATTGGGATCTTGAACTGTTTCTAAGTAATTTAACACAATTAGTATGAACACATTAAATTTCAATGTAATGATCATTTAACAAATTTTATGAAATAGTTGAATAAATATACCACAACCGACTGCCATATATCATCATTTAGATCATCAAGAACTCATCGCCAATTAGTGAACATAATTGAAATCCCATTACGGACGATAGCTCCAATATGAGTAGCTAACTTGACAGTTCCTTCAAACATAGGTTACCCACTTTGATTCAAGTCAACGTGAATTTTTATGTCACTCACTTTAATTTGTTTCTTTCTCTTTCTTTTTTGGCCTATAGGTGCATGTTCAATAGAAAGAGAATGATGTTGTTTAGAGTCCATAATACCTACAATTTTGATCATACTTATACAAATTACACAAAATGACCATATAAATTTAACACTATACATAATTAAATACAACCAATACCATACTACCTATAAAAACACCATTAAGCAAATCAATCAATAATGTGGTCAGACACACCCTTCAGCAAACCATTCAAAAACACTATTTAGCAAACTATTCAGTATATGATTCAGCATACCATTCAGCATACCAATAATATACAATATCATTTAGCAAACCAATCAGCAATGTGCTCAGACATACCCATCAACAAACCATTCAAAAACACCATTCAGCATACGATTCAGCATACAATTCAGAATATGATTCAGCATACCAATATCATACGATACCATTCAACAAAATAATATCACATAATAAGGTTCAGCAAACCATAATATTTAAAGAAAAGTACACAAAAACATCATACATGCAATGAAAGGTGCTTGGATGACTATGCTTATGGTGAAATTAATAAAAATATATTTATGCATATGTAAATAGTAAGGAACTAAAAAAAATAGCTTTATCGAATAATATAAATAATACAGTAAACAAAAAAAAAAGACATACCGGTAAATAAAGAGGTGCATGCTATTGATTTGTTAAAGGTCGATGGTGACAATAGGGATAAAGAAACCAAAAGTCTAATATAAATGTGTTTATGAGTTTGGTTTGGTTGATTAATACAACTTTTAATCATTTTCTCTACTAATAGTTTGTGATTCCGATGTTCAAGACAAATGAATGAATATAAAAATCATTATTAAAGGCATTTTTCTGGAAAAAAATGCCTTCAATAATCCCCTTAAAATTTTAGTTGGAGATTATTGAAGGCATTTTCTACTAAAAAATACCTTTAGTAATCCAAAAATGCCTTTGGTAATTCTGAACAAAAATTATTGAAGTGTTTTTAGTAAAAAATGCCTTCACTAATATTCTCGTGATAGGAATAGAGAAAATTATTGAAGGCGTATTATGTAGAAAACACTTTCAATAAATTCCTTGAAAAAATTATAACAAATTACTGAAGGCATTTTTCTAAAAAAAATGCCTTCGAAAATCCCCTTAACATTATTGAAGGCGTTTTTATACTAAAAGATGCCTTTAATAATCGTAAATATTTTTAAAAAAAAATTATTGAAAGCATTTATTCTCAAAAGACGTCTTCAATAATTATGTAAAAAAATTAAAACGAATTAGTGAAAGCATTTTTCTAGAATAAATGCTTTCACTAACTATGTTAAAATTTGAGTAGTGGAATATCGAAGGTGTTTTTCATTAGAAGATGCCTTTAATAATCCCAAATATTTTTAAAAGAAAATTATTGACGGTGTTTGTTCTCAAAAAATGCCTTCAATAATATTAAGCACAAAATTTAAAAGAAATTATTGAAGGTATTTTTCTGGAATAAACGCCTTCACTAACTATCTTAAAATTTGAATGCTGGTATATTGAAGGCATTTTACACTAGAAGACGCCTTTAATAATCCCAAATATTTTTAAAAGAAAATTATTGAAGGTGTTTGTTCTAAAAAAATGCCTTCAATAATGTTAAGCACAAAATTTAAAAGGAATTATTGAAGGTATTTTTCTGGAATAAACGCCTTCACTAACCATCTTAAAATTTGAATGCTGGTATATTGAAGGCATTTTACACTAGAAGACGCCTTTAATAATCCTAAAAATTTTTTAAAAAAAATATTGAAGGTGTTTGTTCTCAAAAAATGCCTTCAATAATTATGTACATAAATTAGATGGAATCAATGAAGGCATTTTTCTAGAATAAATGCCTTCATTAACCATATTAAAATTTGAGTAGTGAAATATTAAAGGTATTTTTCACTGGAAGACGCCTTTAATAATCTCAAATATTTTAAAAAAAAATTATTGAAGGCATTTGTTCTAAAAAAATGCCTTCAATAATTATGTACATAATTTAAAAAGAATTATTTAAGGTATTTTCCTAGAATAAATGCCTTCACTAACCGACTTAAAATTTGAGTGCTCGTATATTGAAGGCATTTTACACTAGAAGACGCCTTTAATAATCCTAAAATTTTTAAAATGAAATGATTGAAGGCATTTTCATTCACTAACCGTATAAAAATTTGAGTAGTAGAATATTAAAGGTGTTTTGCATTAGAAGATGCCTTCAATAAATTCCTTCAAAAATAAAATGAATAGTCAAGGCATTTTTCTTGAATAAACACCTTCAATAACCCCTTAAAATTTTATTTGTGTAATATTAAAGGTGTTTTGTATAGAAGATGCCTTTAATAATCCTAAACAATTTTTAAAAGAAAATTATTGAAAGCGTTTTTAGTAGAAAATCGCCTTCACTGATATTCATAGATAAAAATAAAGAAATTATTGAAAGCGTATTATGAAAAAAATACCTTTAATAAATATGTCATAAAAATTAGATGAAATTAGTGAAAATGTTTTTGGGGCATAAACGCTTTTAATAATCCTAAACAATTCTATTACGACTCTGTTGAAGACGCCTATAATATATTCAAAAAATATTTAAAAGGAAATTATTGAAGTCATTTTTCTGAGTAAATGCCTTCAATTATCCGGTCTAATAAAATTATCCCCAAACTTAGCACATCCAATCACCAACTTCAAGCTTCATCTTTATTATTTTACTATTTCTCTTTCTAGACCAACTAAATTTACTTTCCATTTCCTTTAGCTTTTAGTATTTGGGCATTGTCTTTTAGAACCATATTTCAACTATTCATGAGTAATTTACTTTAGCTTTTACTTCATTAGACTATTCCTTTAGCTTTTGCAATTTGTGATTTTCTTTTTGGTTTAAAAATTTTCTCCAAAACCCACCTTCGTCACATACCCATTCATAACCCATCATCCACTTCCCTTTCCCTTTCATTTTCTTCATTTTTTGGGTTTTCTTTGTACCTATTTTACCTTATTTCAACCCCAACTACAAATTCTCTTAGTTACTATCTATGTTAGGAATAGAGTTTTAACATTCATAATATCAAGTAGCTGATAAAATACTTCACAACAAGGAGTTCTCATTTTCTGTAAGTACTGGTTTTGTTATTATCTTTTGTTTAAAACATAGTAAACTTAAGTATTTTACATGTTTATTTTCATATAAATTATTTATATACATTTGGTCTGATAATGTAGCAAGTACTAAATGGATAAGAGTTGGATGCAAAAGTCAAGATTAAGTCAAGAGTACAGAGATAGAGTGAAAAATTTTCTTAATTTTGCATTTGAGAATACAAGTGAAGATAATATAATATTATACCAATGTGTAAAATGTGCTAATATTGATTGGCAAATACGTCAAGTTGTTTTTGAACATTGAATTTGTATTGGATTTCTCTCAGGATATGTTAATTAATATTTTCATGGAGAGTCTATACTATCAAGGTCTTCCACTAGAGTTCCTTCAACTTCAAGGGCTCCCAAACACCAACATGATCCTTTTATAGCAAATGACATTGAAGGCATGTTGCGAGATGCTTTTAACATTCATAACCAACATTTTCATAATCTTTCTCCCCAAAATGATGGATTTAATTAGTCCAATATTGAAGTGAATGAATTTGGTGAACCTGGGATAGGTGTACATGACCAACAACCTAGAAGAAAAGCATCAAATTTTATAGGTTACTTAAAGATATGAATAAAGAACTTTATGAGGGATTAAAGCATTTAAGGTTATCTTTTTGTGTTTATTTTTTTCACTTGAAATGCTTATGTGGATGGACAGGAAACTCTTTGACTTTATTATTAGAGTTTATGAAAGAAATGTTTCATTTTGCAAAAATTCTTAAATCTTGTAAGGAATCAAAGAAGATGATCAAGAATTTAGGTCTCAAATATGAGAAAATTCATAGTTATCCTAATGATTGCATGTTGTATTGAGGTTATAGAAAAAATCAAGAATCTTGTCATTTGTGTGGTATTTCTTATTGGGTGGACAAAAACCCCAATAAAAGGTTGAATGAGGATGGTGATAAGGTCTGTGTCAAAAAGAAGCTTGTTAAGGTTTTATGCTATTTTTCATTAATACTAAGACTTCAATGACTTTTCATGTCTTCCAAAACTACAGATTCAATGAAGTGGCATCATGAGAAGTGGATAGATGACGGATCATTGAGGCATCCTGCAAATTCTTTAGCATGGAAATTATTTCATTCTAGGTTTCCAAACTTTGCATTAATCCTTAAAATGTTATGTTTGGACTAGCATATGATGGATTCAACCCATTCAAAATGATGAGTACTTCTTATAATACTTGGCCAGTTGTATTGATTCCTTACAATTTGCTATCATGGATTGCTATGAAGCAATAGTCATTTATATTGTCTATGATAATTCTCAAAGAAAAAGGTTCGAGTAATGATGTAGACATCTACTTACAACCTCTTATTAAAGAGTTAAAGCAATTATGGGAAGGAGTTAAGACCTATAATGCATTAAAAAAAGAGAACTTTAATATGTGTACTGCTTTATTATGGACTATCAACAATTTTCTTACTTACGCAAATTTATCTAGTTTGAGTACAAAAGGTCATTATGCTTGTTCATGTTGTGCTACACAAACATGTTCGAAATGGTTACCTAATGGTAGGAAGTTCTATTATATGGGACATCATTGATGGTTAGATGATAATCATTGATTTAGATTCCAAAAACATCTCTTTGATGGAACTGAAGAGTTGAGGAGATCGTCTTTACCCATTGTGGGTCTAATATCTTATCAAAGTTAAAAGATATCAATTTCACTTATGGAAAAAATGACTCCACCAAGGAAAAGAGTGAAAGGTGTCTGGACTCATATTACGCAAGTTGGTGATACTGATACTAAAGTTGGTGTTCTTGATGTTCAAAGTAATGAAGAGGACGATGAAGAAGATGACCTTAATGAGTCTGAGTTGTGGAAAAAAGAAGTATCTTTTTTTAGTTGCCTTATTATGAATATAACTCATTATGCTATAACCTTGATTTGATGCACATAGAGAAGAATGTTTGTGACAATTTTATCGAGACAATTCTTAATGTGAATAAAATATCAAAGTATGACTTAAACAGTCAGCTTGACCTAGTTGTATGGGAATTCACCCTGATCTTCATCTGAAGTTGCTTCCTAATGGCAAATATCGATTACCTGCTGCTTGTTTTGGGATTTCTAAAGCTGAAAAAAATGTGTTTTTCAAGGTTTTGAAAAATGTCAAAGTTTCATATGGCTATGTGTCAAATTATCGAGATGTGTGAATCTGAATGATGAAAACTTTCTTCATTGTAGTCACATAATTATCACATTTTGATGTAAGACTTACTTCCAATTGCTATACATTCATCAATGTCAAAGTAAGTCACTTCTGTGGTAATTGAATTGAGTAACATATTTAAATCTCTTTGTGGAAAATGTATAAAAATGGAAGAGATTGATAAACTTCAAGATCAAGCCGCGATTACTTTATGCCATTTAGAGAAGAGTTTCCCTCCAAACTTTTAACTATTATGATTCATTTGGTTACCCACATTCCATATGAAGTAAAAGTTGGTGGGCCAGTTTATTATTGATGGATGTATCCTATAGAAAGGTATTATTGTTTAATAGATTGAATAGGTTTTTATTGATGATCATACCACTCTAGTTAAAATGATATATGACTAATGTTTTATGCGATAGGTTTTTAGTGAGGTTAAAGTCTTATTGTTGCAACAAATGCTATCCAAAAGGTTCTATTGCTGAAAGATATTTAGTAGGAAAATGTATGATATTTTGTTCTCATTATTTGAAAGATGTTGAAACAAGATTTAATAAACCATCAAGAAATGTTGATATACAACATATTGACTCTGCCTACAGTTATCTTTTTCAAAATTTTGGACAACAAATAGGCAAAGCTAAAATGGTGGAGTTAGATGATAAATCTAGGGCACAAGTACATAGATATGTTATTTTTCATCATGACTCTATCGAATCATTTCGCACGTAAGTTTTTTAGCAAAGAAATTATTCGTTACATTAAGCATAATTTATTATATTTTTTTATTTGTTAATACTTTATCATGATGCTTTGTAGTGAGTATAGAAATAATTTGAGAACTCCTGCACATTATCGATGACCAAACCCCTGAGAGCTTGATAAGTTGTTCATCGAAAACTTTCATGAATGGTTAGGAGCAACTGTAAGTAATGTCGTACTTCCCATTATGAGAAATCTACATAGAACGCTTATAATATAACTAACATTATTAACATATATATATATTTATTCCACTTTTATAGGTTTGGAATGGAAGGCTTGTTAGTGAAAAGGTGAAGTGTCTTTCATAAGGTCCGAACAGGATTATGAAACAATACAAAGGTTTCATCATCAATGGATTTAGATTTCACACTAAATCTCGTGAGAGATTTAAAAGTACACAAAATTTAAGAGTTATTGTTACTTCATCAACTACTAGCTATGCTAGTGCTAAGGACATAAACCCTTTAGAGGGAAATGTTGACTATTATAGCATGATTAATGACATCATTGAGTTGGATTATTATGGCAAGTGAAAAGTTATCTTATTTCAGTGTGATTAGGCTGATGTGAATAGTGCGATGGGTGATAAGAAAGATTAGTATGAATTTACACTTGTAATTTTTTCTCGATTAATTCACATTGGACAACAACTCATCAATGAACCTTATGTTTTTTCATCTCAAGTCAAACAAGTTTTTTATTCTAAAGATCTCAAAGAATTGGGTTGGTTTGTTGTTCTTCAAAACACACGTAGAGACTTATTTGATATAGGGTTAGATACAAGAGATGATGTTGAACATGGAATTAAATGTTATCTTTTGCTGAACAAAACATGGATGAAAATATCTCTAGTACCTATGCTCAATGGGTCCACAAAGATGTTAATGAAGACATTTATGAACCATGATGGATCATCTATATTTTGTAATTCGAGTGTTTAAGACAAAATGTAGTAAATGATTGTATGTAATTAATGTCGCATTTGCTATTGTATATTTATTGTATTGTAAATCATACATTATCTTTTGATTTAATTAAATCGATATGTTCTTTATATATTGTAGATTATGATTTTTTAACTTCTCAATGTCTTTGTATATGTTCTAAACAAATATCTTTTATATATTTGCTTTTATGATGTATGTAAGCTACAATGCGAAGGAGTAGACCGAAAGGAATACATATAAGATATATTAGTTTAGAACCATGTGTGGCACCTGTTGATATTGGCTATGGACTGAATCCTTTGGAAGGGAATGAATGTACTGTCGAATCTAACTCAGTCACTTCTAACCCTTCAACTAATATTAGATCTGGCAATATGGGAGGTCCAGGTTTAGATAGTATCTCGTCAATTGATTATACTTTAAATTTGAAAGTAGGTATCATATACCCCATATTTAGAATTCGATTATAATGATAAAAGTATTGCCATTTTACAAATTTATTTTTTATTTTTTATAGTTGATAACAATGGTCAACTAAGGACCAGAGGCTAGACAACTTTGAAGGAATTATTTGCACTACCTCCAAACAAGCATGTTGTACTGTCTGCAAATTATGATAAGTAACCAATTGGTGAAAAGGCTCAATTGTTGGCTGGATTTCTAGGCATGTTTGCCCATAATGGAATGAAATTGCCTATTCATTATGAAACATGGCATAAAGTTCCAGCAGAAGTTAAGGCCGATGCTCTAAACTTTATTAAAGTATTAGTATAATTAATTACATATAAAAAAATTAATTATTTTATATTTAGTTTATTTATTAAAACTTTTCTTTTTGTATTATTACAATCAATATTTGTAGTTGAAATACCAACTTCATTTGTGCTTAAGTCATTAGGAAAGAAATGGAAAGATTATAAGCATAATTTGAAGAATAAGTATTTTGATCGAAATACTATTATAGAGGCAACGATGGAAAATCTACCTCGTATTGTGATTAGGTGGCAATATGAACAACTAGTTAGATTTTGGTTCACAATAAAATGAGAGGTACTAATTTATAACTTTGTATAGTAGAATGAAATAATGTAAGTGTTTTATGCTTTAAGTTGGTAATATTTGTATTTCTACCATATGCACAATTATTTTTTATGACAAGAAAGAGAACAACTTGGAATTGGTACAAGAAAACAATAAAAATATAGCCACACAAGTGGATTAAAAAGTTTTGCAAGAAAGCAAAAAGAAATAGTAAGTTTATGATTTTAAAATTATTCCAATGAATGAATTTTTTGTGCTGTTAAAAGGTAAATATGCAAATTTACAGTTATTATTCTGTTTTAATAGTTTTGATAGTTTCAATACATGATATTAAACTTATCAAAAGTTTTGAACTTAGTTGACACGAATGATATGTATGAAAAAGTTATTGTTTATGTCTATTTAGGTAAAAATACAAATTTGTTGTTATTGTTCTATTTAAATAGTTTGGTTAGCTTCAATACTTGATATTAAACTTGTCCGATTGATTGAACTTGGTTTTTTACGATTGATATAGCTGAAAAGTTATCGTTTATGTCTAATTTGGACTATTTTTGCCTTGAAAAGGCAAAATTACAAATTAAACTTTTGGATGGCTTTCAATAGTTTGCATGGTTTAAATCCATGATATTAAACTTGTCCAAATAATTGAATTTGGTTGCCATGATCGATATGTATGAAAGGCCAAAATGCTTTTATTGTTTGCATCTATTTAAAACTATTGTGTTGTGAAGGGGCCAAAATATAAATACATGATATTAAAATTATTCGAAATTTTTGAACTTGATTGATAGGTATGATATGCATGAATAAGTTGTGGTTGATATGTATCCTATGTTTTTGTATAGGAGATTGAGATGGGTGGTAAAATTGGATGTGTGAAACTTTTTGGCTTAACACGCACAAAAAAAGATGGATCTTATATGAATGTCAAAACACAAAAAATTGTGATAATTTGTAACATCCATTTTAACAGAAAGTAAATATTTACTCTTTTTAACATATTATCAATAAATCATTAAACTTGATAGTTGTATATGACTAATTTACAAGAGAAAACGAAAGCGAAAATGGCTGCTGAGATTGAAGTAGCATCTGATGGTTCTCTCAACATGTAAGAATTGGAAAATCGAATATTCGTAGAAGTTGCTATAAAAGAAAGGCATGGATAGGTCCGAGGCATTGAATTAGGTCCAACACCATCTACTTACTATAGACGTAGCTCTCAGCGATTTATTTTTCAGCAAGTCAGTCTTCGCGAGACATTTTGATATTTAGAAAGGAGTTACAAACTATGCAATAACATTTCCAGCAATTGGAAGCAGAAAGAGAATAGGAGCGTGCCAAAATTAAGGAAAAACGTGCTAGAATGGAGCAAGAGCATGCAAAATTTCAACAGTTGCATGATCGATTTGATCATCTTATGAATTTTGTGCAATAATAATTTCCAGGAACTGATCTCGATGGTCCACCAACTCGGGTATTATATTCAGTAAATATTTACATTTTTTAATATAAAAAAAGCTTACAATAAAGTGTTAAAAATTATATGTTATTATTTAGTAGGTTCTTAAGCACACTAGTGACCAAGGTGGAAAAATTTCTTCATCAATTGGCAACCTTCAAAATCTATGCAGTCATCAATTTCATACATTTTAATTTGTATTTTGTAAATGTATTAAAAAAATTTGAATGTTATTATACTAATTATTAAATTTTGTGTTAATTAGATGCATATTTGAACATGAATTAAGTTTATATTAATTTCAGTTTCTTAATTTAAGCTCGTTTATAAAAATAATAAATAGTAACAAAAATTTTTTATTTAAAAAAAAACATTTCTTAATTTTGTGGCATTTGCATTCAAAAATATACCTAAATGAATAATTTAGTAACGTTTGTCCATAAAACACTACTAAAAGTAGTGACGCTTTTACTAGAAAATGCACTAAATTAGTGGTATTATTTTGATATAAATGCCACCAAAGTAACGATATTTTTATGATAAAAATGCCTCTAAATTAGAGGCGTCTCTAAGATAAAAATACCACTAATTTAGATACAAACGCTGCTAATATAGCGACATTTTCTATATACAAAAGTCATTATATTAGCGGCGTTTTCTAGATTCAAACACCGCTAATATAGCAGCATTTTTCAAATACAAACGTCATTATTTTCTACGACGCGTGTATAACCAATACTCTTACTGACATTTTTCACAAATATCGTAAATCTTTTAGTGACATTTATAAATATCGCTAAATTATCATTAAAAACCTAAACCCCTATAATGAAATGAATTGAATGCTTCTACAACCTTTGACTTCAATATATTATTCACACACCTTTTCGCACCTATTAATTAATAACAATAAATGGTTCACCATAAAAGCAAGATGATGCAATTAATTAAAGTTTAATGGATAAACCTAGTAATTGAATTATTCTTTTAAATAAAACTATCATTATGAAGGTTAATAATAATAATAATAATAATAATAATAATAATAATAATAATAATAATAATGAAATTTTCGCAAAAATAGTGTTAACTCCATATTTTTTTTATAGAAAAGGAAATTGCATTTCCAGTGAAATAAATGATTGGATTACAAAATAAGAAAGTTTATTTTATAAATATAGGAAAACAGAAATAATCACAATACACTTAATCAATTCTTTTCGAGCAAAGAAAATATAAAAAATAAAAAATGGGAGATTCGTTAATGATAGCAAAACCCTAGGTTTCTTTTACCACATCCACATCTTCTACCTTCTCCACCATGTCTTCCATGTAGTGCTCGTCCTTCACGCTATGGGGCCATAAATATTGCCCTATCTTTCAGTGGAGGATCATATTGAGTGACCTTACTCAAGCATTTATAAGCATCCAATAAAGAAAAAGCTTTGCCTGCTAACATCTGAATACTCACACTAGCGTATTATTTTCTCAATCCTACTAAGAAAAACACTACAGTTAGAGCCTTTTATTGTTCCTAGTTTATCTTTAGATCAGTAGACAAAGGCATGAGTTCATTAAACTTATCATATACCTCATTGAACAAAGTAAAATATTCTCTTAGGCTCTTATTAGGCTGCTCCATTATAGTTTTTGCCCTGGTAACATTTGAGATCCTCTACCAATTATCAAAATTTGCATAAATAATTTTTAAAACATCTCAAAGTTCTTTACTTATAAAGTACTGATTGAACATCACCTAGACTCGTTGTTTCATCGAGTTGAATAATTGTCCAAGTACTTGATTGCCCTCCTGCTCCTAAGATGCATACTCTAAGCTTTTCTTTGCTGGCAACTCACTTGTTAGAAGTCGAGCCTTTCTAAGACCTCACAAGGTCACCAAAACAATTTTGTCCCATGATAAATAGTTGGAGCTATCAAGTTTTCTCATCTGACAATTGTGAGCCCATGATAAACTCTTAAGTTATCACCTTTGATGCAATTGCCTTTTTCTTTGCCATGGCCACATAACCTTCTTCCTCTAAAATATAAATGGTAATCCTTTAATCGAATAGCACAACCCTTAATCAACAATTGTGAGCTTTGTCTCCAGTTATGTATCTATACTCTACACCAAAAGGAACTTGTCTCCCTTAATCTATCATTCACAAAGAGGTTGCAACCCCTTCTTCTTGTCACCTTTGAGAATAAAATGACGACCCTCTTTTAACTAATAAGGGATTACTAAATGGGAAGAAAAAGTTTTAAGCACACAGCTTTAGGGCTCTAGGATCAAAGTCTATAGTAGTGATGGCTTAGGTGATGACGTAGAGGTTGTTATAAAAGGTTTTAGAGAAAGAGAAAGAGAGAAAGAGAGAGAAAGGGGTGGTAGTGGCTAAGGTTGAGCAACTGGCTCTAATACCATGTTAGAATTAAGGTTTTAGAGAATGACTTACTAATCTCTTGGATTAGCCTTTCATTATGTAGACAATACTAAAAAAGAGAATCAGTTACAAATTACACATTAATACTCCAAATTAATCACTTTTAAATTGTCTTTCATGGAATATTCTTATAAGATTCCAACTCACACACAAGCATATACTAACATGACTCATTCCAACATAATTATTAGGCAATCTAACAAAAGACTATTGAGTTGTAGGATTTGTAACTTCATACTGAACCAAATTATCACCACTTCTACAACTATAATCTATTCAACCAACTGTATTACACCACGAAACACTAATCCATCTCCTTCAAACACAAAAGTAATGGAAGAGCTAAAATAACCCTTTTAACACATCAACCTAATAGCCTTCTAAGTTTGTTAAGAGTCAACTAACTCATTACATCCATAATACTAGGTAATAGAACGCATTAATATGTTTTAACCAAAAAAACAAATAAAAAATTTACCCATAAGCTAAATCAATTACAATTTCTTGATTAAATTGAATAAATAGGTGTGAGGTTTGATCTATACAGTGTAATCAATCAGCTTTCAGTGTTGAGTTTTAAGAACTGAACCAACCAAAATAATTGAAATTTAATATTTTATATTATAATTAATTTAGTTTTTTCAATTACCCATGTACACTTAGACTTGTTTTTACCAAACTTTAAAATCTAAATCCCTTATTTTTTATCTTTACGACTAAGACCCTTGCACCTTCTATCTCTCTTTCTATTATTGTCGACATTGCCCGTTACCCTATTTGATTTGATACAGCATGCCTCAATCGACAACCATACCTAACTTCACTTTTATTTTTCCTCTCTTTTTTCATAGCCCTACCAAAAACTAGACATTTCTTCCATTTGTGTGATTTGAAATATCAAAGCTTCATTCCCTAACACCAAACCTCACAATCATTTTTTTTTTCCTCTTAGAGGTAAGATTTGTTGCCATCCTCCTTCTTTGTATGCAATCTTTGTGGTGGTTGCTTTGGAATCTAAAAAAACTAAACTTAGATGTTAGAGTTTGATATTTAAAGCATATTATATATGCAACCCCATATCATGGAAAAGTAATAGTTAAAAGTTCAAAATACATAATAACCAAGAAGTTAAATGGTGGTGGCTGATGTTGTAAGATACTATGTTTTATTTTCTTCTTTTTTAAACAAACAAAGCCATAATAACCATAAACAAAGGAAAAAAAAAATCAAAGCCATTGTTGATTCTTTTCCTTACAAATCTAATATTCTACCTTTCAACACCTTGAATTTTTAGAAAATGAAGGAAAGACACAAACACTCTACCACTCTTTTAAATGACAATGTTGCTTGTTTCTCCTTCTTTTGTTTTCTACTCAAGGTCTTCTCTTCTCTTTTTTTTTTTCAACCATTTCATTTTTGTTATAAAAAACTCATCTTTATTGCATTAATTGAAAAAATGCTCTAGCAATTGAATGTATTTCATGTTTACTTGGTGTAAATGCTCTAAAATATGAAAAAAGTGAACTTGGATATTAGAGTTTTCAATGCTAGTCATTAGATATACTCCTATGATGTTCATCATGTTATACAGTTTGACTGTTTTTATACATTTATTTATGTCATTTTATTTACCACTATGCTTGATTTACATGAGCTTTCACCTATGTTCTTATCATTTGAATTTCATATGTTAAGATGAAATATTGAAAAAAGCTTATGGAATGCAATATTGAAAATATTGAAAAAAGATTTTCAATTGTTTGTCTAATGATGCTGACTATTTTCAATTTTGTGTATTAAAATGCATCCTTATTGATTTATTTACTTTTTTTCCAACCATTATTTTGAGTGTACAAGTATTTCAAATTGATTAATAATTAATTCTACTTGGAACCTACACATAGGTATCTTTAAGGAATTAAACTATACAAAAACTATGCATTTTGCATGTATACAAAATAGCTTATTTTATGTCCCTTTCATATAATTATTATGCTAGTTATAGTACATATTTTGCTTTAATTTTACAATAGATTTGGTTTGGTTTGTTCATTTTCTTGTGTTTTTATATAATTGAACTTTTTATCTATTTTTTTTTCTTAAAGATGTCAAATGCAATGAGAGATACAAACACTACACAAGCTGATACTCAACCAATCCTTCAAGTAAACACACATGGAGTAAAAAATGAAGTTGCAAGAACTCAAACAAAAAAGAAATGACCTAACTTATTGTCAAAGGTATAGGACCACTTCACCAATTTTACCAATGACAATGGTGAACTCAAAGCTAGATGTAATTATTGCGATAGGGAGTTTTATGCTCATTTAAAAAAAATATATCTATATTAAAGAATCAAATAGGTGTAGACACCTAATTTTGACCAAGCAAATTCCAGCCAATATAAGGCTTTCAAAGTCCGACTTAGTTCAAATCTAATGTTTCTTTAATTTTGACAAGTTTTCAAAATCAATTTAGGATCAATTTGACCCAAAATATCCCAAGATCAAGCTTGGTTAAACTTAGTCAAACAAAGTCAAACATGGTTAAAATCAATCAAAATTAGTCAAGTCGGATTAAACTTGGGTTAATTTTTAAAATCTATAACAAAATGGGACTAATAGGGCTTACGATTGATTATTTTATTTTAAAGCACTGAAAACCTTGATTGCACTTTAAGGTGGATAAAATTACTGAAATACCTTTTAGGGGTATTTTTGTAATTTGATGTTTTTAAAGTTGGATCTTCATAAAAACTTCCATATCACATTTAAATATTACGTTATGATTTTTGCTACATCAGAAACCCTAAACACACTCTAAAAAATGTGAAATTACCAAAATACCCCAAAATACCCTTAGAGTATTTTTGTAATTTGACTTTCTCGAGATCGATTTTTTGTGAAACACTCAAGATCATGGTTTTACATTATTCCATGATTTTTGGTGCATTAAAAACCTTGATTGCACCTCGAAAGGTATAAAATTACAAAAATACCCTTTGAGATATTTTCGTAATTTGACCTTCTTGAGGTTGGTTTTTCATGAAACACTCTAGATCACGTTTTCATATTATTTGATGATTTTTGGTGTACTAAAAATTTGATTGCACCTTGAAATGTGTGAAATTACTAAAATACCCTTAAGGGATAATTTCATAATTTGACATTTTCGAGGTTGATTTTTCATGAAAACTTTTAGATCCTAATTTCATGTTGTTTTAGGATTTTTTATGCTTTAAAATCATAAAAATGAAGAAGGGATTATGGTTCTCTAAGAAAAGTGCATAAAAGGTTAAAACTTTCTACAAAGGGTAAATTGGTTTTCTCACATTGGTTTCAATAGCATTAAAAATGCAATCTTTGGCCATAAACATTTTAGGATGTGGGATGATCTTGAGAGTTTGAATCCAATGATGAAAGGTGGCTCCTTGCAAAGTAAACATGGGAGAAAAGATAGCCACTAGATGAATATTTGATCAAGGGCTATTATTCACTTGCATGGGATATTTTTTCTCACCATTTGAGAGCTAAGAGAGAGAGGTGGCTACTGGAAAATTGAAGTGAAAAGGAGGAGGAAAGGAAAAAAAATAAAAAAATTTTAGATAGTTTTTTTGGAGGTATAATTCCTACTATCTCATTGTTGCATTTCATACCTTTTCATATCATTTTGATATTGTTTTTATCTCTTAATTTTTTTATTTTTCTTGAGAAGGAAACTTCCTCCATAGTTGTTATTCTCCATAACTCCAAGCTTGATCTAAAATTTCAACCAACTAATCAATAGTTTGTGTTGAAAACAAATTGGATCAAGAAATAGAAAAATTCCACCATTAAATCCTTTCTAAATGTGATGGCAGATGTTGTTAATTCCTTACTTGATTGCATGAGCTTTTCATTTGCTCTTCAAGTTTTCTATGTGTTTGATAAAATTCTCAATGAATAAAAATGTTAGATTAGTAGACTTTTTGGTGATTTTATGTTGTTTGCATGTGTTTTAATTCAAAACAAAAAAATGGCGGAACATTTTGTACACACACCATTTTGTCCAAAAATTTCTCAAAAATTGAAATAGGCTTTTGATTCTAAATTGGGCCTTATTGGAAGCCTTGGGCTCAATGAATAATAGCCCAAAAATTTTTAATGTTAATTTTAATTTGATTTTGTTTTTATCTAATTTAGTCAAAAGTTACAAAAAAAAAATAGTTAGGAAACCAAAATCTTACTAACATTTTAGAAGATGTTTTTGAAAATAAATTGTTTTTATAAAAGATAGAAATGTGAATCTCCAATGATAGAATTACAAAAGATGTTGTAAATAACCATCTTTATGTAAATTCCTATGTGAGAAAATCTTTTCTAAATTTTACCAATATATTGGGGAATTTAGATAACACTTTTTGATATCAAGGTTCTAAATCCCGTTTGTTATCAATGAATATGATGATGGAGCCTCTTTAGAATGGGACACTAGTCTCCATGAATACTCCTAGTGTGAGAAAATTATCTTAAATTGCTACCAAACTATTTGAGTAATTTTAAGATTAATTTCCAATAATTAAATTATTTGGTAAAATTATAAAAATGTTTTAAGGGTCGAATAACTTAAAATCAAACAGCTACCTTCTTTTAGATAGATATTGTGAGGGTGTTATAACCTTCATCACGCATAACTACACCTTTAAACCTAAAATCTAGTTTATAGACTAAAATCTATCATTTAAAGATATCCAAATAAAGTTTGAGACTTTTTTTAACGTGTGATAGATTCAGTTAGGTGGCCAATCGCATCTAAACAAAAAAGATTTGTGGTGACTCCTATGTCTATATCTAGTGATAGGTCCATGAATCTATATGTTATTACAGTTTGGCAACTCCACTAGGAATATTGAAAGTCAAGCCAATAAATTATTTCTTGTTATCCAAGCCTAACTTAATAAATTTAAGAAATTTTCTCCTTGTTTGTATTTTGTTTATTTATTTACTTTTTTTATATCTATCAATCATTTACATAAGCATAACATGAGCTCTACACTCGAGCTCTATCCTTTAAGAGGGAATAAAGTACCTATACCTTCGTGAGATTTCATGTCACCAAATTAACGAAATATTCCTACTTAAATTGAACCCTTTCTGCTTGTAGCATGTAATGGGAGAGGATTGAGATGCCTTACTAGTTTATAATAGACAATAATTCAAGGAACAATTTAGGAACCCTTAAACTATCAAACCTTTGAATCTAGCATGTAAATAAACCCTAAGGGTCTTAAAAGTAAGTTAAAGCCATGCTTTCCCTTATGTTAAAA
Organism: Durio zibethinus; assembly: GCF_002303985.1. The sequence continues at coordinate 14,226,101 of NW_019167838.1, forward strand.
AATTCTAAATAGGACATATGATGGGATATTTATTCTATTGTAAATTTATAAATTGTCCTTTTGTATATGCTATTCGTACACCAACCTTTTATGTTGTTCTCTATATATATTATGTTGTTCTTTGTATATATATTATGTTTTTACTAACCCTTTTGTTTTATTATGCATGCATTCACATCATTAGATTTATCATAAGGAGTAATTGCCATAAAACAATTTTAACAAGAAGAATCTTAGTTACATCCATGAAGAGCCTAAAAACGTCATTTACTAGCCTAAAAAGAGAGTTTAAAGAGTTGAAACTTACAAAAAAAAGGCTAAAAAGGGAAGCTCAAGCACTCAAACAAGAAAAGGATGAATGGAAGAGTTTGTTCACTGACCTTAACACAACATGGTCATCCACCACTCGAGAGCTAGCCTAACTTTTGAAAGAAAATGAACAGTTACAAGCAAAGCTACAAGAAAGGGATGAAGCACTCTCTAAGGCACAAAGGCACTTCCAAATACTAAATGGGATTGTGGTTGAAATTGAAACATAGATGAGGGTTGTGAATAAAAATGTGTGCAAATAAATGAAGCATATGTGAGAAAGCATGATCAATTGGAGTCTTTACTTATGCAAATCACTATGGCTACTTATAGAGCCAAGGACATGGTAGAAAAGGTTGAAAAATGGAAGATAAAAATGCCTCTAGTGGGAGCACATGGCAAAGAATTGCTATATTTCCTTAATGAAATACAAAGCCAATATCGACAAATTAGGGATTTCTTTTCTCAATAAATTCTAGACTTTTCGTGGATGTAATATTGGATTTGGTTAGAAATAACTTTTAATTCAATTAAGATTTTCTTTGTTAACAATTGTTATATGGTAAATTCTCCTTAATGTATTCATGCATTTTTGCATTCATTCCTACGCATAATTGAATGGTTTCATGAATGTCATTCTAAATATATACCCTAATTATAGGGAATCAAGGTTTAAGGATAAATCAACCAACTCACCACCAGTATAACACCTAAGCTCAAGCCAGAATAATGGAGCATGAGAACATGAATCGATTTGAAAAAATAGAGAAAGCCTAAAAAGAGTTCAATGGGGAGTTGAGAAAAATTTTAGAAACATTGAGCAAGCTAAACAAAAGGAAGACTATAGAAGAAGATGCTAGACCTAAAGACCATCCATTGCAAGATGTTGTTGAACATTTGTATCCTCTTGGTTATGACCCACATCAGGCCCAGTCTATTCAAGGCACTTCATTGCAACAGTTCATGTTCCTTATAAGGTATACTTACCTAAGAATGCCATTATTACCAATTCAAGGGCAATATCAAAGTTTTGCTAATTTTACCTTCACTAAAAAAACACTAGAGCCAGTCTTAGTCCCTAATTTAGATGACCCATAGAAGTTAAGAGTAGTTGAAAATTTAAAAAACTCAATAATTGAATAAAAGATAAACTTTTTGGAAAAAAAACTATGGCCAGTCGAATGGATAGACTTTTATGGCTCCATGAATTCTATTGGGCTTTGCTTGATTCCAGATGCTGTGATTCCTCCATAATCCAAGATGCTTAAGTTTGAAAAGTGTGATGGTACAAAATGTCCTATCACACATGTTACCATGTATTGTCAAAAAATGGTCGTCTACATTAGTGATAAGAAATTGTTGATGCATGTGTTCCAAGATAGCCTCACAGGTTCAATTGCAAGGTTGTATATCTAGCTAGACAAAACCTACATCCACTATTGGGAGGAGCTTGCCTGAGCATTTATTAATCAATACCACCACATTATTGACTTGGCTCTCGATCACCTTTCTTTGTAAAACATAGAGAAGAAGTCAACAAAATCTTTCAAAGAGTATGCCCAATGGTAAGGGATATGGTTTCTCAAGTTCAATATTTTTTTCTTGAGAAAAAAATAATTATTTTGTTCGTAAACACCCTGAAGGTACCTTTTTATGAAAAGATGATAGGGGACGCAATAAAGAATTTTGCTGATATGATGATCTCAAGCAGGATCATTGAAAATGTCATTAAGAGTGGACAGCTTGAGAATAATGCATAAGTCCCTTACTAGCCTCATTACATAACCATAAACAATATATTTTTAAGTCCTTATCAATCAACCTTTCAAGCACCTACATATAGGCCTAGTCTTGTCACTACATCAATTTAAAGTCTAACAATCAAGCAAGTGTTTTTTAAAAGATCTATGAATAACCAAGAGAGAGCTTGTATTGATCCTATCCCCATAACATATATTGAGCTATTCTTAGAATTGGTCAAGAACAACTTGGTATCTTTAATTCTTTTAGAACTATTGAAGCCACCTTATCCCAAATGATATGATGTTAATGCCACATATGATTACCATAATGGGAATATGGGTCACTTTATAAAGACTTGCCCTATTTTTTAGCATAAAGTGCAAAGTTTGATCCAAGTAGGCTTAGTGAACTTCAACGAATTAAGGAAACTAATGTCAATAAAGACCTTTTACCTAGTCACCCAGGGGCATAGTTTTGGGAAGGATACGAGAAGGTTGATCGAAACTGCTTGTCATTTTAGGATTTTTTTAGAATATGAATCTTTTTTATGTACTTGGATTTCATTTTATTTTTCATCATTTTAATAAAAGTGGCAGATATGATGCATTTTCATGATATTTCCTCTTTTATGTGAATCATCATTATATGCTTTTACTTTTTTCACATATTTTCCTATATCCATTTCCAGATTTCAAATAATGAATGTTTAAATAATCATGATAATAATTTAAGATGTGATTTTGAAAACATCATTCATGATTATATGATTGATAAATCAAGATTGTTAATTCATTAAGATCGCTGAATAAAAGAAGACAAAACTAGTAAAGAATTTTGCTTATTGCAAAGAAAAATGTGATGCAGTGTATGATATTTGCAATGGTTTATTCACAAGTTTGCTCTTGTCAATACATATTCTTCATTGAGAGTATTCATATTTAAAATGAGAAATGGTGATCTTTCTTTTACATGTCACAAAAAGAGTAAAATTATCCTTTGCCTCATTTAAGCCTGTTAAAATTTTCTTTCAAGGAACCCTAACCAAGGATCACCCCCGCATTGGGGGCAAAGTTTGAGAAGCCTAAAGATCCTTAATGATTTCAGGGGTAAAACCCTTTGTGCCAGATATTTCTTAAAAAGTGATTGTAGACATCGAATTTTGTTTGAAACATTTTAGCATAGTTAATCCAGTCCCATTTAGAGACTAATTACAAGCTTAAACAAAGTCCATTAGAAACCCATAATAAGACCCACTTTAAGAGCCTATAAAATGCATCGATATTTAGCCCTATAATAAACAAAAAAAAAAGACTCATATAGTTACTGTCAAACTCTTTCGCATGGGATTTATATGGAGGCTACCTTTTCACATGAATGCATAAGGAGTGACGAATAAATGAAGCAAGTAAGCTTCAAAGTCAACTCTAGTCAAATTCGGTCAAACTTAGTCAATAGGGTTAAAATCAATCAAGCAAAGCCAAAATTACACAAGACTTTATCAAAATTGATTGAAACTGAGACAATTTTCAAAATTCATAACCTAACTAGAATCATTGTAGTTTAAAATTAAAATTAGTGATTTTTTAAAGCACTAAAATTTTTTATTGCATTTAAAAAAATACAAAATTATCAAAATGCCCTTTAGGAGTATTTTTGTAATTCAACCTTCTCGAGATCGAATTTTCATAAAAAATTTCTAGATTATAGTTGCATTTTTTTATTGATTTTTTATGCATTAAAAACCTAAATCACACCTTGGGAGTGTGAAATTACCAAAATGCCTTCTGAGGGTATTTTTGTAATTTATCCTTCCCAAGGTTGGATTTTCACTAAACTTTCTAGATCTTAATGTCATAATATTTGATAATTTTTGGTACATTTGAAATCATAGCAGTACCCCAAGAAGTGTGAAATTATCAAATTACCCTTGGGGGTATTTTTGTGATTTGGCCTTACTGAGCTTGAATCTTCACAAAAATTTTCATATTTGAATTTTATAATATTTCATGATTTGTGGTGCTTTAAAATCCTAAAAATCAGCATGCAAACATTGATTTCTAAGAAAATAACATAAATACCAAAAACTTTATACTAAAGGTAAAATAGTATTTTCATTTGGTTTGAGAGCTATAAAAATATAATCTTTGCAGTGAATATTGTGGACTAGTAGATCTCATATTGAATCTTGATCTAATGGCCAAAGATTGCTCCTTAAAAAAAAAAAAAAACTTTGGCCTTTAGATGAGATTTGGTCCAATGACCTATATTCAATCTTTAAAAGATATTTTAGGGACTTTCTTCTAAAGAAAAAAAAAAAGAAGGAAAGAGGGAGGGTGAATTTAGTTTTGGAAAGGAAAAAAAAAGAGATCTTTGGTTAAAAAAAAAAGAGCTTTTTAAGAAAATAGGGTGGATGGTATAAATAGTGGATGAGGTACTTGGTAGTTTAAGGGGGAGCAAAGAAAAGAGTTGGAAAAAGAGAAGAGGAAAAAAGAAAAGGATAAAAAGTGGGAGTTGATAAAAAAACAAAAAAAAAAGAGCTGAAAGAAAACAAAGGAAAAGAGAATAGGAAAAAAAGAATAAAGCTGAAAGCGAAGAATGAAAGAAGGAACGAAGAAGGGTTAGAACTGAAAAAAAAAAAGGTAAAGAAAATAGGATACCGAAATACTTACGAAAATGAAAAAGATGTCCTTGTTGAAACTTGAAAAGTGGTAAGGCTTTTACCTTTAACATACATTTTCCATGCTTATTTCTAGACTATAGTTCCTAGGTTGTCTTTTTCCTTTTTGGTGGTTTCACAAGCTGGTAATTTACATGAGCCCTAAAGTTCTTATCTTTCCATGTTGTTTTGAGGCCTTACTTGCTTATGAGATGTGTTGATTGGAGCTTGAAGCTCTATTCTATGTGGTTTTGTCAAAAAACCTCGAGGCTTCATATTATTTCCTGACCTTATCTTATTGGTTTAAGAAAATTTGAAGCTTTAAATATTTCATGGTTTCCAACTTCTTTCCCTAACACGCAGGCCTATTATTGAGGGTTGGAAATGTATTATATTATAAATAGCTTTTTTGCATTTACTTGGCTGATTAACCACTCGTAGAAACCATAATTCCATCATCTTAATGTTTGTTACTTTATTTTATATACATAGTTTGTTTGAAAAAATCAACTTTAATCCTTCCTTGTTTCTATGTGGGGGGGCGTTGCCCATGTTTCAAGTTATATGACTTTCTCCTATTTTGATTCTCTTATTTTGATTGTTCCATGTTTTTCTTCCCCTGTGTATATGGGTTATTGGCATGAAAGATCAAAGCTCCCTCCTTTCATAACATTATAGGACTAATGGTACTATTTGTTTGTGACAAAGAGAGCTAAAGTGTAGATGTTCATTAGTTTTCTTTACTAGATTTAAAAAAAAAAAAAACCCAAGAACTTCGATTATGAGTTTCCATGGGGCTTAGTTCTTCAACTAGGGTATAAATTTTTTGAACTATAATAAAAATGACATTTTTTTAGAAAAACAACTTGACGCCTTTTCAAAATATGGGTGAAGGGAAGCTAAAACTATTTTGAAAATAGAATGAAATGTTACTGGGTAAGCTTAGCATTCCAACTATTTTTTTTTTATGTCCATGAAGAATCTTAGGATTGACTTTTAAATCTTTAGGTTCCACAATCACAAAAAAGGAATTTTTTATTTTTCTTATAAAAACCCAAAAACTCTTCAAAGCAAATATGGAAAGTAAAGGAGAAGGAATAAGACAAAAGGCAAAAGGAAAGAAAAGAAGGGATTGAGTTTTTAAGGAGAAAGACGAAAATCTCTAAGAAAAAAAAAGACAATAAAAAAAGAGGGGTATAATGGAGCTAAGGAAACTAGAATAAGAAATTTGGAAAAAAAAAAAGTGGAAAGTTGACAAAAGAAGGGAAGGTAACAGCTTGTAGAAACATTTTGTAGAGAAAGGTTTAAGAAAAGATGAGGCTTAAAGAAAATGATGAAAAGGTTTTTAGGGTAAGTCAAAGTATGTTTTCTTTCATAACTCCCCCATACCTGCTGCTTTGCTTATTAAAAAAAGTTGCATTAATTTTTTACATTTTTTTTTTTTTTGCTTGGAGCTTCAACTTGAGCTACTTTTTTAGGCAATCTCGGGTTAAACACTTTCATAAAACTTTTCCCACTTATTTTTTTAATTTATTTCCCTAGCTTAGTATCTTTTTCCTTTTTTATTATCCATGAATAGCTTCTTATCCAAAATAAAAAAAAAATACAAAAAATCATAAAGAACCTAATGGTTTTTGTAGCCGCAACAAAGAGTTTTTAAACCAAATTTCATCCCTATGCGCTCACCATTTTATTTTTTTGGTTATTTTTGTTGTTCCTGTATGTGACCTATTAATTTCATTAATGGCCTTCATGTCTACCATTTTTGCTTCTTCACGTAACCTGTTACTTTCATAGATGGTCTTCAAGTGCACTATTTCTTTGTTTGCATGTGGTCTGTTGTTTTCATAAATAATAGTACTCGTAGCACACATTGTATATTGTTGCATTGGGTTTTAGGAGATTTCAAGTTCACTATATATCTATTGTTTTCACATGGGCAGTAGGTCAGCTTCAAAATTTGCTTGCTCTCCATAAGGCTTGTCTTCGTGCATGACTTATCATTCAAAGCTAGACGTATTTCTTTTATATTGTTTAAGTTTTATTGCAATTCAAATTTCATGTCTTTTTTTTCTTCTTGTGAGTGGATTTTATACTAACCTTAATTCCTTATGCAGTTTAAAATGTCATATTCCACTTTACTTTTAGAGTAATTAATTATTTTCTTTTTTTTTTCTTTTTTTTATGCATTTTAGATTTATGCAAAATAAAATAATGATATGAATGAAAGTATTCGAGAATGATATTTTACAAAAATTCGAGTAGCAATTCTCTAAAATTTATAGGTGAGGATATTTTTTTAAAAAAATATTACGAAAGTAATGGACTATTTAGGAAAATATTCAATACAAAAAAAAGTTTCATTTATTTATTTTTCTAAAATTTTGATCAATGTTAGTAATGATATATAATGACTCTTTTAGTAATGAAATTGATATAATTAACTATTTTCTAAGAATTAGAGATTAAAAAATAGAATTAAAATAAATTAAATGAGAAAGAAAAAAGTAAATGAAAATTTCGATGATGGGACTTCAAAAAATCTAAATAGTGATTTTTAAGAATTCTCTAAGTAAGAAAAGTCTTTTAAAAATTGTCAAAGTATTGAAATATTTAGAAGTTTTTTTCAATACAAAAAATTACCATTATATAATTATTTTCTTTAATTTGAACAGTTTTCTTAATAAATAAAAGTGTGTTTTTTTAGGAAATAAATTTATTTGTAGATAATTATATTATTACATGACCTTCAATAATTTTTATAAAAACAAACAAAAAATCTCCCAGGATGAGATCCTAAAAAAATTCGAGTAGTGATTTTTTAGGATTCTTTAGGTAAGAAAATCTAACTAAATTGCTACCAATGCATTGGAGTATTTAGATTAATTTTTTATAAAGATTTCTTTTTTTTTATATATGGCATAGAAATGAGTTTTAAAAAATAGTATTTGTTTTAAAATTATTGATATTATATTTTATGTTTTTTAAAATATAAATACTGAAAATAAATATGAACCATCAATGATAGGATTTTTAAGAATTTTGAGTAGAAATTCTTAAAGACTCCTTAGGTGAGATGGTTCATTTTAATATTACCAGAGTATTGGAATATTTTTAGGAATTTTCAATGTGTATCGTTCTTATTTTTTTTTTCAAGCATATTAAAAAATAAAAATATGTTTTTAAAGAAAATTAAAGAAATTAATTTTTTAAATACCAAAATTAAGACTATTTTAGTCAATATTAAATGATAACACATAATTAATTGGTACCATTTTAAACGGGCATTGTAAGGATGCTAATCCTTCCTACACATAATCAACTCCCAAACCCAAACTGTTTTTGCAAACCTAAAAATTATCTTTTTAATAATTTTTTTTTAGTTTTAAAATTTTACTAAGAAAGTAAGTTTACATAGGTGGTCAAGCACATCTAGCCAAAAAAGATTGGTGGTGACTCTATCTTTTGTTTTCAAATTCATCTAAAGGTCCCCAAAACCATTACAACAATGATGAAAAGTGCAAAAAAGGAAGCAAAAAAAGAAAGGGGAAAGAATGCAAAAAATGAAAAGAAGAAGAGATTGATGGGGCAAAATGTCAAGGTGCTCTACATGAAAAGAAATGATTCTTGGTTTGATTACCTTTCAAATGCATTTTGGCCTATTTTATCCATTTTTTTTATAACCCCTTACCCTTCAAAGTCCATTTTGATTAAATGTGAACATTCAAATTAGAGAATCATGAATTGAACTAAGGTAGACTTTCTTTAGGATTGTTTGGGATTTTGATGTCATTAAGGGATCAAGGTAAAAAGAAATGAAAAGAAAAAAATAAAGACAAGATGTTTGCAAAAAAAAAAAAAAAGCAAAATCAAAATGAAAAAAAAAGCAAAAAAAAAAAAAAAAAAAAAGAAAGATTTCAACTAAAAACCCAAAATGCCAATTTAAATAAAAATAGAGACTTAGGAAATAGCTATATTTGAGGATCCTCGGGATAAGGATAACATTTGGCTCAAAGATCAAGAATATCAATGGAATATGTTTTTGAGAAAGAATTCAAAGTTAGAGTTCAAAATTGTCTAAACGACCATTATTTTGGATGTTGATATCCCATTTAAACAATCAAAATATTTTGCTTTTGTTCATTCATGATCTGTTCTTGACCAAATTTCCTTTCGAAGTGTGTATCCCTTAAATGAATTGAGGAAATGCATCATATTTGTCATGAATTAGAATGATGATAAATAAGTGTGATAATGTTCATAATAGATTCTTCCATTCTTTTGAAAGAAATCCAAGATGATAGAAGTGAAAAAACCTAAGAAAATGATGGCAAATGAGATGACCTAGTGTTGAATACAATACTAAATTTATCAACATAACCTGTGAGTTGTGACTAGATCAAGAAAATGACATGGATTAATTGATGAAATGCTGGAATTTGTAATGGATCATTAGTGTTGAAAAGCTAAGAAGGAATATATGAGATAGTGGACTCTTGAGAACCTTGTTACCAAAATTGGAATTTCATGGCATTGATTTAGTGACATCTACATTACATATATTGTGTTTACATTGCACATATATAATTTGATGAATATTTAAATCCTTGATAATTGCATTTGCATCATGTAGAGAGCATTTAAATCATAGTATGACATTTGTATTATTATTTAAGACATGCATTTGAGAATTTGGATTGTTGCATTTGCATCATTTAGAAGGCACTTACATCATTATCATAACATTTATCGCATACAAGAATTTGATTTTTGTGGGAGAAAATTTTTTACTTTCGAATCCTCGAATGAGGAAGATCTTTCATGATGAGATTTTTGGGATAAGGAAAACTTTTTAATTTTTTAAGGTTATAGAGCCTTTGTTTAAAGGAATCTTTTTCAAAAATAATCACAATTTATAAGACTTTTGGGCATAATCACTAAAATTTGTTGAATGAGAATATTTTAAATTTTAATTGTGAATCTTTAAAATTTTTTTATTGTGAATCTTTGCAATTTTAGATGCAAAACTCTAAAATTTTTTGAAAGAGAATCTTTAAAATGTTGGATGTGAAGCCATAAAGTTTTTGAAAGAGAACCTTTGAATTTAGGTGTGAATCTTTAAAATTTTTTGAATATGAATCTTTGAAGTTTCAGGTGTGAATCATTAACTTTTTTGAATGAAAATCTTTAACTTTTGGATGTGAATCTTTAAAATTTTTGAATAAGAATCTTTGAACTTTTGAGGTGAGCCTTCCATCTTTGATATGAATTCTTGAATTTTTCAAATATGAAACTTTAAATTTTGGATTTAATCACTAACAAAAATATTTTGAATATGAATCTTTGAATCTTGGATGCGAATTATAGTTTCTGAATCTTTACAATGACAAAGTTGAAAATTCTTGCATATTTGAAATTCTTACGAACTTGAAATTCTTACGAATCTTTAAATTTTTGTGAATCTAGAAATTCTTGTAAATCTGAAATTCTTGTGAATCTTAATTCCTACGAACCTAAAATTCTTGCGAATCTTTAAATTCTTATGAATTTGAAAATTATTGCAAATTTAAAATTCATGTGAAACTGAATTTCTTACGAATCTTAATTCTTGCAAATCTAAAATTCTTGCAAATTTGAGTCATTACGAATCTTCCAATCTTGCGAATTTGAAAATCTTGCGAATCTTTCATTCTTGTGAATTTAAGTCTTTGCGAAACTTTTATTCTTATGAATCTGAAAATCTTATGAATTTGAAAATCTTGCAAATCTAAGTCATTGCAAATCTTCCATATGAAAGTCTTGCGAGTCTTTCAAATTTGAAAATCTTGTGAATCTTTTGAATTTGAAAACCTCTATGAAATTTGAAATCTTTATGAATCTGGAACCTTGGAGAATCTTGCAAAATTTACAAATCTTGAAATCTTTCAACTTTTGTTATGGAACCTTGCAAATCTTTTAATTTAATAACAAACCCTTGAATTTCCAAATTGTGAATTTTTAGATTTGAAGCTAAAATTTTAAATTTTGAATTTTCTTGGACCTGAACAAAATGGATGTCTTTTAATCTTTGTACAGCTCCTATTTCACAAAAAATGTATAAAGAGAGACAACTGTAAACACCCCATTTTTTCTAAGAATTTCTTGAAGATTGAAATGGGCTTTCGATTCTAAATTGGGCTCGAGTAAAAGCTTTGGGCCTAATGAATAAAAGCCCAAAATTTTTTAATTTTAATTTGATTTTGCTTTTGTATAATTTAGTCAAAAGTAAAAAAAAAAAAAGGTCAAAATAAAGAAAAAGTCAAGAAACAAAAAAGGAAAAAAACATGAATTGAAATTGACGGATTCGATTTTGAATAACCTTGAAAATTTTTTATCTTAATCTTCATGAAAGTGGAAAGTAATAGAAAATTAAAATCAAATCAAATCAAATCACAAGAAATCCTAGATTATGTTGAATTTTTCCAAATTTAAAGGGATTAAATCACTATAAAAAGACATGAATAGCAAGCACACAGGGGAATTAGATAAAAATCATAGATAGAAAGCAATTAGCAAGCAATACACAAAGCAATTATGCAAACAAAAAAAAAAAAAAGAGAAACAACCTTTCTAGTTTGGATTTCATTTCTGGAATTTGGTTGAGGAAAATTATTCTAGGTTTTTTATTTTCGGAGTCTTAGGAAATTTTGGAGGGGAACAATTTTAGGAAATTTCGATTTTTTGGGATTTTGTTAGAAATTGATTTATGAGTTTTGAATCTAGTTATTGGTTGATTTTGTCTTCTATTTTGGGAAATTTTTGGGATTTTTTTTAATAAGCTGGAATTTTAAGAAAGTTTTGGTTTTTTTAGGAATTTCTTGTTTAAATTTTCAAGTGAAGTTTGGTTTTTTCGGTGGCTTCATGCCCAAAGGATTTCATGGCAAACGAGTTTTGGAAATCTATGGGTTTTTTTAGGAAAGTTTAAACTTTTTGACTACTGGTTAAATTTTTTTACGTTGCAATCTAGATTTGGTAGCCGTTTTCTAGGCTCGTTGAATTTCAAATTGAATGTTTAAAGAGAAGCCAAAGCATTTCAAGCTAGAGAAAGAGAGGAAAAGAGCCATCAGAGGAGCAGCTTGCAGCTTGATTTTTTGGCTTTTATATAGCACTAAAACAGTATCGTTTTGGATAAGTCTTGGGATTCGTATGAACCCATCATGATCCATTTTCTTTTATTTTTTTATTTTGATTTTCTTTTGATATTTCTTTTCTTCTTTGGTTTTGATTTTTTTGATTTTCTATTTTTTTCTTCCTCTATTTTTTTATTATTTAAATTATTAATTAAATTTGAAAGGATGAGAAGAAGAAAAAGAAATTTTTGTAAGATTATTTATAATGTTTTTATTTATTTATATGTATATAATATATGTTTTTGCATGATTGTTAATTAATTGTATGATACTTTATTATAATTGCACGATAATTTATATTAATTGCATGATATATTATATTATTACATGATATTTATATTATTTGCATGATAATTGTTGTTTAATTTAATTGATTTTCCTCAAAATAAAAAAGGTTTTCAAAAAAATAAATTTTCAATCCTACCAAATTATGGAAGGATTTAAATATTAAATTAAGTCTTACCAAACTATTGGAGGACTTAATAAATTTTCTTGAAAATATATTTTTTAAAAATCCTATCAACATATTGAAGGATAATTCTTGACAAAAAATTCTTACCAACATATTGGATAATTTAGATGGAATTACTAAAAACATTGCAAATAGCAATCTTTATGTAAATTCTTAGGTAAGAAAATCTTTTATAAATTTACCAACATATTGGACAATTTAGATAAGACTTTTCAATATCAAGGTTCTAAATCTCGTTTATTATCACAAATAAATTTTTTTAACTAAATGAATCTGACAATGGAGCCTTTTTAAAATAAAACATTAGTCTCCATGAATACTCTTGAGGTGAGAAAATTATCTTAAATTGCTACCAAACTATTGGAGTAATTTTAAGATCAATTTCCAATAATTAAATTACTTGGTAAAATTATGAAATTGTTTTAAGGCTTGGATAACTTCAAATCAAACTGGTACCATCCTTTAGATGGGCATTGTGAGGGTGCTATAACCTTTCTCACGTGTAACTACACTTTTGAACCTAAAATCTAGTTTTGTAGACTAGAATCTACCATTTAAGATACCCAAATCAAGTTTGGGACTTCTTTTTAAAATGGGACATATTCAATTAGGTGGCCAATCGCACCTAAACAAAAAGGATTGGTGGTGACTCTTAAGTCTATGTCTAACGATAAGTCCATGAATTTATACATTATGACACATGTCTTTGAATTTTTAAAACGCATGATGTTTGAACCATTTTCATCATATTGTTGCGTGCATATTTAGTTTGTAATATGTTTGTAAATATTGTCATAACATATAGATCCGTGAACCTATCGTCAAACATGACTTAAGAAGTTACCACCAATCTTTTTCTATATAGGTACGATTAGCCACCTAACTAAATCTGTTTAATTTTAAAGAGATGTCTCAAACTTGACTTGAGTATCTTTAGAAGGTAGATTCTAATCTATGAAACCAAAATTGGGTCTAAGAGTTTGGTTACATATAAGAAATGTTATAGCACCCTCATAACGCCTATCAAAGGATTGTATCAGTTTGATTTTGTGTTATTCAAGTCTTAAAAAGAATCTTACCATAAAATTAACTATTGGGAATTATCCTTCATTAACTTCAATATTTTGGTAGAAAATTCCCTCACTTCAAAAATAAACAAAAAAAAAATTGTTTCTTATACAAAGGCTCTACCATCGGATTATTTAACAATTATTTTATTTTTTATGAAATTTAAAAAAAAAACTTAATTTAAAAAAAATTAATACTTCAACTATTCCTTAAAAATCTTGAAAATATTTAAATAGGAAAATTGATATTTCAACTTTTCTTTTAATCATTCGAAATTATTTTTTTTTTAAATTGATATTTCAACTTTTTCCTCAAATTTTTGAAAAAATTTTTATTCTATGGAAAAATTAATACTTTAACTTTTTTCTCACATTTTCTTGAAAATTTCATCTTGGAAAAAATAATATTTTATTCAATTTAATGAAAAATTAGTATTCTAACTTTTCCTCAATTTTTTTAAAAAATTATTTTCTTTTAAGAGAAAATTGATAATTCAACTTTTTTCTTAAAATTTTAAATTTATTTCCTTTCAAGGAAAGATTTATATTTCAACTCTTTCTTTTAATTTTTGAAATTATTTTCATTTTAAGAAAAAATTAGTAATTCAACTTTTTCATTTTTTTGAAATTTTTTATTTAAGAAAAGTTTATATTTAAAGACTTTTTTTATTATAAATTATAAATTTTTAATTTTAAAAAAATAATTTACTAAAAAAATTAAATAACGAAGCAAAAAAAATTACCAAAAAAGTTATGGCTTAGCTCAAGAAAATTGTCTTGGCTTAAGACCCAAGAATTGCTTAAAGACTTGGTGGCTCAACTTCAGCTGGGAAATAACTTCATGACTTAAAGTCATATTTGTGAAATAGGTTGTGACGGAGGTCTAGTCGCCCATGGGTTGATGTGCAAATCCTAAAATGAGTTGAAGGAACCCAATTCCTTAATGCCAAAATGCCACTATTTGAGAGATTTTAAAACCCTTCATTCAACCTTTTTTTTCCATTTTCCCATTTTTTTCTCTCTAAAAGTTTCTTTTCTCTACCTCTTTCACTAAATTCTCAAATGAAGGTGGTTAGAAGTTTAAAACTTCCCAGATTTTAGCACTATCTGGCCACCATCATCGTCACTCTTTTAGCTATCAATCGCCACTGACCAACACTGGTTGGCTTGCAAATTTCACTAAAAAGTTCACCTTAATTCCATTATCTCGAATCTAAGCTTAGAATTTCATAAATCATTTTTAATGGCCCAAATCTCCAAGTTTATTTTGTGGCTCCACACCTCCTTCGTTGTTCTAAAAGTGGTTGACTCGAAGTATGCTTTTCCATTTCTTTCATTCTTCTTCCTCACTAAATTTGGAGACTCAAATCTCTCTGAAACATCTTTGATAAAAAATCTAAGAGAGAGAAAATCCATCTTTATCTTTTATTTTCATTTTCTTTTATGCTTACAATTTTTTTTATCCCTGATCTTGCATTGTTTTTCTTGGAAATGTATTAATAGGTGACTATTTGGTGAAAAGTGGATGATGGTGGTGGTGCGAGAAGATTGTGCTTGCATCTTGCTTGAAACTGGATTTTTTGGTTTATTGGATTTTATGTGTTTATTGTGTAATGTCTTGATTCTATCATGGCAAGTTTGCAACAAATGTTAGGTGGTTATAGTTTTGTGATGTTAAATATAGTGATTGAGCTACTAGCCATGGCGATTCCAATTGTGGTAGGATTAGGCAATTTAATGGTGATGGACTTTTTAGCCGATAGCTTTCTCTCTGTCTTTGTTTTTTACTTGCTCTCTGATTCCCTCTAATTCCTTTGGATTTTTCTTTGTATTAACTTTTTTGGGTTTTTGGTGGATTATTGGCTAGTAATGGTAGCAATGATCGGATTGAACTGGTGAAAGATATGGTATTTGATGTTGTTTAGTGGTCATAGGGTGAAGTTTGGCAATAAGAGTGAAAGTGGTCATAAGGATGCTAGCTATAACAATGGTTTAAGAGTTCGAATATTGTTGATAATGTTGCCAGCCAATTGATGATAATAATAAGTTGATGAGATTTGGTCACAGTTGAGGCAACATGGGGTCTCTATTGTAATTAAAGCAAGGATTATGATTGAGAGGTTTCTGTGAGGAAGGTTGGGATGGCAATTTGCAATTTTTGGTTGCTAATGGTTGCCATTGCTTTCTCTATGTTTTTTGGTGATTTTTCTCTGTCGACTCTTGTTTATTTATATAAAAAAAAAAGATTAAAAGGATTTCAGCTATTTTAAAATTGAATTTCTCAAAGATTGAATTATCACCAGACCTGAATTTATCCTCAAAACAACATCTAAAATCCAATTTTAATGAGGCAGTTATTATCATTAAGAAATTTTCAAACTTCCAACTTCTCATTGTTTTCTTTTTTTTTAAAGATAAGCAATAATAATAAATAAATAAAGTAAAATTAAAATAAAGATAAAGATAAATGAATAAAATAAAGAATAAAGATAAAAAAATAAAAAAATGGATATATACAAAGATAAATATAAAACAATGATATACACAAATATAAAAATAAAAATAACAAATAAAATATATGTGATAAAATATAAAATTGATCTTTTAGGCTTGAAACTAAATCGAACTTAATTGACTTAAAGCCCATACTAAATGGGGTGTCTACAAATATACCTAAATTTGTAATATGTTTGTTTTCATATATGGTCCATGCATTAAAGTTTGCATTTTCATTAATGGCATTTTGATAATTTTTATCACATTATTCCCATGCATCAAACTTTGCATTTTTATCAATGACATTTTGATAATTTTGTTACATACATCAAAGCTTTCACTTTTATCAATGGTATTTCGATTTTTTTGTATTCATTCATTCCAAACCACGAATCCAAACCCTACACCTAAACCCTAAACCCAAACCCTAAACCTAAATCTAAACCTTAAATCCAAACCCTAAACCCTAAACCTTAACCTAAATCTTAAACCTTAAATCCAAACCCAAACCCTAAACCCTAAACGTAAACCAAAAACCTTAAAACCAACTTGATTCTATTCATGCATTTGCATTTCATTTTATTTTTTTGTCACATGTATTCTTTAATTGCCATGCATTCACATATTATCATTCATGTTTAATTATCATGCATTTGTCATATATAACTATATTCATGCATTCCTTGCATATGTTTTATAAATGAAGTTTTCTAAGAAAAAAATGGTTTTGAATAAGGTGACATTTTAAATAAATACAGCTTTTGAGATTAGGCCTAAATATAGGGGGACTCTCAATGATTATCATTTATAAGAGGTGTCAACTCAATTTTTGTGGGATAATTTGAAAACTTTTAAGTTAAAGATATTTTTGAAGCTCTACCTAAATATAAGATAGTGGAAGGAGTGCCTTGATACTTAGGATTTTTTCATTTTGATCCAAAAATAACTTATTTTGCTTTCAAAAAGAAAGAAAAAAGGATTTTGGTTTTTGGAATAAATAAATGAAATAAAGGAATTAGTTTATAAACACTAAAGTAGGACCATTTTTATGAAAAATCTAAGGATAACATGCAATTAATTGTCTCATCTTCAATGGGCATTGTGGGATTACTAATCCTTCCTCACATGTAACCAACTCTCAAACCTAACTTAGATTTTTGCAAACCGTAAAATGTTCTTATAGTAAACTTTAAACTTATATTAAATGCTTTACTAAAACAAACAAAATTTTTGGGTGGCCAATCATACCTTAAAAAATATTGGTGCTGACTCCTTATTTTGGTTTTTATTGAAAATGCTTTTTAGCCCCATTTTCGTTATTCCCCAAGTTTGATAGTTGGGTTCCCTGACCCACACTTTGTGACAATGGGTTGTTGTACAAAATTTCCTCATTCTAGTTACGATCATTCCCAAACATAATTAGTTTTAAGCTTAGGAAGAGATGGGTCAGTAGTTATTTAAAAGTTTGATCAAGATACCATTAGGAAAGATGTGGCAGAGATAGATGAACTTGCCTTTTAGATTTGTGGAAAGTACAGGATTTAAGAATTACATGGCTATTGCATGTCCCAGATTTCATTACCATCATGACAGACTACTGCTAGGGATTGTTATCAAATTTATATAGATGAAAAAAATTGTCTAAAGCAATTCTTGAATTTTTCTTCTGTGAGAACAACTTTTACCATTGACACATAGACCTAATTGCAAAAAATCAACTCATTTTGTTTTATGACTCATTTTGTAGACAATGATTGGAAGCTTAATAAAAAGATATTAAACTTTTGTCTTATTTTCAGTCATAAAGGTGAGGCAATTGGTAGGGCAATTGAGAAATGTTTGCATGATTGGGGGATTGATAAGGTTTTCACTATTACAATTGATAATGCTAGTTCCAATGATGTTGCAATCTAATACTTGAAGAAAAAATTTAACAATGTAAGAACTAGTATTATAAAAGGCAAATATCTTCATTTGAGATGTATTGCTCATATTGTTAATCTTATCATGAGTGATGGGTTCAAAGAAATGATTGATTTAGTTGTTTGTGTTAAAGGAGCAATTAGATATGTAAGCCAATCACACTTTAGGTTAGCCAAGTTTAAAGAGTGTGTTGCCAATGAGAAAATTCGAAGTAAGAATTTTTTGTGCTTGAATGTTACACTAGATGGAATTCCACATACTTGATGTTGGAACAAACTCAAAAATTTGAAAGAGCTTTTGAGGCATTTGATGATATTGATCCTTATTATAAAAGTGAGCTCTTGTAGAGAGATGGGGTGCCGAGATTGTTTTATTTGGGTAATTATTTTACTTATGCCACCATGTTTTTTTTTTCAATTCTTATTTTTTAAATCTTTTAATTCTTTACTTGAAAGTTAACTTTTTGTTATTTCTTGTTTATGTATTTTTAGATTTATCCAAGATTAAGTTGGATTTTGTAATTTATCAATAAAGTGTACTGATCATTTGAGGTAATTTTATATATTTTATGCATTTGAGTTAGATATGAGCTACATAAGGATCATAATCATTCCCCCATAGATGATGCAAAATCATATGTTTGAGAAGTTTATATGAATATTATGTTGTAGGTGCATAAATGTAATATACAAAATTCCTCAATTCTTAACTCTATTGTAGGGACTGCTTAAATCCATATAATATTTCTACTATTCTAGACTATGTGTAATATACAAAATTTCTCCATTTCTGAGTTGCTTATTTCATGCACAAGGTATATAATCTTTTTCCTTTTCAAAAATACATACGATTCTTACAAGTTTAGGGCAAGACTAGTTGTCGTTGAGTAAAACCATCCTAAAAGGATTCAAAATAAAAATATAAGTTGTGATTAAATGTCCATTTCATTAGCTTTAGTGTGTTGGTTTGAGTTTTAGACTATATTTTCCATCAATTAGGCCATTCATGTTTTACTAAACAGTGACCAACTGCTTTGTTAAGCCAGAATTTTCCGATAATATCACCTTTTTCTTTTTAATTACTGCATCTTTCTTTTTATTTTCTATATATTTTTCTTTCAGAATGATATTATTTGGGGCTTATTCTACCTTGAAGTGATTATATGGAAAGCTTATTCTACCATATGATTGTGTCTTAAAATGAATTTGTCTTGAATCTTCACTTAATTTAACTAACATTTCCACTTTCATTATTCTTGAAAATAACAAGAAAAATGTCGACTTGCTTATGTGAGTGATGATGGGACAATAAAAATATGGACTGTAATTAGATAACTTCATGAGATTTATGGATTATTATTGGCTAATCGCTTGTTTTATTTTTGTTTTATGTTGTACTAGAGATTGCTTCGTTTATGGTTGTTGTTAAGTTTGGGCTGCATTAGATTGTTCTACATGTGTTATAACAGTATATTGGGTTGTTTTTGTGTTTAGACTGTATTGAACTACTTCAAAGTTGTTATAATAGTGTATTGTATTGCTTTAAAATTGTTAGTGAGTTTAAATTTTTTACATTTTCAAGCTTTTTATGCAATTTGGTCTTGCTACTTCTGAAAGAAAATGACAAAATCGACCAACTTTATTTGATTCGATTAATTTTGATTGTCATTTTATTAATCGGTCAGTTTGGTTTTTTTATAAAGCAAGTCAATTAAATCAATTTTCACATTTTTACAACCGAATAAAATGAACCAATGTTTGCTCTGCTTCAATAGTAGGAACATCACAAAGTCTTAAACCATTTAAACTCAACCTAGAAAATTATTAGCCCTAATGACTCTAAGACGATTAACATTAAACATTTCATAAAATAGACCAATTAAAGAAAATCAAAGACGAAAACATCAAAACACTAGCTGAAAGAATAGATATCCAAAAAAACAAAAAGAACAAATTAAACTAAATAAACTATGTTAAAAGATAACATAGTAGCTTGACCAACCTAAATTCGTCCTTGCTCGATGATGTTCTCTCCATTTTTGCCCTAAATTCAATTACCCATTTCTTTTCTTTCCAATGAAAAGGGTCTCCTCACTGCTAAAACTTTATAAAAACAATGAAACCTTATATAGTCAAAAATATACTCTTTTCGGTCAAACATGATCGAATCTCAAGATTCAATCTTAATCGTTCATTCTAATTTTAATTAAAAATAATACTTATTAATTTACAAAAAAAAAAAAAAACCTTGGTGAATTGAAAAATGAAATTCAAGATTTATACCTTCTCTATTATTAATTTCTCATTCCATTGATTAAAATATCATGTTCCACTACACTTTAAAAATGTTCCAACAATTACGAGAGTAGCTTT
This sequence comes from Durio zibethinus, assembly GCF_002303985.1. Next base: position 14,246,308 of record NW_019167838.1, read on the forward strand.
GGTCAACCATTATTAGTAGAACGGAGGTTTACCTTTCTACAATCAGTTACGGCCTCTACTGTTTCAATACTGGTTCCATAAAAAGTTTCATGAATAAATGCAAACTCAAGGAATTTCTCACCTTTTTTAATCTTTTTCAATTACATTTCACTCAATAAAATATAATGAGCTCCATTGTTCTTCATGCCCATTGGCGCACGGGTTGTGTTGCTAATAGAGAACCCAAACATGGATGGAAATTCATTCATAAGCATGATCATTAATGTCCCTATACCAACTTCAGAAGGATCGTTGATAACAACTGGCTTCTCAAAATCACCTCTGACACCTTTACTCCAGACAACAACTTTAGTCCCTAAATATTTTTAACATACATGGCGTCCACCTATAAATATTTTTAACAACTTTTAGGCATCAAAATATTCATATTTTATGCAACTCGAAAACACTGAGTTCTGTAATGTATAAATGCCATAAAGGAATGAACTATTCTGACAATAGAGTATGTGAAGTTCATTCTCAATTAACCTTCGAAAGATCTTAAGTTTTCAAAATACCAACCTCAAGAAACTAAATGCAGCCCTCTAGGGTGGAATCCCTAATAATAATAATTATTTGATCTTCATTCAAAAAAATAGCTTAATGGCCTTTACAATGACTTTGTTTTTGTTCCCAGCACCATAGTAATCACCTTAAAAAAATATTAATAGAAATAATATAACTCTAAAATGAAACTCGGAAGAAGAAACAGTGTAGCTAGAACCATAAAACCGTTATCCAAAATGTAATTATTAAAAGCCTAATTAGACATGTAATAAGACTTTGATTTATTTAAATTCCTTTTATTAAATTGAAAAAGAAAAAAAAAACAAAAGTAGTTCAACACATCAGAGGAAAATAATCTTAGTAAATCCAGCTAAAAAATTAAAGATAAATGAAATAAAAATTGAATAAAAATAAAAATAAATAAAATTGTACTAACGATTCATTTATTTTTATGTGTGCATTCAAGGAAGACTACTACAATGGATAAAATACAATGAAAAGGCAAAGAATGGGAAAACCTTGAAGAACAAACCAATATATGTTATACCACTAAACATCGAGTAAATAATATGTATGTAAGGAAAACATGTATTTATGAAGATGAATGGTAGTACTTGAATAAGAGTTGTGAAGATTGCAAAACCCGAATATAGATAGGGGTGATAACAGTTTATATCGGATCAGATTTAGTTCAATTTTTTGGATAATGCATAGAATTATGAATTTTTAAAACCATATTCAAATCTGAATTGAACTTCCATATGATCCAATCTGAACTAAATTCTACATATTTGGTTTAGTTTATCAATTTTTTAATTTAATGTTTTTATATTATTTTAATATAATTTTTAACATATTTAAATAGATTTAGGGATAGAAAAATTATTTTATTTTATTTTTTAATTTATTCAAATAGAGTTAGTATACAATAATTATTTTTATTTTATAAAAATTTTAAAAATATAATAAAAATTTAGAATTCAATTGGGTCTTTTTTCTTTTTTTATAGTTTTTCACTTCTCAATCTGAAATCTGTTCCAAACCTAATATATATGTTTAATATTCAAACTTAATTTAAATCAAATAAGAAAAAAAATTTATTCGAATTGAACACTATGATTTCGAATCAATTTTTTATTTTCTCTATTTTTTTTCTTACCCTTACATATAGATTAATGATCTGTACTTAAAAAACCCCACTAAAAGATGAAAAAAAATTAAAAATTATAGATTTTGAATAAATAATTGAAAGTTAAAAGAGAAGGAAGAAGGGATTGACCTTGAGATTAACAAGAGTGGTAGTGTAAGCAAGCAACAAAGAGAATTGAAGAAGGCTTAAGCATCTTTGCTCGATGATGTTCGCTTTATTTTGCCCTAAATTCAATTGCCTATTTTTTCACTCTCCAATGAAAAAAGGTCTCTTCACTATTAAAACTCTATAGAACAATGAAACGTTGTATGGTCAATGTTATACCCTTTATTGATCTAAAAAAAAGAAAGGTGTAGGGGAAATTGTGAAAAAATTAGGAAAAAAATGGAGGACACAAAGTATCACAAGTAGCATCGTAGATTCTAAATTATTAACATCTGAAAAAAAATCATCTTAATTTCTAGGAAAATATCTAATAAAATAAACAGAGAAAAAAGCCTATGAATCAAAATTAGTTTTTGAAATGAGATACGATAACCATGGGAGTAAAGAAGAAAAATTATGAATCATAAAATATTGAAGAATTAGAATTAGTATTCAAACCATGGGAGAAAAGGAAAGAGAGGAAATTAGAAGAAAAAAGTAAAAAAAAAAAAAAGTAAAGAAGAAAAATAAGAGGCGGTGGAGTAGGATTTAGCTTTTAGAACTATATAGAACTCATTAGGTAAAATCAAGCTTTCTTCTCTCTCTTGCTCTTGACCTTTTATCAGAGTAGACAAAAAGTTCTACTTCATATTCTTATCTTCTATCCCCATACTTTTTTTATTTACCGACAAGGGATTTTGGGTTTCACCCACTATATTTCCTTCTAGGCATCTCCAAGTAGGTTTATCTACGTCAGGCATAACGAATTCATAAGAAATTACCTTATCATAGTCTTTCAACAGATTCAAACCCAATCAATAAAGTGAGAAGCATATTTTTTTTGTCACTTGAGTCAAACATTCATTGGTTCTACCCAATACCTTTTTAATGGCCCCTTTCTATCACCTTTATCTTTTGTTTGTGGAACTATAAAAGTATCATTGGCAAAGTAAAAAAATTGACTAAATACTCAATTTAGGATATAATGTTTAGGTGTTTTTTCAATTAAAAATATTATATTTAATTTAGTTCAATATAAGATTAAACATTTTTGGATAGTTCAAAAAAGAATTATGTGATGACAATGTGATGCACGGGTAGGAAAATAGATTGAAATAGGTTATATGTTCTTGTTTTATTGGAAAAATAGGGACAAAAATGTATTTTTAGCATAAAAGTTAAATAAGGTTTAAAAAACATCATTAAAAACTTAGGGAATTATATTTACTCCCTGTTTATTACTCTATATACCCCACTTCTAAACACACCCCAAATTTAAAACTCGATTTCTTATTTCTACTAAATACACCCCTACCTATCACTTTTGATTTTCCATTCCTACCTTTTCTTTCTTCTTCTATCTTCACTTTTAGAAATTGAGTTTTTCAAAAATGAATATTTGAGAAGTTTTAAGACTTTTTGAAAATGGATTTCTAAGAAGCTTTAAAGATTCTCGAATATCCATTTTTGAGAAGTCTTAAAGATTTTCAGATATCCAATTTCGAGAAGCTTTAAAGCTTATTAGATATCAATTTTTGAGAAGCTTTAAGTCTTTTGGATATTTATTTTCGAAAAGCCTTAAGTCTTATCAGAAATCCATTTTTGAAAAACCTTAAAACTTTTTAGATACTTATTTTTTGGAAGCTCAATTTCACTTTTGGACGTGGATTTCTTACTTTTAATCACTAGAAGCCTTAATCATGTAGATCCATGTCCCATGAGCTATTCAAAAATGACTTAATTAAAAATATGTGTTTATAAACCCATTTATTTTATCATGTGTGCGAATGGAACTAAAATTGATGTTCTCAAGCATGCAGGCACAAACTTGTTTTTTCTCTTGAGACTCTAGAAAACCAAGAACATTATTTTCTAGTTTTCTGGTTTTGTATGGGCAAACGGGTGTTCTTGGTTTTCTGGTCTTAAGACAAAAACACCTTTTCACCCATGCATGCTTGAGAACTAACATGTCTCTTCCATTCACACATACGATCAAGTAAGAATGGGCACATCAATGACTCAACCCTTCTCACACATGCTTGCTCGAGAACTTGTCGCCAATATTCTCACATTTGTTGTATTTATTTTAAGATTAAACGTATTTATTTTATTAAATTAAAATTAAATGTATTATTTATTTTAATATTAAATGTATTTATATATTTTTAGAAATAGATTTCTGAGAATTATATTGAATTCTCGAAAATCTATCTCCTAGAATTATATTGCATTTTTGAAAATCCATCTTCAAAAATGCTTTTGCATTCTCGAAAATTCATTTTCTGAGAATGCAATGTAATTCTCCCCATCATTAAATTCATAAAAAGAAGAAGGGTTGAGTTATAAGTTATTGAGGGTATTTTTATCATTTTATTAAAGGTTAAGATTGGTATTTTCTATATGAATATTTTTAGAAGAAAATTTAAAGGGTTTTTAGAAAAGATTTTATGGTGTATTTAGAACACCTTAAAAAATTTGCAACGCTTAGATCCACCAAAGGTAAAAGATGCATAACCAACCACGAAGAAGTCAAGCCTAGAGAAAGGAATGAGATTCACAACAAGCTTCCTATGATCAGAGTTTAGCTTACCGAGAAATCTCAAACAACATGTAACTCTAAACTAATATCAAATGGTTCAAATCTCCAACTACACAAATAAGAACAGAAGAAATTATTTAAATCCAAACCAAAGACTACATAAACTTAGAAAGGAAAAGTGATAGATTACATAAAGCTTAGAGTGGTTAGCTTGAAGGTATGAAAGCAAATGTCATAGAAAGCCTTATTGTCAAGAACCAAATACTTCATTTGCATTTTCAACTAGCTGACGTACAAAGAAAGTAGCATTGTAAGAATAAACCATTGTATGTGAAACCTTTGGAGAAGAAAAAATAGAAAAAGTAAGCATCATCCTCTTAGAGTACTCCTCTTTGATTTTTTAAATCAAAAGTCTTTTCAGACCGAATCCTGTTCTTCCTCATAGGGAATGGCAAACCTGAAATCCTGTAGTTCAAAAAAAATACCATCATAAGTCTAAGAAAAATGACAAGAAAAACATAAACAAGGAAAGAAAATTAAACAAAAGAAATGAAGAAAGCATACATTGCAAGCAGTCATAATTTTTAACTTTTCTTTTATAGCACCAAGAACAACATTAATGAGTTTTGCACCTTCAGTGTACTGGCCTTCAGTCTAGCTATTTCCAATACCAGATTATTTGAAAACGATATTGTCATGTATAAAAATCTGACCATAACGGCAAGACCAAACAATATCCATGGTACCATGAGGATAGTCCCAGGATTATTTGTGAGCCAACCCTTTGATGAATTGAAAAAAAAAAAAACAAAGCTACTAAAAAAACAAAGAAACCATAAGCCGTAAACCAAATAATTAAAGAAATATGCAAAAGTAGACTAATTTTGAAAAGGAAATGCTTGAAGAACTCATTTTCAAGATGATTTGATTTTGCGGTTCTTTTTTTTCCAAAATATTCAGGAGGTCTTTGGTTCATAGAATCATAGATTTTGAGGACAATGTGATACCTAAGAAAGTGCAATACTCAAGATTTTCTTTCATTTTTAAGGCATTCCATGTTTAGATTCACTCGTTTGGTTGGAAAAATTCCTTTATATTAATTTTTGAATAATTACCGTAATCTTTTTAACATATATGATGGTAACTTTTCATTAGCTTTTATTAATAATAAATACTTAAACAACAAATGATACCTTTAGTAGTAAAAAAAACCAAATATTTTTATGATTGCTATTTTTATTTATAAAATATCAATAAAAAAATATTGTGGATTATTTAAGACGATTTTAGATCAAAAACATCATAAATAATTCCTTTAAAAAATTTTGTGATATTATTTAAGGTATTTTTAGATAAAAAAAAATACCTTAAATAGTCCCCTCATAATTGTTAAAGGGCATTATTTAAGGCATTTTTGGATAAAAATGCTTTAAATAATGCTCTTTAAAAAGTTAAAGGAGATTATTTAAGGCATTTTTATCCAAAAATGCCTTAAATTATCCCTTAATTTTTTTAAAGGGTTAATATTTAAGGCATTTTGGGATAAAAATGCCATAAATAATATCCTTTAAAAGAATTTATGATATTATTTAAAGTATTTTTGGACAAAAATGACTTAAGTAATCCCCTCATATTAGTTAAAGGGCATTGTTTAAAGCATTTTTGGATCAAAAATGTCTTAAATAATCTCTTTTAAAAAAATAAAGAGGATTATTTAAGGTGTTTTTGGTCTAGAAACACCTTAAATAGTACATTTTTTAAAAAAATAAAAGGGTTATTTAAGACGTTTCTAGACTAAAAACACCTTAAATAATTTTCATTAAAAATATCAGGGGATTTATCCAAAAATACCTTAAATAATACCCTTTAAAAATATTTATGGTATTATTTAAGGCATTTTTTATCCAAAAACACCTTAAATAATTTCCTTTAAAAAATGAAAAGATTATTTAAGGCAATTTTGGTCCTTCAACACTTTAAATAGTCCCCTTTAAAAAATGAGAGGATTATTTGGGACATTTTTGGATCAAAAATACCTTAAATAATCCATGTTAAAAAAAATTAAAGAATTATTTAAGGTATTTTTTTACCTAAAACGCTTAAATAATGCGCTTTAAAAAAATAAAGGGAATTATTTAAGGCATTTTTGGATCAAAAACACCTTAAATAATGCCCTTTAAAAAATATCATGGATTATTTAAAGTGTGTTGTAATGGTTTTGAGACCGCTAGACGTAAAGAATTTTAAGAATCTAGAAAAATAAAAAGAGTCACTTCCAATCTCTTTTAGGGTGTGATTGGCCATCAAAAAGTTTATCTTTTTAATAAAACTATAAAAGCAAGTTTAAAGTTTATCAAAAAGATAAATTTTAGTCTACGAAAACCAGATTGGGTCCGAGAGTCGGTTACGTGTAGGGAAGGATTAGCACCCCTACAACGCCTATAAATTGATACCATTTAATCATGTGCTATTTTTAATGTTGGATGAAATTGTTTTGATTTGAAATTTAATACTAATTTTCTTTTTATTATTTTTTTAAAAAAATTAATTTTATCAAAATTCTTTATTTAAGAGTATTGAGGAAGTCTTTAAGTTAAAAAATTATCTTAAAATTCTCTAACATCTAGGTAGAACTTTAAAGATAAGGCTTTTAACTGATATTTACCATGATATCCTTTGAAAATGAAAATAACATTCTTTGGGAAGGAAAATTGTTGATAACTCTCAACATTTAGGTAGAGTATCAAGTACTGTCCCCCTCGGGATGTTATTTTTGTTTTATTTCATAACTTTACATTTTGAAAGTAAGTAAAAAACTTTTTGTGCAAAAAAAAAAATCAATTAACAATAACAAATAAACGCATTTAAGCTAATAAGTGCTATGTATAATGAATGAAATGCAAATTTGAAATTGGATTCTTAAATATAATGAGACCACTTTGACTCTCCAACATCTAGGCAGAGTTTATGTACGAATATTTATATTTAAAATCTCATTTTATTATTATACTTTTTATTTATCAGTTATTAACCCCATGGTTAAAGAGGACTCATGAGAAAAACTTAATGGAACAAGATTTCTTTAAATACCCCATCATCTAGGTGGCATTCAAAAAAAAATTACTCCACTTGAGATTTTTGCACGTATCATTAAAGTTTCGAAATGATTTTAAGTATAGGCTTGGGTCAAGGTTTTAAGATTTGGTGACTTTTGGGTAATGATTCGGGATTTCATACCAAAATTGGGGTTTTCAAAATTTTAGATTTTAAGATTTTGGATTTTAGGGGTTTGGGATTTTGGGTTTTAGGGTTATGGTTTTAAGTTTCAGATTTTGGGGTTTAGGTTTTTGATTTTAGGGTTTGAGGTTAGGGGTTTTGGTTTTAAGGTTTGAAGGATTTAAGGTTTCAATTTTGGGGTTTGGAGGGTTTAATTTTTTTTAATTTTAAAAATGCAAACATCTTTAAAAACCCCTAACATCTAGGTGGACTTTTGGAGTAAGTTTGATTTTTATTACTTTTGAAAATTAATTAAAAAAAATTCTTCTTCCCTTTTTTTATGAAAATTTATTATTAATAATATCAAATTATTATTATCATTATTATTCCCCAACATCTAGTCAGAATTATAATTTTTTATTCCCTCAGACAACTAGGCAGGGAAAAAAATTATTGCTATTATCAATCAATTTTTTATATTTATTATATTTTATTTTTTATTTTTTTAACATTTTTATCATTTTTTTATTATTATTCTCTTTTATTTATTATTTAAAAGTTTGAATTCATTGTTTATTTTATTATTACTATTATAAAAACAACAAAATTTATTTTAACACATTTAAACATTTTATCATACGTAAATATTAATAATAAAATTTAAAATAACAAAAATAATATAAAAAATTAAAAAAAAAATTTTTTACCTGAATCGAATCGGTCAACAGTTCAATCAATAGTTGGTCTGGTCGACTAGCAGTTCGGTGTATCAGACTGGTCAAAACAGGTTCAATGGAGGTTCGTCTAGATCGATCGAGGGCTGGCTGAAAGACGGGTCATTGGATCGGGTAGCACGGATCCCGAGTTGGATCCGAGTCCATGTGCGGATCCTCTCTTTAAGCAAAATGATGTCGTTTTGCTTCTAGTTTTCCCTATATAAGCTCAAAAAAAAATTTAGCTTATTTCTTCTTATGCTCTAGAAAAGAAAATCCTTTAGAGCTCTAAGGAGAGCTCCAAGGGTATTTAACCTTCAACCACCGTCTAAGGTCACCGTCGGTGGTCGTTGATGATCAAAAAATGGTAGAAAGACTTCTAAAAGCTCTCTTCAATGCAATCTTTCCAAATCTCATGTTCGTTTTGCTAGAAACAGCCTCAATCAATGTAGATCGGGGCTTAAAGTTTTAGTTTTTTCTCTTTTAAAAAAAAAAAAACTGATGTAATTTTTGTTTTTTGTTGCTGAAAATGGCTCGGCATTGGGCTCCTCCTTGTAAAGAGGACTGTGTGTTTTTTTTTTATGTTGTTGCCTTACTTTTTGTGGATTTTTTTCGTGGTTAGTTGTCAGGACAAGGTAATATTTTGGGATGCTGGGTGGAGTTGGGGAGTGTGTTTGGGGGTAGAAGCATTGTGGGAAGCTGGGGCTTTTTTGGGTGAGAGAGAGCTGGGGTTTTTGGGTGTAAGGGCTTTGATAGGGGTTTGGCCTTCTGGGTTCTCTGGTCTAGGAGAGCAGGGGTTTTGTTTTTAGTTGTCTTGGAGGGGTTTTTTTAAGAGCTTTAAAGAGGAAGCAAGTGGTGGTTGTAGGGGTGACTATAGGAAGTGGCTACAAGTGAGAGGATTGGACAGGGGCTGGCAAGGTATAGGTGTCGATAGGGCATGGCTGTATAGGTTGTAAGGGTGGCTGTAAGGGTAGATGGCCAGTGGTGTTGTGTAAGGCACCATTGCCACCTCTGTCTTTTTCTTTTTTTTTCTTAATTATTATGTTTTTATAATAATATTAAAAATATTAATAAACAAAACTTGAAAACAAAAATTACTCTAGTAGACCCGAACAAAATTCAGTGTCTATAGCTACCCCTCTTTGTACATTACTGAAAATTAATAATAGGGCAAAGATAAAGACATCAATTTTGTCCTGAAGCAAATCGTTAATTTTACAAAAGTTTTTTTTTTTTTTGGAACCATAAGTCAAGTGATAAAGAAAATGGTCGGGACAATATCGCGAGTCAAAAAATAAAGAATTGACTGGGACAACAATGTAGTCCAAAAAGTAAGAAAATGTCGAGACAACATCGCTAGTCGAGCAGTAAAGAATCGACCGAGACAACACTGCGAGTCGAAAAGTAAAAAATTGACTGGGACAACACCGCGAGTCGATAAGTAAATAATCAACTAGGACAACACCGCGAGTCGAAAAGTAAGAAAACAATTAGGATAACACTGCGAGTTGAGAAGTAAAAAATTGACTGGGATAACACCGCGAGTCTAAAAGTAAGAAAATGATTGGGACAACACCTTGAGTCGATAAGTAAAGAATCGATCAGGACAACACCATAAGTCGAAAAGTAAAAAAATGATCGGGATAACACTGTGAGTCAAGAAGTAAAAAAAATGATCGAGACAACATCACGAGTCGAGAAGTAAAGAATCGACTACGACAATACCATGATTCAAAAAATAAGAAAACGACTAGGACAACACCGCGAGTCAATAAGTAAAGAATGATTAAGGACACACGAAGATCACGAGTCTGGAATAAAGAAATGAATCTGAGACATATCATCCGATATGCAATTCAAAATAAAGAAGACACAAACGTGATACAACACCGCGAGTCAATAGTAAAGAATTGATTGAGACAACACCATAAGTCAAAATAAAGAAGGAAAATCGCTAATCTGGGTTTACATGTCAACTAAACTGGCTTAAAAATTTACTAAAGGCCAGATAAATTGGGCTTAAACCTTACTTTGAAGGCCAACTATATTAGGCTTAAATCTTTTTTTAGGGCCAGATAAACTAGGCTTAAAACATCGTTTGGGGCCAGATAAACTAGGCTTAAAACTTTTTTAATGGTTAAATAAACTGGGCCTAAAACTTCATTAATGGCCAGATAAACTGGGCTTAAATCTTCTTTGAAGGCCAAATAAATTGGGTTTAAATCTGGGAGCCAAGTACATTGGGCTTAAATCTTAAGTAGATTTGAATTTTTCTTAAGAACTAACAATTTCTATTAGAAATGAAAAGAATGAAAAATCTCTCTCAATGGATTGGTTGATTTAGTACCTAAAGATTCTTGCTAATTCAAAAAGATTCCATCACTTAAAAGTGATAAAAGGGGTATATATTTTTTCAACTAATCCAAGCTTATGTGCCAACTAATCCGGGCTTATTGTGCCGGTTAAACTAGGCTTATATGCCGTCTAATCTGGGCTTGTATGCCAGCTATACTGGGTTTACCTTTTCATTGGTGCCAATTAAACTGGGCTTAAAACTTTATTAGTGCCAGATAATTTTGGCTTATGTGCCAGCTAAACTAGGCTTAAAACTTCATTGATGCCAGATCATTTGAGCTTAAGACTTCACTGATGCCAATTAAATTGGGCTTGAATTTATTTTATAATTTGGCAATCCCTATCAGAAATGAAAGAGGTTTCCAAATGGATGTAATGGTTCTGTAGACAGAGATTTTTGTTTATTCAAAAGGTTTCAACACTTGAAAGGAGTGAAAAAGGCATATAATTTTTCATTCAAGCTCACAAATGAAACATAAGCTTTTCTAAAAACATGAATTCCTTGAAAATAAAACATATTCAACATTTTTCTTAGTTTCCAAATGTGACATTTTGATATATATCAAGGTCAACTCTAAGAGCTTGAGATTTTAAAAGGTTATCTGGGAATGAACAACAGTTGAGATTTTCAAAATCAACCCATCTCAGACTTCTGTGGCTTTGATATTTCAAATATTTCAAAAAGGTTTGGCTTTACCTTTGTTCAGCATCCACCATATTAAACATCAGGAGGGGCCTTTCAGGGTTTGATTTAGACTGCCCTTTTGGGAGTTTTTACCCTATAGCCACTTTTATTTCTGTTTTTTTTTTTTTACACACCATGCACTTAAAAAAAATTCAAACCTGATCTGAAAAAAGAAAAGAATTTTTTTGAAAAGGTTTAATGGTTTAAATAGGAAATTAAAAAAAAAAAAAAACTCAAAGGATTCATGTTCATTTTTTCAAGAGAAACTCTTTAAATTTAAGCCTTCATACTTGATCCAATATGGACTTTTCAAATGTTGTAACGCAGATTAAGGTTCATGGTTACCAAAGAAAAGGATAGAAAGACCTAAAACAAGTATTTAAGGGTATCTGAAACTAAAGTTCATTTTTCATTTGAAGGATACACTCTAAGGTATATTCCTTTTTATGCTTTCCACCCATTTATTTTTTTTTCTTTTTTTTTATTCTTCCTTTCCTTTCATTTTTTCTTTTTTTTTTTTTTTTTTTGCATTCTTTCACTAAACAGATTCAAAACTTTTACAAACTTTTATATCAGGCTTTTGTCTCCATCACATGAGATTCCATTAGACATCTCTATTCTTATCCCCCAAACGTATTCTTTTTTTGCCTCCTAGTGTGAAAGGTGATCTTTAGTCAAGGTTTATTTTAAAAGAAATCAATCAGGCTTAAAAGGAGTAACAAGGGATAAATTTTTATATTTTTGTGAAGGGATAATGAAATATGGCCATTTTTCATTTCAAGCATAAACACTTAAATTGAAGAGTAGTTTTCTTTAGGAAAATGAACTTAAAGAAAGGATTTTATTTCAAAAGTTTTTTATTTTTTTTTGAATTATTGGTTTTTTCTATTTTAGGTTTTTTTTCATCCTTTTTTCAAAACTTTGACTCTGTCAGGACTTTATTTGGATTTGCTTAAATTTTCTAAGTGCATGATGTCATAACCATTTTTTATCTTTGCTTTTTCCTTTTTTTTTATGACATGCCCCTGTAGCTCACACCTAGATTCATTTTACCAATAATATGTTTCATGAAAAATGCCCCATTTTAATAAACCACCTTTAATGAAAGTAATTACAAGAAAAAGATCATATGGAATAGATGAGAAAAGGATTATGCGGGCAAAACATGTTTAAGGGATTAGATGATCTAAGTTACTCCATAAAAAGAGAATAAAAGGGTTGATCATAACTCAAGCTGCCTTAGAGGCAACGAGGTATTTCTTTTCTAACAAACATACTGCAGGACAAAGGATCAAGTCAATTTTGGGGTAAAAACCTGAAAGGGTAGTATGTTTGAGTTCATTTTACAAAACCTAGGTTTGGAAATTTTGGAACTGCAGCATAATCTTGACACATCAAATTATCACATTTGAATTCTTAAAAAAAAAGTCATATACACTTGATTTTCTAGGAACCACACATTCTTTCAATGATTGTTTCATTATTCATTGCCTTAGAAAAAAATATTGCCCTTTGATATAATAACAGTATCAGGTGAAAGCAAGGTGTGCAAATTTGAATTCAAGGTTGTCAAGGGGTTATGGCTGATGAATGGGGTCAACTGAATGGTTAAAGCAAATTGCCATTTAGGTATTTAAAAAATTCCTAATAGTGATTGCCAATTCATCTTAGACTCAAAACTTTCTTTTTTTTACTTTTTTTCTCTCTTTTTTCTTTTTTTTTCTTTTTTTGGCCTTTTTTTGTTTTTTTAAAGGCATTTTTATAGCCTCGATACTTAACCATGAACCATGTTGGGCTTTATTCATATCTAACATCTTTCTCTTTTTTACTATATATTTCTTTAAAAAAAACCAACCATACATAAAAACTTATACAAAATAAAAGACCTCAAATGATAATATAACCATAAAACACTATGATGCACAATGTTTACTCATGCAATGCAAATCGTCAACTTGACCAAAAGAATTTACCATCTTGATGGTACTCTTGAGATGATATTCGAAGTTACATAAACAAAAGTTTCCCCCTTTGATGTTTTAACTTTAGCATCACTAACTTGACTCTACTACTATCAATCATCAAGACCACCAACCAACTCTTTAAACTTTACAGCATCTACATCAATCAAAGCTTGAACTTTATCCTTTAAAAGAGTACAATCTTCTATGGAATGCCTTTTAACTCCATCATGAAATTCACATTTAGCATTAGGATCATACCATTTCGGGTACGAAAGGCTTTTTAGGTCTTGTGAGAACAACAGAAACCATATGATTCTTGACCAGTAACGTAAAGAGCTCAACATAAGGTATTGGAAGTAAATGATACACTTTGACTCTCTTTCTCTTATGACTTTGTAAATGGCTTGAGTTGATCCTTGGTTCTATTTGTGGTTAAGGAATTTGAGCACACAGATAAAATGGTTGAGAAAAATCATCAATCTTAAATATCGGTTGGGGACAATATAGTGGCCATTATGAATAGTCATCCGTTAGATCTTCTTGTATCATGGTGAAATTTCTTTCATTTCGTCCTTTAACAATTGTTTCTTGGGCTTGTTTTACAAAAATATCTCTCATTCTTTCATCATCAGCATCTATAATTCTTTTTCTTTTTATCCCATCCTTAATTCTACCTACAGTAAATAATAAATTCACAAACTCTGATGAAGTATTGCTAATCAACTTATCATAATAGGGAAAATAAAGGGTATCTACAAACAAGGAATTCAGCTCTCTATTGGTAAGAGGTGGTTGCATTTGTGATGCCATTTCCTTCGATCTAATAACATATTTTTTATAGCTCTCATTGGAGTTCTTTATTATATTTTGGAGTTAACTCTAACATATACTGGTATTGCTTTAAGAATGCTCGAGATAAATCCCTTCAAGTATGAATTTGACTACTCTTCAAACTATAATACCAATTAGCTACTGTACCAATCAAATTTTCTTGAAAGACATGAAAAAGTAGCTTTTCATCACCAACATATCCAACCATTTTGTGATAGTATTGAGCCAAATGTATTTTAGGACATCCAGTTCCATTATACTTTTCAAATGTCAGAACCTTGAACTTAAGCGGAATAACCACATCTGGCTCTAGCTGAAATTTCTTTACATCACAAGATTCATCATTACCCTCAATAGCTCGAACTCTTTCTTCTAAGAGATTATATCTTCTTTGTTCATTTAGATTCCCTAGCTTTTCATTTATGAGTCCTAAACCAGGTTTTTTAAGATGATTATTTCTTGAGCATACTATCCATCGATGATCTTCTCCATCTCTCTTGAACCAATCAATATTCTCTAAATCCTTAGAAAAACTCACAGAGATTATTCTCAAAAAATTTTTTCTTTTAGAGCACATAAGAATTGCATTATATTGAATGAATACATAAATGGATGAATGAATGAATGAATGCACAAATGAATGAATGAATGAATGCACAAATGAATGAATAAATGAATGAATGAGTGAATGCACAACTGACAAAACTCTTTAATGAAAACTATGAAAATTGGTAAAAGGGGAAAAATGAAAGATGAACTATAATTCACCTATCTAAGTTCAACAGACAATGTCATGTCAACATAAAAAAATTTTTAAACAAAAAAACTTCATAAGGTATTTTATTTTTCAAACAGCCTATCACTTGAAGACCCTCTTTAAACAAAAGTCCCATCTATGTTTATCATCTTGTAACCCATTATTCCTAGATCTTTTAATCCCTTATTGTAGTGGATCGAACCATTTCACCTTTATGAATGATTGTACCTTATGTTGAAATCCTCACAATTGTCAGTAGAATGTCTTATATTCCTACTATGGTATTCACATCTTGCATTTGGGTCAAATTATTTTGGGTACGAAGGCTTTAAAGGCTCTGAAGGCACAAGGATAATAAGGTGTCTCTTAAACAAATGAGAAAAAAAATTTATAAAATGGGGAAAGGATCTCGTTGTTTCTTTTTCTTGGGTAATTTTTGGGTAACAGGTTGACTAAGAGTCTTAAGATTTGACAGCGGTGCAAAGGATTGGAGCAATTGGCTGAACAGGAGGTTGAGGAATGAAAGGTAAAAAATTTTAGTTCAGATATGGACTTCTTAAAGATTGTATGAATTTTTGGTCGTAAATGTTTGGAAAGAAGGTCAAAAACAGTCATGAAAAAGATTTGAATGCAAGTTTGAAGTTGGAGCAATTAGTGAAAGCTACATGAAACTTGATAATCCCGTCTTGAAAATCAAATTCTGAAGCTCGGACCCTTGAATGGTTAGATCACTCATCCCTCTCATGATCTTGTCGAGACTTTCATTATTGCTCAAACTATTTAATGATTCATCATGCTTTAAAAGTGTATTAGGCCCAACAAGAATCAGTTGATCATGACTCTATGAATTCATAAGACTCACTTGGGCTGAAGTTGGTAAGGACGGTGTCAAAATAAATTTCTTAAATCTATCCATAGTTTTCATCAACTCAATAAGCTATTTTGAATGTCACGATCAAACTCCTCTTGATTTCATTTTAAGGAACTAATTCGGGCCTTCAAGTGATCTTCCATATTTTGGCTTCTTATACCCATTAACAACAATGTTATTTTAAAGGTTTAACACCAACAATGCTTATGCTATTATTCTTGCTAAAGGAATGGTACAATTCCTAATTTATATGTAACATGTTTGTGAATGCTTGAATATGATAATGATGCAAAATATATACAAAGATGGAATAACCTAAAAATATACAAACCAACCTAATGATGAATGGAATGACTAAATTCCAAAAAGAAAACAAAATTTCTTACCTATCCAAAGCCCTCTTTTTTTTTTCTTTCTTCCTTTTTTTTTTTCATTTCTTTTGTTTATCCTAACTTTATTTACACTATTATTACCCTTAAACACAAACTGTATCCAAGTGCCCCACATATCCTAATTTGGGTAATGATTTTTTATAAAAGGTTAACACCACTAATGGCTCCATGAGAACTTTTTTTTTTTTTGCCTTTCTTTTTTTTTTCAACGATTAACCTAAAATAAATACCACATTTTAAAATATAATGCACACAATCAAAGAATATATATAAAAAAAAATAAAATGACTCAAGAATTTAAAACAAACAAGTAAGAGAAATAATATAACAACCATAAAACAAAATAATATAATGTATATAATGTCCTAACTTTTGGTAAATTTCTAAAAAGGTGGCATGGCTCTATCCTAGGCAGGCTTTCTAAGGCTTTCAATATGTTGGGTTAGGATTTATATGTCTAAAGGTTCCCAAACTATTCCTCACATCATCGTCCATTATAAACTAGTAAGGCTCTCCAATTTCATCCATTACAAGCACTATTGGAAAGGGTTCAATCTGAATGGAAGTATTTCATTAGCAAATGCAAAGGTTATCATCTCACAAGAGCGTAACTACTTTATTTCTTCCTAAAAAGAAAAGAGCCCGAGTCTAGAGCTCATGCATGTAAGTGCATATGCAAAAGTGTACAATGTAACATATTAATCAAAATATCATAAATAAATCATAAACACAAAATCAAAACAAAATAATAACTAACATACAATTTATTTTATTTATTAACTTGTATATATATTTTTGAAAAATTAAAATAAAGGCAATTAAATTAAATATCAAATCAAACTAATTAAATCTAACAATTATTAATAGTGCATAATTAAAATTTTGGCCTGACTCTCAAACAATTCCCAGTGGAGTCGCCAAGCTATCTAACGATTTTAAGACCACTAGACGTAAAGAATTTTAAGAATTGAGAAAAATAAAAGGAGTCACCACCAATCTTTTTTATGGTGTGATTGGTCACCCAAAAGTTTATCTTTTTAATAAAACTATAAAAACAGGTTTAAAGTTTATCAAAAAGAAAATTTTGGTCTACAAAAACTAAGTTGGGTCCAAGAGTCGGTTACACGTAGGGAAGGATTAGCACCCCCACAATGCCCATAAATTGGTACCATTTAATCATGCACTATATTCAGTGTTGAATGAAATGGTTTCGATTTGAAATTTAATACTAATTCCTTTCTTATTATATTTTTTAAAATTAATTTTATCAAAATTCTTTATTTATGAGTATCGAGGAAATCTTTAAGTTAAAGAATTATCTTAAAATTCTCCAACATCTAGGCAAAACTTTAGAGATTACGCTTTTAACTGATATTTACCATGACATCTCTTAAAAATGAAAATAACATTCTTTAGAAAGGAAAATTATTGATAACTCTCCAACATCTAGGCAAAGTATCAAGTACTATCCCCTCGGGATGTTATTTCTGTTTTATTTCATAACTTTACATTTTCAAAGTAAGTAAAAAACATTTTGTGCAAAAAAAAAAAAAAGAAATGATGATACTATCAAGTAGCAAACAAATATACAGAATGAGTGCAAACAATAACAAATAAATGCATTTAAGCTAATAAGTACCATGTATAATGAATGAAATGAAAATTCAAAATTAGATTCTTAAATATAATGAGACCACATTGACTCTCTAACATCCAGGCAGAGTTTAGGTATGACTATTTATATTTAAAATCCCATTTTGTTATTATAATTTTTATTTATCAGTTATTAACCCCATGGTTAAAGCGAATTAAGGACTCATGAGAAAAACTTAATGGAATAAGATTTCTTTAAATACCCCATCATCTAGGCGGTATTCAAGAACGAATTATTCCACTTGAGATTTTCACACGTATCCCTAAAGTTTTGAAATGATTTTAAGTATAGGCTTGGGTCAAGGTTTTAAGATTTGGTGACTTTCAGGTAATGATTCGAGATTTCGTACCAAAATTGGGATTTTCAAAATTTTGGACTTTAAGGTTTTGAATTTTAGGTGTTTAGGATTTTGGATTTTAGGGTTAAGGTTTTGAGTTTTAGATTTTGGGGTTTAGGTTTTTTATTTTAGGGTTTAAGGTCAAGGGTTTTGGTTTTAGGGTTTGAAAGATTTAAGGTTTTGATTTTAAGGTTTAGAACTTTAATTTTTTTTTTTTAATTTTAAAAACGTGAACATCTCTAAAAATCTCCAACATCTAGGTGGACTTTCAAAGTAAGTTCAATTTTTATGATTTTTGAAAATTAATTTAAAAACATTTTTCTTTCCTTTTTTATGAAAATTTATTATTAATAATATCAATTTATTTATTATTATTATTATTATTATTATTATTATAATTTCTCAACATTTAGGTGAAATTATAATTTTTTATTCCCTCTAACATCTAGGCAGGAAAAAAAATTATTGCTATTATCAATAATTTTTTTATATTTATTATTTTATATTTTATATTTTTTTAACATTTTTAGCATTTTTTATTATTATTCTATTTTATTTATTTATTTATTTATTATTCAAAAGTTTGAATTCATTGTTTATTTTTATTATTACTATTATAAAAACAACAAAATTTATTTTAACACATGTAAATATTTTATCACGCATAAACATTAATAATAAAATTTAAAATAATAGAAATAATATAAAAAAATAAAAAAAAAATTTTTTACCTGAACCGGACCGATCAATGGTCCAATCAATGGAAAGTCTGGTCAGCTCAGTGATTCGATGGTTTTGACTGGTCTGAACCGGTTCAATGGCGATTCATCTAGACCAATCGAGGGCTAGCTAAAAAACAGGTTGTTAGGTCGGGTCGGGTCGGATGGATCCCGAGTCGGATTCGGGTCCATGCACAGATCCTTTCCTTAAGCAAAACGACGTCATTTTACTTCTAGTTTTCTCTATATAAGCTCAAAAAAAAAATTTGGCTCATTTCTTCTTATGCTCCAAAAAATAAAATCCTTTGGAGCACCAAGGAGAGCTCCAAGGGTCTATTGGTGTCCAACCTCCAGCCATCATGCCGTCGCATCAATTGCTATTTGGGGTCACCACCGGTGGTCATCGATGATCAAAAAATGGCAAAAAGACTTCTAGCAGCTCCTTTCAACGCGATCTTTCTAGATTCGATGTTCATTTTGCCAGAAACAGCTTCGATTGGCGTCGAGCATGGCTTAAAGTTTCGATCTTTTCTCTTTTAAAAAAAAAAAGACTGATGTGGTTTTTATTTTTTTGTTTTTGCAGGTGGTTCGATGCTGGGTTCCTCTTTATGGGGAGGACTATGTATTTTTTTTTTTTGTTGCCTTACTTTTTATGGATTTTTTTCATGGTTGGTTATGGGGGCAGGGAACTATTTTAGGATGTTAGGTGGTGTCGAGGTAGTATGTTTGGGGCTAGAAGCATTGTGGGAAGTTGGGATGTTTTTAGGTGAGAGAGAGCTGGGGTTTCTAGGTGTGAGGGCTTTGATAAAGGTTGGCTTCTGGGTTATCTAGTCTGGGAGAGCAAGGGTTTTTTTTTGTTATCTTGGAGGGGTTTTTTTAAGAGCTTCAAAGAGGAAGCAGGTGGTGGTTGTAGGGGTGACTATAAGGAGTGGCTATAAGTGAGGGGACTGGACAGAGGCTGGCAGGGTATGGGTGTCAGTAGGGAGTGGCTGTGTAGGCTGTAAGGATGGCTGTAGGGGTAGGTGACCAGTGGTGCCAAGCAAGGCACCACTGCCACCTTTTTCATTTTATTTTTTTTTCTTTCTTTCTTTTTTTCAATTATTATGTTTTTATAATAATATTAAAAATATTAATAAACAAAACTTGAAAACAAAAATTAATCTAGTAGACCTGAACAAAATTTGGTGTCTACAAAGTGTTTTTAGACAAAAATATCTTAAATACTATCTATTAAAAAATAAATGGGATTATTTAAGGCATTTTCCATTTAGAAATGCCTTAAATAAACCATTTATAAAAATATAAAATGATTATTTAAGTTGGTTTTCATTTGCAAATGCCTTAAATAATCTTTTTATTAAAATATAAATGGATCATATAAGATGTTTCTTTAAGCAAATGCCTTAAATGATCTTTTTTAAAGGTTCATTCCCCGTGCTTCAACCTTGAAAAACCAAATGGCTAATACAATGAATGATAAAAAAGCTACATTACATGTAGACCTTGAAACCATCAACTTATTTAGTAGGCTTTTTGGTTTCTTCATTTCTCTCTTCACCACCGACCATCAACCACTCAACACCGTCGCACCTCTTTTTTACCAATATGTGCATCTTTTATTCTTTTTTGTACTTTTTTTGTTCAATATAAATATTTTTTTCTTTCCTTACTATATATATTTTTTATTTGTTTATGCATATTCCATTGTCACCTATGTCGCCTAACTACCCTTCTTTGCATGCATGGTGTTTCTTTGTTGTTTAGTCTAAGTATTATGGTTTGCTGAATGGTTTTATGGAAATTAGTTGTTATATTTGTACTCATCATTTGGTTTGCATGGAACTCTTATTTAAGATGGAAATCACTATATGGCTTGAACTTGTAAAATACTATTGGACAGAGGATTTTTCTATGTATTAGTCTAGTAACAGTAATGGATATTAGTTGTTTTTTTACTATGTGATAGTTAGAAAGATAGTTTGGTGTATCTCATATGATTATGATCAAAATTGCAGGTATTATAGAATCCAAAGAACATATGACTCCTACTATTGAACATGAAGATGACACACCAGTAGTGAAAAAAAGAAAAGCAAAAAGACATGGTAAACAAATTAAAACGAGTGACATGAAAATTCATGGCGACTTCAATCAAAGTGGGTAGCCTATGTCAGATGGGTTGCCAAGTTGGCTAGTCACATTTAAGCAGTCATCCGTAGAAATATTTCTACTACATATCATAATTGGCGGCGTGTTCTTAATGATAAAAAAGATCAAACATGAGAGTCGATTGTAGCATGTTTATTCAACAATATCCAAAAATTTGTTTTTGGTTGGAAATTTAATTGAAATAATATATTCATAATAATTGTTTTAAATTTATTAGGAATGGTTTGATGTTCCAAATGAGTATAAAATGCTTGTATTGCAATCGGGTGGAAAGGCATTTAGAGACTTTAAGAGCAAATTGACAAACCAATATATTTTATCATTCACTGATAATAGTGATTTGTTGGTTGATCCTCCATCATCATATGCAAATGTTATCAGTTATTAAGAGTAGATGCATTTTGTTTGAAATCATCTATCAGAAAAATTCTCGATATGCATACCCATTTTGTGAAGTGTTTATAATATTTTGTGTTATATATTCGATATCTTAATATGTGATTTACCTTATTTCTTTGTTTTAAAAATCAAAGAATAACAAAAAACCATTCTTTCCAAACAAGTATATCACCATCGAATTTCAAGAAATGATTAAGCAAATGTCAAGCATGATTTTGTAAGTATTGACATGTGTGTTTTATACTTATATATGAATATTTGTGAACATTCGATTAGTAGATTTTAATT
Source organism: Durio zibethinus (assembly GCF_002303985.1). The sequence continues at coordinate 14,268,037 of NW_019167838.1, forward strand.
CTTATATCACCTTAATTTATCAGGAATTATCTAGCTCTGGAATAGAAGTTCCTAGATGGGATGTGTGAAACAAGGAGATATGCAAAAAGATGGATCATTCGCAGATGATCCAACCGAAGAAATGGCTAGAAAGATTGTATGTATAACTAATCAATTTATCTTGTATGATTGGCTTTATGCTTGTATGGATGACTATATATTGTATAACCTTGTTATTACGCACCATTTTATTATGTTTCAAGATGAATTTGCTACTAAATTTGAATTAGGTGAACTACCAACCAGTTATAGTAAAGATCCATTGTCCTTAGCATTAGGATCGAAAGAAAGACATGGTCAAATTTATGGAGTTGCTGGATTTGTGTTGCTATAAAAGTTCTTCAATAATTAACCCAAACCCCCTCTTATGAAAAATACAAAATATGAAGCAATCATTTAGTAACAACAACAAAGACTAGATGAGCAAAAGCAACACCTGAATAATCAATAGTAATAACTCACAGCTTTGGAGATGATGTTGGCAGCAATGCAACCTAACATGCATGGAGGGCATTAGTTACCAACATCCAGTAGGGACAAGCTTTCACGAATCAAGTCTTGTAGCAAACCTAAACTCTAGTAATAATCATTATTTTCATTTTGTTTATTCACTTAATATTTATTTGTATTTTATATTTATTGATTTGATTTTAATACTTATATTTCATTATATATTGTAATAGGATGTTATGACTCAAAGGATGACCCATGCTAAGGCTCCATTGATATGTTATCTAATTATGCACTTGATCATTTATTCGAAGGAAACATCATTATCATTGAGTCTAAGAATGAGTTATTTGATCATTCATCCATTTTTTACCTAGGGGAGCTTGAGATTGAGGCATTTTATACCTTGGATGAAATATTAGCTTCTGATATTGTTGCCTATATAAGGTTAGCTTATCAATTAATTTAAATATTTAAAGTCAATATATGTTATTTTATATTAAGGTTTATTACTTACTGGTACTGTTGATTGTTATCATGTAGCTTCCTATATAGAGAGATCAAAGCGAGACAAATGACCCATAGATTCATATTCATTGACCCAAATGTGATTAGTTAAGAGAATGGCATTGTCTTTATTCATGATCGTCATATGGGTCAATGCATGCAAAAATGGGCTGATTATTTTTTGGTGCCTTATAATGCTACATAAGTTCTATTTGTCCAACAATAATTCCAATATTTACATCTAATATGATGCCTAATATTTGTATATCATGTCTTTTGTTTTACAAGCATCATGGGTAGCTTATTGTAATTGATACTAATTCTTGGACACCATACTTATTTAACTCTGCTTAACCAACGGCGATGCCTAACCCTGATATTAGTAATTTAATAAAAAGGTATTAATCAAAGATAGTTAGATGTATATTGTGTTTCTTTATAATTACATGTATTTTTGCATTTACTATTATTTTTATTCAATTTAGGGAAATAACTGCAGTTGATAAGAAAGAAAAGATAAATTGGGTGTCATTACCGATAAATGTGAAATAAATTCTTTTATGGTGAGTTTGTTTAGATATATGTTTCTTAAACCCCAATGTTATTTTTTAGGTACCTTGTCAACTAAAAGTTACCGAATGTGGATATTATGTCCTTCATTTTATGAAGGAGATAGTTTTATATGATTTTATGAGCACACCATTCAAGATTAATATTAATTCCATACAATAGTAATATCTTTGAACAAAAAAAGCTAAACTTTCTGCTCGTTTAATAACATTGACTTATTTTTTTTTTTTGTATATAGTGGGAGAGTAAATGAAGCTTCACAAGAGAGGAAGTTGACAAAGTCTGCAAAGAGTAGTCTGATTATGTATTATCATTTGCTACATCTTAAGGTTGGAGAATGTTGATTAGCTATAAATATATGCATTAAATTGGTTCGAGTACTTTTGTAAAGGAATTTTGGTTGGATATTTTTTAATTTTTAAGCAGCAGTATAAGTCCATCATTATTGGTATATATTTGTTTTATATTAATTGCAATATACGAAGACACATACAATGTCTAGGCACTAATATGTGAAATATATTTTTAAACACCAACGTTATCAGTTATAAACCTAAATTGTGGTGTAACATTGAAGTATTATGATGTTCATAATTTAAATGCAAAAATGAAATTCGTTGTGCCATAGACCCAATGTGATTCGCACAAGTATGATATCCATTATAAATAAATCCATGTTTAACTTGCCACATAATTTGCATATATACAACTTTTCCCTTCCCGCGTTAATTAAATAAATAGGTTTACAAAATTATATACAAAATGTAGTGTGGTCTACATATATCCGAGAAAAATGAAGGCTGATATGCATTACATTTGTTTAACTATTTTCAAATGTAATTACTTTTAAATACAATCGACATCGTAAAGAAAAACTCAACTTTGTGATTTTTTTTCAACATATACTCACCAGCAGTGAGTATTTCATCAGACATGAATTCATTAAGTAGTATTATTTCATTGAAAAGTGACTTTTTTTCTATTTGTATTCTCAACTTATGTCTGGAAATAAGTTGAAATGCCTTCCATCACATTCATAGCCATATCATATGTAGCATCAATATTGCCAATCTAATGCACCAACTCAACAATTGGTCCATCCTCGCTCCTAGAATGCTTTTTGCTTGACAAAGTCATCCTAGTGTTGCTCAAAATAGTCAAACCAATTTCATCATCATCATCTGCTATCTCTGTATTTCCTTCAGGGTCGATATCAAACTCAAGAGAGAAGTAAGCATTGTCATTAGTATTCAATGATTCAACTGCATCGGCTATTGTTTCAGCTTATTGATCATTGCTCTATCAGATTTGAATATCACTTTAAAATCATTAAAAAATGGGAAACGTTTATTCCTTAACCCTTTATCATGTGGGTCTAACTGGCATAAGTTGAAGCAAATACAAATCAATTTAAACCCATAGACAAAAAATGTAAAAAAGATAGATAGGCCATAATATAATCTTAAAAAACTTATCCGAACCCACTCATCAAATACTTTTTTCTCAATTGTGATACATTTTTCTTTATCCTTTCACCTAAATCCACTAGAATTTTTCATATCACAAACTGCGTGATATTGTCTCTTATGCAGCTTAACCCTAAATTCGATGTGGGATATGGCTTTAAGTTGTGAAGTAGGAATGATTTGCTCTAGTATTCGCTTAATATAATCTAGATATCTGATACGAAATATCCCACTATCCGCTCTTCATCTAGGATTTTCAATCAAAGAATGTAGGCATTAAAACAGATGAAAATCCTCTTGTCGAGTCCATGAATGGTTATCGACACCCGAATTGTCCAATCTTCTTCTAGAGATGCCTCGAACCGATTAGATGAATTGGCACGCGATCAAGACATATTCAATTCCTAATCACATGGTTAGACATTATGAAACAATATCAATATAGTAAACAAAAAACAATCAAGGAAATGAAATAAACGAATACACATGGAAAGAAAGCAAAGAAGTGTGTCCTCTAAATTGTAATATTCATTGGACAATTAATGAACGCCTAAATATTTTGTAACGATATATTCAACATTAATAAAAAGCAAATCATTGGATTCATTCAAACATATGGTACATACAATAAAAACCATTGGGCAAACATTAATAAAATCCAAAACATATCTATAATATTATTATCCCCATGATTGCAACCAATGGGTGAACATTTCATTAGCTAAATTATCTCTAAACTGAGTCAAAGAATCAAATGGCTTAACATGCATAATCAAATTTTAATCTTCATATTCATTTGGTTGGGAAATACTTCCTTCAACAACATCCCTTTCAATAGGGTCAAAAACTATCTTAGACCTAATAAAATTATGGAAAAGGCAACAAGTAAAAATGATTCTACACTATATCTTAATTGAATAAAATGACTTCTCTTTTAAAATTATCCATATAGCTTTCAATATACCAAAATATCTCTTGATATAATTTCTTGCTTGAAAGTATTTCATATTGAAGTATTCATGTGGGGTTATCGATTAGAGTCCTACCCTCTAGTATTAAAATGGTATCGTTGACTTCTATAAGGTGCCAAAAATCATTCCCTATTTGTGTATCTGGCATCACACAATTAGTAATTAACTGTTAGAATGATCAACAACATTAAAAAATATGGAAATAAGGTGTCTTAATGTTAACATTACATGAACATAAACAAAATAATACCTTGTGGGATCCTCAACCCATTCCTACGTTTAATGGCATCCCTTAACACTCTATCATCTGCTACAAAACCTTTCAATCCCAGTAAAACATATATGAATTGCATATTTGGGGTGTAAACACCAAGGACATTGATAGCAATTTCTCTAGTCATATATCTAGGCATGTCTACTGCATCTACGTTGACTTTGATGTTTGTCTCATCTAAGGTACCCAAACAACCCTTGAACCATTTTTATCTATTATCTATTGAATTTTTCAATATAGGTTTTGGTTTTTTAAACAATAACTTATGCAATCTTAAAATATAATTTAACACAAAATGGAATTGTCTACTAATTGTCTTTCCAGATCTGGTCACTTGGCACTTTATAACCCTATTTTTTGTATGATGGACAATAATGTGGATAAAGTTAATTACTAGTTCTTCTATTGACATATATCTAAATGACTGTAACCCCCCTTCTATTTTAAGTAAATGACATAATTCTATGAAAGCTCTCATATCTATTCTCATATTATCTATACACTGTATATCATTGTTTAAGATCATTGAGTTTAAGTTTAACTCCCTAATACTTAGCTTATCATAAGATATTTCACCATAAGATAGTCTATGTTGTTTTTTACGTTAATATTTAATAAAGTTACAACAACAAAACATAATATATGCAACAAAGTCTCTATCTAGTTCAAATGCATTATAAACAATGTAACCAATTGCATATTCCTTCTTAGTGATAAACGGGCCATAATTGTTTAAAAGCCAGAATATCGTTAAAGTTCAAAACATAATGGAAAGCAAATCTTGGCATATGGTAGATGGAATCTATCAAACATTATCAAATAAAATATAAATCATAAACAAAACATTGGAAGATTGGAAGGAGTTAAAACAAATTAACCACAAAACATGGCGTTTATATCAAAAAACTAAATCCATATCTAAATGACATCTAAAAAAATGAAAAATAAGTTTATTTGAAGGCAACATCAATTATACACTATCAATTAGAAGGTATACACACATTTTTCATGTAAAAAATGAAGATAAACTTAATAAGACGAAGATTAAATGATGGATGAGAAAGCTAATATTGTTTTAAAGAGAAAAGTAAATGCTATGAGTTGAGATCTATTGAAATATAAATCAGAGGCATATTGGTTATTAAAACATGATGAAGACATCAAATAAAGCGTTCCATATATACAAATGCCATATTTGATATATAAATTATAGGCTCTTTTGCTTCACGATTCAACGTTAGAACGTTCATATTGTTAAAACACGATCATCAAGAAGGGAAAAAAATTTTAATATGGGGCAATTAAGGCAATTGTAGGAAGAAATGCCTCAAATTATAATTATTTAAGGCATTTTTTTTCATACATACGTCTTAATCATTTGTTTACAAGCATGTTTAAAAAAGATCATGTCATAACACTCTGATCAATGAAAATAAAAATATTTATTTCAAATTATCAATTAAGGCGTTTCAATTAGGAAAATGCCTTAAATAATTGAGGCAAGGATTATTTCAATTATTTCAGGCGTTTAAAGAAGAAAATGCCATATTTGATGATCATTTAAGGCATTTGAGGGGGAAAACACCTTAAACCCCACAAATGCCTTAAATGATGGATTGCAATAAAACAAACAAAATATTTAATGATCATTTAAGGTGTTTCTTAATGCCAAATGCCATTAATTGCAATAAAAAAAAATTTTTAGTGGAGAAAACATACAACTGAGTTGCAATCACTTCCACACATTTTTTTCAAAAGGGTAATAACTATTTCATAATTTTTTATTCAAGTCAAATTTGAAAATAACTTAACTTTTTCCTCCAGAATCCTTAAATGTCACAAGTAGATATGGGTTTTTGATTCCAAGACTTTGAGTACTATTGGATTGCAATAAAACAAATGAAATATTTAATGATCATTTAAGGCATATCTTAATACCAAATGCCATTAATTACAATAAAAAAAAGTTTTTTAGTGGAAAAACAATTGAGTTGTAGTCACTTCCATACATGTTTTTCAAAAGGGTAATGACTATTTTATAATTTTTTATTCAAGTTAAATTTAAAAATAACATAACTTTTTCTTCTAGAATCTTAAAATATCATAGAGAGATATGGGTTTTAATTCCGAGACTTTGAGTATTATTAAAAATTTATCACTTTATCTCGTAATTGTATTATCCTAAACTAAACGTGTAAATCAAATATCCACCCTCAAGATTCCATGAAAAAATTTGTGGATTCCCCCGAACCAAATACCCCCATAGATGTGGTTTTATCTTTTTTTTTTTTTGGTCTAAAATATTTGAAGATTTTCTCTCATGGAAAGTAGAACTTAACGGGTAAATCTAAATGGTAATAGACTTAACTCACGTGCACCAAAATCATGTTTGGAATTATTTTTAAAATGTTTAATTTTACCTTGAATTATATAAAGTTGATATTTTTTATTAAAAAACTCATAAAAATTAAATTTTAAATTGAGCATTTAGTTTAAAAACTTTTTTTATATCCTAAAATGGATATATGTTGCATTGGTAAAGAACTGCAAAAAAAATTATATAGATGTTAGATATTAGAATGGTATACCATTTCATACGAAACCTTTTTTTTGGAATATTTATAAAAATAAATTTTAATTAAACCAATAATAAAAAAATACTTTTAAATTAAAAAACACTATAAATAATAATAGTAATGGTAGTCAACGTATTATATTTGAAGTATTGGTTTTTCTTATAATTTTGTATTCATGTGTTGTTTTTGGCCAATTATTCAAGTGTTGCTGTGAGAGTAATTTTTATTTAAATAAATTTTATCTTTTAAAATATTTAGTTTTGTGTATCTTAATATATGTTAATATTTAATATAATCAATGTTAATTATAAAATTAAATATATTAAAATTCATTGGTTAAAATCATACGAACAAAATTCCTCCAAGTATTAAAAAAAATTTTAACTAAATAATTTTACTTTTATTATATTTAAATAAATTTCTCAAATTTTATTTTTCACTATTTAAGTTTTTTTGCGACATGTAAACACAATGATGTAAACATCACAGAAAAAGTAAAAAAAAAAAAAAAATTTAAACGGTGGTCTATCAAAAATTTTTATTAATCGGTATCATTACAAAAATAATTATTAAAAAATAATAATATATAAAATTAATAAAAAAAATGTTGATAGTTATACAAAATTAATAAAATGATTAATTATTTTATATCATGATGTAAGTACCAAATTTGCAGTCGGATTAATCAACAATTGATTAATTTATCGAATTAACAAAACTGCGCAGGAAAAATTCTTTTAGCCGATCAACCGTCCCCACTCCAACCACAACTTTGATTGGATTTGGGCCAACTTGGAACAAAAGAATGGATTGAGTTTAATTTTGGGCCTAGAAGGAGGCCAAGAAAAGGCCTCCAATTGGCATATGCGTTCGTCGATCGATTGGAAAAAGTCCAATTTGAATCGGGAATGAACTTTGGATGAAATTTGAGAAAATATAACTGAGCTGACTGGCTAGCTTGTGCAGATAAGGCCGAATGTGAATTTTCTGATGATACATTTATTGGATAAATCATGGGATAATTTCAAGGATAATTATCCCAAAGATTTATCTGATAGAAGATAAAGATCTTGCCATTCCTAAATTGCCCCTGACTTCTAGCTACAAAATCTCTCTCCAATTGTTCATTCAATACACCTCAAGCATTTCTCTTTTCCCTCCCTGAGAAACTCAGTTTTAAGCGTTCCTTAAATTTTCCCGAAGTCCTAAGGAATCCTCCTCATTTCCATCATTTCTAGCCTCCAAGAAGCCTTCCTCAATTGTTCACAATTACCCAAATAGCCTTAAGCCTTAGCCTTAGCGCCTTCGCCTTACCTTGGACCTTTGCCTAAGATTTATCGAAACCTAAAAAAACTCAGATATAGCTCAGCCGATTGGCACACTCCCAAGCGATTAGCACCAACTTTCCAACATGCCCTTTCATCCTCATTTGGTTAATCTCCTCCATACCAACCCTAGTAACTTGATCCTATCATTCCACGCATAGCCTAAACTTTACCTAAAAGAGTCTTAATTCAACCAAAACTCTGTCCTAAGAGTTTTAGTCCAACCAGACCTCTCGTCCAAAGAGTCCTAAAGCTCTCTTGAAGAGTTCCATTTTCACCAAAACTCTATCTAAAAGAGTCCCAATTTCACCAAAACTCTATTGAAGAGTCCCAATTCCACCAAAATTCTATCAAAAAAGTCCTTTTTACATAAAATTCTTTCAAAGAGTCTTAATCTAGCTAAAGCTGTGCTCGACAATCTAAAGAGTTATAGTAAAAGACAACACTATTCAACTTAACCTAGCTCAAAAGCCTAGACTTACAACTATCATATTAGATCTTGTATCGGGTAGATCCACTCAAGTATTAGATATTTTAAGTCTTTAATTAAATTATGAGCATGTTAACATATCATCCATGATCATGCAACATGTAGCATTAGGAATGAATGATGTTATGCCATATAGTCAAACCTAAGGTTTACTTTATTGTTTAGGGCAATGGATATTTTCTATGTAAATTCATGTCTAGTATGCTATGCATTATTCTGCCTTTTAGCATAAGTATATGCATGGATTATACTAAATATGCCCTTGAGGAATTTTTTATAAACTATCATTATAATATGCCATTTAAATTAAGGTTGCATTTATCCTTCTTTGGTTACATTTTTTTTTATTTATAATAATATCGTATGAACTATTATATTTTAAACATTCTTGATTGATAACTTAATATTTGTATCATTAACGATTGATAAACCATCCACGACTGTCAACTCACATACATCTTTTTACATGTATGCGTAACAGTGTGAGACATATAAATTGTTCATATCTCATTGCTTGCTCTTTAATTAATCCATAAGTCGATATGCTCATTTGAAGTGGATAAATAGATGTTGGGTTTATTCTACACAGGGTTTAGAGCTTTGATTCCTCTTATATTTTGTTTACAAACTAAGTTCTTTTAATAAAGATGAGATTGTAACCTTAAAACCAATCTAGATTCTCGGGATATATATAAATTGATTAATGACTTTTAATTAAACCTTGAAAATAAATACTGAAACAAGCGCTAAGGATGAAACACATGAAATGGATGAAAGGCAATAAACAAAAGCAAGTTGTAATTTTGAAGTAAATGTTTTTAAAAAATCTTAAAAAACAGAATCAAATGCATTAATTTCTTTCTCCATTAGAAAGATACTTGGGGTTCTCTCTTTGATAAACATTATGTTTATAAGGAAAGGAAGAATGTATGACAAGCTGTCATTCTAACTATTTGTCACGAATGACGTGGCACAAATGTGCTGATCAGATCCCAACATTAACTGTTGTGGTATACTGGGATTTTTTTATTTGATTTCTTAATTAATTCATTCATATATTTCCTTGGTTTGTTCTTTCTCCTAATATATCTAAGAATATATAAAGCGAGTGGATAAAGTTATCTGTATACATGGACTCTAAAATAGAGATCTTAAACCTTCCACCATTACATCCACCGAAACAATGTATTTATCAAGGAGAAAATGAAAGACACTATAGTAATATCGATAAAAAAGGGAAGATACTATAGTAATAAAAATCTTCATTTAAAGATTTATCAAAATATATACCAGTGATGTAAAGGAAAAACAACTATTTCTGTAGCAACCAAAGGAGTTCACTTTAATGGATTCACCATCGTCTATGGTCTGAATATAGTTTCTGTTATATTCACGTTCTTTTTCATTAGTAAATTTTATCTATTTTCTTACTACCTTCTGTATGTTTTTCTTTCTTTCAATACTTCAGACTTGCGTATTAAAAGTAAACACCCAGTCTCGAGATTGGCATAACACGCTCATAGGTGTATGGAAGGGTTTGCAAGGTTTGTATTTGTTCTATCATATATACAAATGAAATTTTCTCGCAATTTCTTTTACATCATTTCATAGTCAAAACTTTAATTTGGTGTTGAATTCGGTGCTGCCTTAATTTAATTAGTCTATACAGTCGTTTTAAGAGTTGACATCCAGTAAGTTTAAGACCTTTAACTAATTCCTCTACTTTCAAGTTGCAACTTCTTTTACACAAAAAAAAAAAACTTTAATTTGGTGTTATGTTCATTAGATTTTTCGTGCTCCATCGATGCGCAACAAGGATTAGCCTACGTTTCAGGAAAAGTAGAACAGCACAAGATATTGAGGATGCTGGGAAATGCAGGGAAGCATCAAAGACTGTCTCATGTCCACTATGGAAATCAAACACGAGCAAGAACATTAGACAATTGTTGCAATACCAATCTAAGTCTACAGAGAAACATAAATTATAAGTGTTATCACATTGGAAAAATTGATGATTATGAGTACGGATACTTTCCCTATGGAAGAAATGACGGTTGTAGATTTGACTCGGATTATCGAGACGGTAGTCCTTTGTTGACCATTCCTCGTCTGAACCATCGATGATGCCAATATTATGAGCCAGTGGAGCAACATGCACCATCACCCATATTTGATAGTTCAGGATATGATACTAATGGAAGCAAGGTTAAGGAGTATTCTTGTTGTCATATTATGTGAGCCCTATATATGAGGAGCAAGGATGATTCAGTTTCTACAATATTATTTTGTTTTGCTTAATGATGTACATCAATCTATTACTGGATTTGGTAGTTTGATCAGTGGTGAATTTGAAGAATCTCCAATAATCTTTTTTTATTCATGAATTGGGAAATCTGGGTGATTTTTTTTTAACCAATAAATTTGAATTTTGTAAAATAGGTGTAACTTTACAAAGAAGTGTTAGTACTAAATTAAATTGTCGGTAGATACTAGATACTTATAATTTGAAATTAAATATTAATTTAACATGAAATGGGGGTTAAAAGAAGGAGGGGATTGTTCCAATTTGTTGCAAATAGCTTTGAACATATTGCAATTTATTTTACAATTTTTTTTGACTAATAACAATAGGATTTATATTTGATACGTTATTATCATATAAGTTTTATATTAATAAATTGAATAATATTATCTAATTAATGAAGTGAATTAGATGATATCATTCTACTAATAAATAAATTTTAAAAAATATTAACTTTTTATATATTTATTTTATAAATTAATATTTACTCATTAATAAAATAATATTATCTTGATAATATATAAATTATATATACTAGCGTCAAATATAAACTTATAATAATATGTATATCATGCCAGTAGATGGCGTGCTTTCTATAAGACTACGTTTGGCAGGGGCAAATGTAAGAGGTTGGCACCGGCACGGCCTCTCCTCAACTGCTACAAATCCCATCATATCACTCTTTTCTTACCGTAATAATAGGTAAAATTCTGTTTTGACCCCTCCAAAATTTTTTATTTTAGCCCTTTTTATAAAATTTGTAAATTAAGATGATAAATTTGTTAAACTTTGTAGTTTTAAACTTGGTTACTGATTTGATTCTCAATAACTTTTTTATTTAAGCACTATTTATTTCTTTAAAAAGATATTTTCTTTTTCCATCAATACAATAAATATGTTTTATATGTATAAAAAAAAGAATTCATTTACATTAATATAAGTCTTACACTTTTTTGAAACTTAGATGAAAATTATTAAATTTAAAAATATTATTTTGAAATAAAGTTCCCGATTTTGGTATGATTTTACTGAATCTCATGCATATAGAGAGGATCCAAAAGAGTACTCCACATATGGGACACTTCGAAGTGAGGTCCATTTATGCCGAGAGTTGCTTGAACTGTTGATAGAGTGTAGGCTTCTTAATTGGAGTCATCAGAGTTTAAATACTCAGTAAAAAAAAAAAAAAAATACAAAAACCATTTATGCCAAAAACCCTCAAATAATTGGAGTGGAGAGGGGTAGCCCACATCAACAGTCCTTTGCTCAGCTCGACCTGCCTGCTTTGTCTGTATCAAAAACATTATAATTTATATGTATATATGGAAATATATCCCAGTATATGTCGAACTTTCAATGTTAAAAGTGAATGAACAGTGAATGAACAGGGTCTTTTCTGGAGTGCGAACAAACCAGAGTGATGAAAGAGTGCCCTCATAAACAGTAACGAGTTTGGATTTTCTTCTACAAAAAGTGGGGGAATGAGCAGTGCAAAGGTCAAATAAAGACGAGAAGCGCGGCGCTGGGCCAAATAAGAAGAAAAGCGTACTATCAGAGCTTCCCATTACTCGAGAACCCCCTTGAAATGTTCCTTTCGTTCATGTAAAAAGACAGAAAGAGATAGTGCAGGCAGGGAAAGGGAACCATTTCAATGAGTGTGTTCTGTTCTCTGACTGATGCCCAACTTATGCATGCATTGGTCATTCCAAAAATAGGACTATCTGTGCTTAAATTTGTTTCCAGATAGTACCACAGGGCACCTGGGCTCTCAATTCTAATTAATATATAGCTTTACAAATATGGCAAAACTAAAAGAGTTGTGCTGCAAAGGAATTGGATATGGAGGCCAAGAGGGACATTACTGGAGATCATTACAAGGAAGAAGAAGAAGATGAAGAAGAACTTCTCAAAACCAGAATTTCTAGTCATCCTTTGTATCGGAGGCTCGTTGAGAATCACCTCAACTGCTTAAAGGTTTTTCTCTCCTGCCCCTTCAATGTTTATATGTATGACCATTGAGCATTAATGGCTTTAAAACATCAAGGTGATCTTTTGTAAAGTCTCTTCTTTTTTATTTCCACAGACTACACATGTAGCCATTTCTGAATTGCTTCAAGAAACTTCAAAAAATGGACTCTTTTTCTTTAGATTTTCTCAGCAGTCTCCATCACATCCCACATTACTAGGCCAAATGATGAACTCTTCCCGTAGGATTTTCTTATTTGCTACACGCTGTTGATATTCTTTATTAAATATTCAAAATTTTTAAGGTCCGAAAATTTGCACTATCATTAGAAAGTGGAAGTTTCAGTATGGTTAAATGTCTCAATGAACAATATTTTAATGGAAGGCAAATCAGACAGTAACGTAACCATAATCAGAGTAGAGCTACATTGATCTGTTAGTGGGCATCACCGATTGACAGTAACCATTTTTCTCTTCCATGGTTTCTACTTCAAGGAATCAAAACATACTTATCATGTCCATAAACTAATGGTTAACTTTGCAAGAAGATTTAGGGTTCTACCACATAGTTAATTAGTCTAATAGCATGATGGTTTATGGCTAAGGTTGTTCTAAATGATTAACAATCTAGCTAGTAAGTTTTAATTAGCTTAGAGCCAAAGTTATATTATATATTTTCTTTTTTTTTTTGGGTAATTAAAGTTTTTAAATATTAAACTCTTGTTACTATAATTACGAATTCAGTAATTTATTAACTGATCATACGTCTGTATGCTATATATATTTTCTATAGCCATTCATTTGACCAACATAACATATTTATATCTATTAACTAAAATACCATGAGTCTCAAGCTCTTTGCTCAACCAATTACCAAACCATTACGTAAACTTCTAACTTGGTGCTTCTAGTGTTTAGCTTCCAAATTAAATAAACCAATGTTTGGTAGAAGAGAGAGTGAAAAAAAAAAAAAAAAAAGGAAGGAAAGGGAGTGGAAACAAAATAGTGTTTCTTTCTTTCGCTAATTCTTTTTGTTTGGTAAGAGGGAAATAAGATGGAAGGAAAACAGATGAAGTTGTATGTGTCCCTTTCATTCAAATATAATCCTTCCTAAATGAAAACAGAACAGTCTCTATGTATTTTTCATCTCTCATGTTAAATGCAAATAAGAACCCTTTTTTTTTTTTTTTGTTCTCTTACCATGTTCTTTTCTCTACATTTTCCTTTCTTCACTACGAAATGTAGTGTAAATGTCCCATCTAAATTTGCAATGAGGTAATTCTATTAGATCAACCCCAACGTGTATAGGTTTGATTCACCTTTCCGATGGGTTATTGTTTTGTTTCTGCTGCATATTCTTGGCCAAACTTTTATTTCTTTTACTTAATACAATAATTATGTTATATATGTTGAAAATTGTTCAATTATAATTTTTATTTGCACATATAGTATCACCAAAATAAATGTAAAAAATCATTGATATTATAGAATAGTGCAGTTTTCGTAGCCTGTACTTTAATGTAGAAAGGCACATGCGTTGCATTTTTCTTTCCTACAGGCTACAGCTTGTTGTTGAGATTCAGTGAAACGATCGATGTAATTTTGTTCAGGTTGGTGAGATTGCCTATAGCGGCAGAAATAGCAAGTCAAATCAAAGGAAAGCTGATGACTACAATAATCCTTGTTCAAGCATGCTAAACCATTCAGAGTTAGACCTCTTCATGGTACATTCCTTATTACTTTCATTCTGCAAATCCTCTTTTCCATTTGAGTTTCCTTCAAAGTGAAGAGTTCTTCTACCTTCGCATTATTCAAGTATCACTTTAAATTATTTTATTGTTTGGATAGCTAAAATAGGCAAGGAAAGGAAAAGAATGAATTAATCACAACTTTTGTTTTGATTAACTTGTAAAAAGAAAAGGAAAAGAGATATTAAATTGTATTGTTCTAATTATACCCTTTTAAAATAAAATATTTTTCCATCATATGAATAATCTTGATATTAACTATTTTAAATAATTTTAGAAGTTAATAAAAATAATTTCAATTAAAGAGAATATTATTAATAATTAATTCATAAAAAATGTATATTTGGAATTATTTTTATACTACAATAATTTTTTTTCAAAATTAATCCACAAATGAGAAACTTAAAAACTTAAATATTTATTATTAAGATAAAACTAACCATAAATTTGTTTAAATATTAGCATTTTCCTATAGTTATACATGTTTCATCATGTTCTTTTATTGTCGTTATTTGGTATTTGTGGAGTGATAACAAAACAAAACAAAAATTAAGATCTAAGTATAAATTAAAAATGTATAGAATTCAAAGTTATTGACCAATAAAATAATTGAGGAATGAGTTGCAAATGATTTAAAGATAGAATCAATGGTTAATATCAATTGTTAAACTTGAATATTATAATAACATTTTTTTGAAAATGATAAAATATAATAAGGATATAAAAGTTATTTTATATTTAAAAATTTTTTATTCTTTCCTTTCCTTCAAATTTATCCCAATTTGAGATAATTAAAAATTGGAACTTTTGAGAGAAAGAGAGGGATGCTCAATTCCCTTTCTTTTCCTTTATTAAAATGTAATTGATAAATCAAACAAGGAAAATTTTTTCTTATTTCCCTTGCTTTCTTTTCCATTTCCTCATCTCTCCTCAATCCAAACAAAGCCTAAATTATATTAGGATAAATATATATTAACACCAAATTATCCCCATCCACTCTTTTCGTTTTTGTTAGTTGAACTATAACAAAAACATATGAACTAAAATTAAATAATTATCCAAATTCTTTTCTTTTATTATCATTTGTTGAGTTTTTAAATATATACTTCCACTCAATTGAACCTGTATTGGGTGAAAATTGATTGATTAACCGTCATCAAATATATATTCACTTAAACGAGAACTAAATTAAATAAAAATAAATATTTAAGAATTTAATTAATTGCCACAAAACAATATAAGTTTAAATAATTATTCAATTTTAGCTCAGGGTCTTTTTTTTTATTCATTTAACTCTTGGTTAACTAAAATTAAAAAATAGATTAATTATTATAGCAAGAAAAAAAAACAATATTAGACATAACCCCATATATATATTCAATAGAATTTTTTTTTCCAATTAGTCATGAAGGTCACTTTAAAATAGAAAAAGACAAAAGGTTTCATTATCATGAAGGAAGCACATGTCCCATAGTCAGAGGTGGCAAATGGGATTAGGTTCAAATTGGATTATTTTGGGTAGAAATATTTTGAGTTTAAATTAATTCAAGTTTGAGTTACGTCGAGTTCAAATAAGTTCGATTTCGATTAAGGTTAGATTTGATTCAAGGAAAATCAAGTTATTTAGGGTTTGATGTATTTTAATATGAATCAATTCAGATTTAGGTAATTTTAATTTTAAATTTGTTGAATTTAACTCTCAAATCTTTAAAATTTAACACTTTAATTTTTCATATTTAATTTATTAACTTCTCAAAACAAATAAATATAATTAAATTATATAAAAACAAAAAAAAAAAGTTAAATGATTTAAAAGTAATATACTAATAATATGAAATTATGTTACATTAAATATAAAATTAACTTTCTTCATCATAAAAAATTTTTTATGATTTTTTTGTTAACTAATATTTAGTATTTATTTTTAATATTTCATACTTTAATTAATTATTAATTTATTATTAATTCATATTGATATTTTATACAATGATATTCATTCACATTATTCTTTAATAATGAATTGAAAATGAGCAAATAATTTTAAATAATTTCAAAAAAACTCATCTTTAAAGTCAACATTAAGTAGTACGATAATGTCAAAAAAAAAAAAAAACTATTGATACGATTACTTAATTAGAATAATGATCTAATATTAATATTTTAAAAGAAATTTAAAATATCAAACTTACTTATCCATATTATTAATCTAATTTAAATAATTGACCCTTTAAATAGATATGACATGGTATGATTTGATGTGATTAACTTGATTTTAATTTTTAGTTTTTAAGTTATAATATTTAATTTTGAGGGTTAATTTTATGTATAAAAAATATAAGTATAATTGTGCATATACAAATTAATACTATATAAGTTTTTACATTTTGTTCATAAAAGAATTTAAGAAGTTTATTGTCTTAACACAACTAATCTTTATTATAATTAGTTATATAGTAGAAGATTATTATATTTAGTAATTAAAATGAATAAATATAATATTATTATTCTACCTTTAAATTATATTTTTGTTTAAAATTAATAATTAATTTTTATATTTATTATTTATTAATAAATAATAATAATTTATTCAAATTTTCTATACAAAAAATTAAATTAAATTAAATAATTACCTTTTATCTAATAACATTTTCTTTCCCTTCAAAATTGAAAATATAAGATTTCAAAAAAAATCCTCCAATTCAATTATAACCCAAAATTTAAAATGAGGTCATTTCAGGTTCAAAATTTAAATCAATTTAAATTTGAATTAGGTCGGGTTTGAGTTAATTTAAATTCCAATAAATTCTGATTCAAATTAATTTGAATTTAGATCAGATCTGATTGGAATCGTTGATTTTTTAATCAAATTGAGTTAATCAAATTTCTATTTGAATTAATAGGGTGAATTTTTTTGGATCGGATCAACTTTGGCCATCTCTGCCTATAGCCAAACAAAATTCGAATTTGTTTCATACTTTCAAAGTATATTTTCTAAAACTAGAAACTAACCAATGATGGGAAAATGAACATATGTATGGAGAATACTAGGATGAAGAAAGACGCTCTACCATGTTGCCTTTTCGTATTTGTTAATTTAGGTTATATATTATGGTTAAGAATATTAAGTTAATTCAGTATTAGTTTTGTACGGTTTTTTCCGTTCATAGAATTTAGAAGGTAAGAAAGGAATTGGCTTGATTCGAATCCAAACTTTTCATGCTTTAAATTCTTAAGGTTTTTTTACCATTAAGTGAAGAAACAAATGCACGACATAATTTAAGATTTGTTAAAAATTATGAAATGACATGTTTTTTACACATGATTGAAAAATCATATTTTAAGATCATCTTAATATAATTTAAATTCTCTTAAATCTAAACCAAAAGTCTCTATAAATAAATAACATTAAGAAACCATTTATCATGCGTGCTTATGAAAGCATTTTTTTTATTCCAATGGAAGCTAAAATATTAATGGAATTGCCTGCGAGACCCGTCCCTCTCCTTGGCTGTTTCAAGTTTCCTATAACAGATTAGGGTTTTCAATTGTAAAATGGTGAAATCATGTTTCTACTCCGCTTCGTACAAAAAATTCATATTAGGCTTCTCTCCTTTGCGAAATTTGTTTAGTTAATTTAAAATTAAATTTATAAGTTCCAAAAAAACTTTCATTTTATTATATTATGATTAAATAGTGAAATTTTGTATTATACTTTAATTATGTTGAATTTTTTATTATAATTTTATTTTGGTTTTTTTTTTTTTTTAAATAAACGATGAAGTAATATTTTGTTTACGTGGTTTAAATAAGTTATAAAGAAAAATTATGACATGCACATTCACACTCCAAATTTTATTGTTTTTTATTTTTTTTTTATTGTCAAGTTTTTTATCTCATTTTTTTTTCTCGTCAACTCAGAAAAGTACGACCTCGGGGCACTATTTTATTAATTGTTGTTATAAATTCAAGCAAATTGAAATATAATGAAAAAAAAAAAAAAAAACCAATATACATACTATCAAAAGGAAGTCTTGGCAAATAATTTAGTGTTCAATTTATGGATGGATGACACATTTCAGTTCTAGGTTTAGTTAAAGGGCTAATTGAATGACATTTTTCATTCAATTAGGCATCCGCAAATTTTTTTAATTTTTTTAGTTTTGGAATGGTTTTTATTTATTTTAAAAACAAAAATAGAAAAATATAGGAAAAATAAAAGAAACGGAAAACAATTATTTTTTTATTTTTCCTCTTATTAATATTTCATTTTATTTTTTAGAAAAATATTTTTCATAAAAAAGTTACAAAAAAAATGAATGGAAAAGAAAAAAGAAAAAGAAAAAAATTGAGATTTTTTTTCTTTTTTTTTCTTTTAAAAATTTCTTTAATTTTTTCTAAATGTTTTTCATAAAAATTTATAAAAATAAAAGTATATAAAAAATATCAATAACAAATAATCACCAATGAATTAATCATCAATATTAATAATAAATATAATTAAATTTGTCCTTAAGTAGAAACAATCCCAATTGAAGTGCTCAACTGATTGTCAATTTGAGAAAATATCATAATATAAAAGTTTTCATTTATTATTTAGAATAAATAAAAGATTAACATCTTATAAATATATAATAAATAGAAATATAAAATACATAAAACCAAAAAAATTTTCATTGAAATTATAATTTTTTACAGTTTTTATTTTTCTTCCTTAATTTTCATAAAAAATTTAAAATATATCAAGAGCTGAAAACATATTCAAATAATTAAAAAGAAGAAAAAAAAAACACACACACACACACACAAAATGCACCTATGCACGAAAAGTTAATAAAAAACAATAATCACATCATATTAGATATTATATTTATTTTTTATTTTTTAATATTTTATAATATTTCACGAGAATTAAATTTTTTGTTATTTTTATGTTAAAATAATATATATATATATTGAAAAAAAAAAAAAACTGTTAACCGGGGTCAAATTCTAGCTCAATATTGAACTGTAGTGATAAATTTGTTTCTTTTTTCTTTTTTACTAAATTTGGTATTTATTTTGAAAGATTGAAAAACTTATTTTTAAGATTTAAAATTGAAAAAATAATATTTATGATTCCATTTACTGTAAGTACTAATATTAACCGTAACGTCAAACTATGAAATAATAATATTAACTGTAAGTATTAATAATAGTACATTTGATTTTTAATTTCTTAAACTATGAAATTAACCGTTATGTCAAAGAAAAATATATACATGAAATCAGTTTTATCTTGATAGCATGTCAACTAATTTCATTTGATGTTTATAAAAAAATAAAATTTGAAAATTAATAATCGTATTTTGCACGCTAAATCAATTATATATGTAACCTTTTCGCTTTTTGGTTCTTTAGTTTTTTTTTCCCGTTTTAATATTTAAAAGCCATGTGACTTTCTTTTATAATTATTAATTGGGTTTATTTTAATAATTTATTATGAATTATGATGTTTGGAATTTTATTCTCCTTGCTCCTCACTAAAACAATATAATATATATATATATATATATATATATATACATGCAAGCCCATTTCACAAAAAAAAAAAAAAAAAAAATCCGATTAAAACAATATGTATCTTTCTTTTTATTCCACTTCTTGTTACAAAATCAATTGATAATAGTAAATTTGATACGTGAATCTAAAGTCTAAACTAATATATATGATCCCATCAATCAATTTACACCAGTAAGTAACTCTGTAGTCAACCGGGTGATTTGCATAAAAACATCTAATAACAATTCAATACGCGTTTAAGAATGTAATGTAATTTAAACAAAAAAAAAAAAAAACAGAAAGAAATTGAATTAAAAATGGATTTGGTAGATTGCTTTATTTCGGCTTTCTGTGATCAGATTGACACGTTGTCCCTAAATTGTAGCAAACATCCGCATGCCATTACTCTCGGAGTAAATGTTTAATTAAGAATTTAATGTTTACATGATTTTTAATTAAAGATTTAAACTTTAATTTGGTTCTGTAACATTTTTAAATTTATTTAGATAAGGCTTTTCTATTACTGCTGTGGCTTACACGTGAAAAAAAAAACGTGAATTATTATTTTACAATATAATAAACAGTAAAAATAGCTGAAACCTCTACCTTCTCCAGCTTCACTTTTCAAGCAAACCCTACCGTTTCCGTGTTCTTTTTAATCAAAGAGCAAACACTCAGAAATCAATCTCTTCCTTTATCGATTTTGTCGCCAATGATCCCTTGGTCTTCGTCCTTTACCAGCAGTATAACTTCTTCATAACTAAAACTACAATCTTTTGTTCAACCCATTTTCTGTGTTATTTTCTCTCTAAATCCCTAAATCAGAATCCAACTACAACCTAAAAAGTAAAGAGCTCAAGAATCACAAAATTTTATCGCTAGAATCAGACATCATTCACCGCTCATTGTGCTGTCGATCGATCAGTGCCTCTTTCATTTTCTAACTCTGTTTTAAAATCCAAAAATTTCCTTAAAAAATCCAAAAAAAAAAAAAAAAACTCATTGCTGAAAATTTCCCAAAAAAAAACCAAACCTAGAAAAATCCCAATCAAACCTAAAAAGACCCTTACTGAGAAATTTCCAAAAGAATCAAATACAAAAAAACCCTTGTTGATGAATTCTAGAATCTTGCTATTGCGGTTGCTTCTATGTATTAGAACCTTCTTGTTGGATCAATTACGCATTTGAGGCTAGTTGCTGATAGCTAATCTTAATGATGAATTTGTTTTGTTGATTGCCTAATTCTTAGAACAATTAATTTATTGTGTATTTTTTCGCCCCTTCAAAGATTCACCCAATTTTTTTGCTTTTCAATTGTCTTTGATTGTGAATTGCTAATGTTTGGCCTCTATTGCTTAATTATTTGAGATTAATTGTTGTGATTGATTTTGCTCCTTGCCTCCCTATTGATTATCAATTGTTACTATGCTTAGATTTTGTGTTTTTTTCATTGGAATAAATGGCTTTAACGAAAAATGTTAACAAAAAGTAGACTTACCGATAGATGTAAGTCATAATCATAACTTAGATTTTTTTTATTTGAATAAATTTGAAAACATTATATCATATATTGAATTAAATTAAAATTGACATTTTTAATTGAGTAATCACTCAAATTTTTAATTTTAAATTGAACATTTAACCCTTTTATTTACCCCTTTAGACTCATTTATTATTATTATTATTATTAATTTTTTATTTTTAAAAAAATCTTTAAAACTTTTAATTAAAAATTTAAAATTTAAAATAAAAAGTGACACTGTAATTTTAAAAATAATCCATTGACTACCGGAATTAATCAAGAGTGTAAACTCATAAATTGAATCAGAGTTTAAGTGCTTAATTGTAATGTTCTTTTAGATGTCAAATTAATAATTTTATTAATTGAGTATCAAAAGTGTACTTAACCTTTATATAATCTAAAAAATTATTTCATCAATTTTTTTCTAATTCTAACAATTATACTTTATTACAAATATTGAATTTTTGAAAAAGGAAAAGAAAAATCAAATGAAAAACAATACATAAATAATCGAACTGTAAAGAACTAAAAAAAAATGTATCCCACTAAAATTTTAATATATATTATGTGCGCACAAAAAGATATCAAAAGCCTTTGACAGTTCATTAATTAAAATAATTCAACCTGAGACTATTTACTTTAGGAATGATTGCTTCATGATTTGAATTTGAAAGATAAGCACTTCTTGATAGTTCCAAGTATTTTGTATTATTGATTAAATTAAAAACAAAAAAAAAAAAAAAAAAAAAAAAAGAGAACCGCAACGTGGATAAAAAAAGGGATCGCTATATTTTATGTATTAATCTGTAAAGGTATGTAAGCTAGAAAGAAGGTAATGTAACGTATATGGTAACACATTGGCAGGAAGCATATTGCTCGGCGCTCAGCAAGCTAAAGGAAGCCATGGAAGAGCCACAGCAGGAAACAATAGCTTTCATCAACGGCATGCATTCACAACTGAGGGAGCTCGCAAGAACTAATCCCCAATCACCAGATGTATTTCTGGTATGTTCCATTTACCATAATCAAACTATCTCCACTATTTTCCTCTATCTGAAACTTGTTTCACAGGCAACAGAAATGAATAATTCAAACTGGAGCAGGGACCAACAGAAATGAGAGTCAAATGTCAGGGAGTGCAGAAACCACCGTGCTTAAAGAATTCCTCTAACATCTATATGGAAAACATTATAACCTGCTATGATGTAAAATTCTGGTACTAGAACTTCAGTTCTCTCTTTCCTTTCCTTTCCTTGATGTTATGTTGCAATGGAAGATACCTAAGTTTATATATATATATATATATATATATGTGTGTGTATATATATATATATATATAACTATATATAACTATGCCGGTGGCATTACATTTTATGCCTGCTGCTGACCTATTATTTATTCATAATCTTACGTATCAAACATGCTCTTATCTACGGATGATAGGAAAACCTGAAAAAGGAAA